>OY998263.1:37068679-37668679 GCA_963922045.1 Persicaria maculosa
CATCCAGGTACCCATCTCGCGGAGAATTTCCCCATGTGAAGCGTCATCGTTCGTAGTTGTGTTACTATGTTGGTAGTCCAACGGCTTAATTCAGAAGTTGGGTTTTATTTTGCATTTTCAGTTTGGGGTCAGGGGTTGGACCATTTTGATAGGTAAGTGGTTAAGAACTTCGTAATACTTTTGAGAATGGAGTAAGTACTTGGGTGTAATTTTGAGTTCATGGACATATGATAAACTTCAGGCTTAGATGTTGTATTTCGCCCTGAAAACTTTTTGTGGATGCACAATTACTTATTCTCTAAATCGTATATGGCATCAATATGAATTTCACATGTCTCCTGTTTTTATTCTTGTGTCACCTGTTACATTTCATGTGGTACTTGTTTGAATCTGATGACTTGAGTTCTGAGTGTCTGCATTTTCGGAAGAAATTCACTCGTCACTCACGTGTTTGTATACCCGTGTCACCTGTTATATTTCACGTGTCATTTGTTTGAATGTGATGATTTACAGTTCTGAGTTTCTACCATTATCGTAAGGAATTCACCATTGTCACCTGTTTGTATTCCCGTGTCACCTGTTAGATTAAACGTGTCCATCTGTTGCATTTATTGATTTACAGTTCCAAGTGTCTGCCATTTTTGTAAGGAATTAACCCCTGTCACAGGTTTCTATGCCCGTGTCACATGAACTATTTTACGTGTCACCATTATTTCCACCCAAACAATATAAAACCAAGTACATTGATATAGAAAACCCCAAGTTAGATGATGTTTATAAAAGACTAACATCTACTGGGCAATCAATGTGATAAATGAGTAAAATAACTGACCAAGAGATATGATAACATCCTACAAGTTTTGAGCAACGACATAACAACAAAGTTCATAACAACCTGGTGCAACGAAAACCACGCACTCATATAAAGTGGAAAGTGGTTTATTACATTCTGTCATGGAAGATGGTCATAGCAAGCATGTGCATGTACGCCCCGATGAAAGTGTCGCCCGATCCATCGAATGTGGGGGCGTCCTTGGTGAGGAGTTGTATGAACCTGATGGTGTATGGTCCATAGTCTTCACTGCAATAGGGATGTTTCAATCAGATTCATATGGCCCAGATAACACCGTATGGCGAAATTGAATTTAAGGGCGGCACAGAAATTACCTTTGCTTGTTCTGCGGCATCCTTTTGTCGCGGTGTAGGGGGAACACCTTTGGAAACTTGTCCACGTAGGTGGCCTTCAAAGCGGGGTGGGCATTCATCACTACGAGGATAAGATGGGTGATGCAGCTTAACTGTGCCGGAAGCTAGAGATCTGTCACGATGTGAACATCCAGATCATAAACCCTCACCTGCTAGTCGTTCAGATCAATTGCTACGGTGACCCAATTCATATTCTTGAGGTTCAATGGTAGAAGAATGAGTTCCACCCCTGCCCACGACAGCCACACTGTCGTTGGGGACCGACCGTCGAAAAAGACAAGCAATTTTTGATCGGCTTCGTAGGTGTCTACATTCCTGCTATATTTGTCCCCTTAGTCTGCAGAAAGCACTCGAAATAGGAGTCAACAACCGCAACTCGATGGCCAACTTCACCGGTTCTCTCTGTTAGCCCTTTACATAGAAGATAACATGCTTGCTCCATGTGCTACATCAATTACAACCCCCATGACAATCCACTACTAACGCAATAACTCTTACACTAAATACCATCTCATTCAATAAACAAAGGACAACACTTAACCGACATTTGTACCTCAGTGTTTAACCAAGATGTGGGCGTTGGTAGGGAGGTAAAGAATCCTTCGTAAGCTGGGTGTCGTATCCATTCTTCCACTTCTCCTCATCCCCACTACATGCCCACAATGACAATGTTAAGTGAATGGCGTTGTTTCTAGAATAATTTGGATACAAATACATATTTGGGGTACCTTGCCATCCACCGGGCGAAGCCATCATTGTCGAACACATATACAAGTCCCAGCTCAATCACGTATGCGCTTTGGACAACGTTTTTCCCTTTTCGACCTCGCGATTTCTTCGCCGGGGGGGTTGGAGGCATGAAGACTAAGAGGAATCCAGGAGGTCATGAAGAAGTCAAGTCCCACCCGTTTTTGCAGCCTGAGAGATATGCCAAATGTTTAGAAAGTTTGAACTCTCAGTCCCCTGTCACCCAACTAATAAAAACATGTCACTTAACGGCAATAACTTTGTCACATGTTAGAGAAAATATCATGGCAACTAACATAAAATGTACCTCCTCAGTCGGTTCTTCTGGTGGTAGGTCATCCCCTTTAGGTGTACCATCCATGCTCCCGACCTTGTGATGGTCATCCCTTTTAGGTGTATCATCTGTGCACCCGACCTTGTGGTGGTCGTCCTCATCCTCCCCATCATTCCCCCCATCCTTTCGACGGACATCCCACATGTGTTGCTGCAGACCTCCTCCCTTCCCATGGGCATCTCTCATCTCATTCACAACACCTTTCAAGACCTTCATCTGAACCACACATAACATAAAGGAGCGGTGGTTCGTAATATTGATTACATTCAACGACATTCACGTGTCACTTACTTATTATAACGTGTCACTGATTTCATGACCCTTATCAGTAATGTTATGCATAATTGGGTGAAAACAAAAATAGGCGAAGGACGTACCTTGTCATCCATGATCCATATCCACGTTGCCATAGTTCCCAACCTCTCCAACACCAGGTCAAGTGTCTTCCCCACCTTACCTTCCCCAGCTTCCTTGTTCCCATCATGTTTTCCCAAACTTGATCCAGCCTTGTCGGAGCCGTCACCATAATAACAGGGCGCCAACACAACCTCGACGTGGTACACCAATGAATAACCTGGTATACCGCATAATGTTGTAAAGTAGTATGAGGGTGGTAGATAAGGTTACCTGGAAGGCCATCAAATAGCCCATGAGCCTGTATCTAGAACGCTCCTTGGGATTGGGCTTCAAGTCAGCCAACCGAAGCTCTATGGAACCGAAGAGCGAGCCGTGTGTGATCTCATAAACAAGCCTCCCCCATGGGTATGCCAGGAAGCGGTCGACATTCTCCACAAGTCTCAAAATCCACCCCTGCAAAGGCTTCCTGTCCCCCCCCCCCCCCCCCCCCCCAACAACACTGCCTCGACGATGAAGAGGAGAATGAGCTTGAGTCTCTTTCTCGCGCTCGGCTCCTTAGCAGAGAGCTCTTCAAGGCGTACTCAAGCTCTCCCACCGACATCCTGTCCGTTTGGAAGAAGTCCTTGCCGCTTTCTTGTCCTTCTCCATCTCCATCCCCCTCACTCGGCCACACTGGAGCCTCGTGACAATGGCAAACTCCTTCGGCGAGAACCGTCGGAGCTTCCCCTGAATCATATATCAGATCTACCCTTCTTCTTGGTCACCACTTGACGTTGTAGTACGTAATGCACTAGTTGTGACGAGAATTGGCAACGGGTCGCCAGCGGGATGATCCCCCCTCAACTGACTGTCCACCAACTTATCCAAATCATAATGGTCGACATAGTTGTCGATGTTGGCAAGCATCGACAATCTCGACCATTGGTTTACTCGTGCCCAGAAGTGCTTTTCTTCCGGGACACAATAACGGGGCTCCCACTTTTTGGGTGGTACCACTCCGCTCCTCCTTGGATTTTTAGACCGAACCATTTGTTTCCTGCAATTTGGGTACACGATCAGTTTTCCAGATAATTCATATCCCGTGTCACACAACTTCAAAACCCATGTCACCAATGTCAAACAGGAACATTTCAAATTAATAACCAATATTCAACTAACAACTCAATCTCCACCCAATACATTCCACATCAAACAGCAAAATTTCAATTTCAAACTAATGGAATTGCATTTACCATGCCTAATACAAATCGAAGACGAACCTAACCGCAATCGTTCTTCATAGCTAATCAACCGCTAATGCAAATGAAATTCTAAACCCCTGTCACCCGAATTCCACATCCATGTCACCCCCTTTCTCTTTCCAACAACAAATTTTGAAATAAAACACATCTCATACATCAATCCTTCTTCATCTATCGGCAACCTAAACTTCCCCATGTCCCAATTTCAACTCCCACCATTGCCACCCTCTTCAGCCTTCCTAAACCCTAACCGTCGATTTGTCCTAACCATACCTGAAAACCACCCTCTCTATTCGTCAATCGCACCCACCATAGCCACCCCTCAACAACCCATCACTCAATCTACCATTGACATTAAATCCCTAAACCCCATAGCATATGCCTTCATCCACACACCCCACAACCTACGTTCACACAAAACGAAGAAGAGAAGTGAAATGGAGAGGGGGGCGTACCTTTACAGTCTGGCGCCGGTATTTTGCTTCTTCTTGACACTCCGACAATGGTGGATCTTCCGGCCTCCTCCCTTTCAAAATCGTCGGTGTCTTCTTCCCTTCACGGTTTTTTTTTGAAATGAAGAGAGAGAACTAAAAATGAGAGAGAGGGTGTGATGATGATCAAGTAGCCGCCCCCCCCCCCCCCCCCCTTTTTTTGCCCTCCTATCGTCTCTCACATCAGAGGCATTTAATGCCTCTGAATTTTTTTTCCCTTTTCCCTTTTTTTTTTGGATATTTTCCAGATTACTTTTTCTTTTCTTTTTTTTTTGCGCCTAAACCCACTACAGCAGGTTCGAGAACCGGGACATTTTATCCAATTTTTGTAAATTTTCAAGGGTGGGGTTCATTTGTGCAAAGTTTTCTAAAAAGGGGGTTATCTACCCCTATTCTCTCTTTATTATATTGTTTCTCCTAGCCTTATTTTGTTAGTTTTTTTAAATGGAAAAAAGATGACGGCGTTTTTTCCCTAAACCGACAATGTTTTTATCCTAAAAGACAATGTTTTATCCAAAAAGACAATGTTTTATCCTAAAACGACATCATTTTTGTTGTATTATATCGTCTTACTATTAATTTAACATAACAAAGTGATATTGCTTTATTCCTAAACAACATCACTCATATACAATTGTGCTTGTACTCCCTCCGAAAACTTTTTGGCTCCACCACTGTATTACTACTAAGGAGTATTTTTTTTTAGATTTTTTTTAGGGAGAAAATTGAGTGGAGTATACCATTTTTAAGTTTTTTTTACTAACTATACTCCTTGATTTTTTTTCTTTTAGATAATTGTACTTTTTAGATAGAGATTGTCTTTATACCCTTACAATTAAATTTTATCATTTTAAAAAGTAAAAAACAATTTTATAAAAAATAAATTCTATCCTTTTCAATAGTAAACGGTTAAATTATTGTAGAAGATTTGGGATTAAGATCCTCTCCTAATATTTTCTTCCTAATTTTGTCCTAATAACTTAATCACAACCATTCAAATAAATGAACGGCTAAGATCTATTCTAAATTGTTAAAACTTTTTTTTTTCTCCAAAACCCTTCTTAATTTCTATCTTCTCCTCTCTCTCAATTTACTCTTTGAATGACATCCTCCGCGGCTCCGCCGACCCTCACTGTCCAAGCTATAGCCTATATGGGAGCCCCGCGCCACTGCCACCATCCTCCCGCAGAAATTGGGGTAGGTCACTATCCTTCTGCACACTCTCGCTTTCTCGATCGTCACCCATCGGAAGCCCTCCTTACAAACACCTTTTCAACACAATCAAATTAGTGCTTGTTAATTGTTATCTACTCCAATTTTCCCTTCTTAGTAAAAATTAATGTGCTGGAAATGGCTCCATCAGCCTGTATATTCTATAACATTCATCTTGAAACAGTAAGCATTATTCAAGAGTTTTGTTGCTTCGCATTGATGGCAAATTATATCATCTTTGGCTCTTAACCTAGAATCAAACATGTAAATTACACTTTGAATAACTCTCAATCTTCGAAGGATTGGACATTGGGGAAGATTTTATCGATCAAAGAATTTATGGAGGAACGTTTAACAAAAAAAAATGATGCGATTGAAGGAGTGTGGCAGCGGAGATGGTGGATTCAGAGCTAATCGTGAAGTAGATGACGTAGCAGAGGTTGAAGACTTGAAGTAGATGATGTCGGGGATGCCGTTTTCGTTCGGAGGTCCATCTCTTCGAGTCTTCGGGAGTTGGATGGGAGAAATTAGGATATTGGGTTTAATAATTTAGAATAGATCTTGACCATTCAATTATTTCAAGGAGAGGATCCTACTCCGAAGAGTTGGTAGATAAAGGTATTTTTTCTCGGGTTTTAAGTAACTCTTGAATCTTCAAATTATTTGCTTAGAATTGTTTGATTCTGGATTTAAGTAACTCTCAACCTAGGATCCAATTTGAAGATCACAGTTTGAGGAACAATTCAGCTGCAACAAGTGTTCGATTCTGGATTGTTGTCAAAACATTTCTTCCTCAAGTATGCTCATACTGGATCTTTCAGAAAATAAGTTCAGTGGTAAGCTTCCAAAAAGTATTGACTGTGTTGTGGAATCAGGAATTGAATTTATCGAGAAACTACTTTGAAGGGCAGATTCCTAGTCATTAGGAATGGCTAGAAAAATTGACAGTAAAACCTTTCCCAAGTTCCTCTCGTCTCAGTACCACACTCCAGGCAGCATTTCTTCACTACAATTCATCACACCATCAGCCAGCTTCCATTCATCTAGCACTATGAACAAGGGAAGGACACAAGGTTTGTACAGTTCTTGCCAAGGATGGATCCTTTTCATTCTCAACCTAGGATTTTCATTACCCTATTATTATTATTATTTTTCGCCTTAAAAAAATGGATATATCAAACTGACAAGATCATCCGAAACAATAAACAGCTAGGCACTAAAGCTTTCAAGTGCCTTGCAAATGAACTTCTTAGACCAATTTTCTGGAAAAGATCCAGCAGACCACAGGCAGATTGCAGGGAAGAAACATATAAAAATTGCAGTGTTTGAAAGAGTATCATACTACTTTATATCATTTTCCTATTTTGCGTGGCTGTTCATCAGTTGGTCTAATATTTCTTTTCTAAGTCATTCTTCAATTTTCCAAAAATATTTATCTCGGAGATTCTAAATGATCAGATAAAATACTTAATGGGTGTCCTGAATGATGTACAACCAGCGAAGTTAGCACCAGCAGCCCTTGCAAGCTTGCCTCCTGCAACAATAAAAATTACAATAGACATGAATGAATATGCCTTCAATATACAGAGTTTCAAATCGAAGCAAAGCAGAACATGTTAAGGTTATTCATCTTAATACAGTCTTCATGGTTTTACTAAAGTCTACATTTTACTATTATAATTATAACTAGTACGTCCTAAATGACAAAAGAAACTGTATCACTGCAGAATTCTATGTTCAAATAGCCAAACTAGCAAACAGGGACGTAGGTATATTGCTTGAAAGCTACATGGAACCAGTGGTGAGGGCCGAATTCCGGGTCTGGGAGAGCTCTGCCAGTGCATGGAGCGGAATATTTTGTTTAGTGGCACTGTTCTAAAATCTCCTGTGCTTATCTCTGTTTTGCCAGAGCTTGATCAAAAGTTGCTTTAGTTACAAGGTGACGATAGAAAGATTGAGGAGACAGTTTGTTACCTCTTCGTACAGCAAGCTTCCTCGAAAATGCCTGACAACTAGCAACGTAGGTACATAAATTCCTTCCCTAATGGCCAACAATGCTACAACATTTTCAATAATTCCAAGAAATCCACTGGTTCTTCTCCTTCTCTGACTATCTGTGAACAACAACTTGCATGAGTTCCCTAAGGAGACAGTAATACGTGGTATGTAGCAGTAAATCATAAACAAATAGGTATGGAGAAAAAAAAAAGTAAATAAAAAACTCTAGTTATGTTAAAGATATGGAGCAAATAATGTGAGGGCAGGTTTCAGAGCAGATGACATCCTAATCCAAAATTCACAGCCAAAAAAAAAAAAAAGTAATCTACTCCGAATATGGCATAAAATAAAGTGAATTTCATCACTAATGAAATTATACTTGTAGCAGATTGCCAAGGGGTCCAAACAATTTTTTACTGATATATTAGTTCCATGTGTAACAGTAGCCAAAGCGATAATAAGGCAAAGCACTGAGAGGGAAATGGAATTAAATTCATAATCTATTTGAAGCATTTGAGCCATACCTTAATATTTGTGGATCCTGGGAGACCCATATCTAACAGAACATCAGAACCTACTTGGTCCCAATCTAACAATCCTACATCAGCTATTTCTACTCCTGTACATGTCTTTATCATAGACCGGTGATGCTCCATGGTGAATGAGCTACCTATCCAGAGATACAAACTCCTTTCTCCACCAGGTCCTGAAGATTTTTCTGGAACAACAATGATAAATGCAGATTCTGAATCCAACCAGCACGCTGCCAATACAGAAATCTTTTCTAAACTAGGGAAGTGATATACTAAAGGATGCATGGAATAGGAATTATCCACACCCCCCGTCTTCACGTCAGCAAAGATATCCGATTCCTCTTGTCTACTTGGAGATTGCTTTGCTCTCAGATCACCAGAACTGCTAGCTGATGTAGACTGGTTGTGGCAGGAATGAGAACCCGCTCTACCAACTCCTAATTCTTCAAAATTCTCATCTCCAATCCTAGCATTGTCCTTGTTATTCGACACATCTCGTTGATTTCCCAACTCAAAGATGATGCTATCATGTTGATTAGCAATGCCATTAACAGGAATGTCTTTTTTCCTCCTAGCATCATCTACCACAGGCAATTTCAAAAATTTAGACAAGCAACCCCTTCGTTGTGCAATGGAAAGCTCAGATATTTTAGATGGTGAGCATGTGTTAACTTTACGCTGTGATGGAAAGTTGACCTCAATGTATCCTGGATGATTTGACAAACTATCAGAAGTTTCAGCTGATAAGAGAGACAAGTTAGAAAGAGAAGATAAAGTTGCTGAAATTGTTGGAGGTGAATCTAACGGGGAATCTGAGAAATGATTTGAACTACTACTTGAGTCAGATGATATTGAATCTGGGGAGAGATAAGGTGGAGAAGAAAATGAAGATGATGCTGGTGACGAGGATGATGACCAAGAAGGTGATGATGCTGAAGAAGTTGGAAACGTGGAAGAAAAGTTAGATGAAAGAGCTGGTTTTGTCTCCTTATCATCTTGATCATCATTAAAGCAAGACTTTGGATGTAGTTTGTTGATGGCTAATTTTGGAACTGAGACAAACTCCTTCATAGAGCCCGTGGCAAATTTGCGCCTAAGTGCACTCCAACTGTTTTCTCGTGCAGGCAGATGAGTTTCATGTTCAACCTCTGATGATGAAACTGGAGGCACAAAACCTCCTATAGTTGCTTTGTGAAAGATCTCAAAATCAATGTCATACGAATCCACTTTCCTCTCACCAGGTTGGATTTTAGCATGTGACTGCATGTGATGATCCCCCCCATTGGTAGACTTATCCAACAGAAAATCAGAGAAAGTGGCCCAAAAGAAGGATGGCTCATCCCCTTCCTTGATCACATGGACAGGAGCATTTACCTTTTCATAGCGCACAATCTGAGACACTGCCCCTCTTGAATCCCTTTCCATAACAACTTCACATTTCTTACCAATCCAAACATAAATAGCGGCAGGCACTTGGATGATAAATGCCCCTCTTGAATCAAGAACTGAAGGAGATGGATTGTTCAATATTTTGGGGACAAGATGCAAAGGATCATAAGGAGAGTGTGGAGCCATCCTATAGACCCTCAACACTGAGCTTGGGCTCAGGGGGAAGGCATGAACTCTCTTCTGACACTGTAGTAACTGCCAAGCAAACCCCATATTAGGATCAGCAATACCTCTAGCTTCCTTTACATACTGAAATGCGTCATCAAAACTTTGTCCTTCTCTCCACATACGATAAGCTATTACCAATGATGTGGAGCGGGAGACCCCTTGACTACAATGAACAAAGACCCTACCTTTCTGCTCCCGGACATCTTCAAAATAGTCGAACACATCATATAGAATGCTCGTGATGTCTTCTGTGACCTTATCCTGCAGCCACAGCGTCTTGTACACAAAATCAGTCTTAAAATACTCGGGGCAGATAAAACCAATGCAATTGAGCACATGTGTTATCCCATGCTCTTTCAATAAGTTCTTGTCCCTGGCAACAGCCTCACCTCCAAGATAGATGTGCTCCGCTACCTTTGAACACTCCTTATCAAAACTCATAATCTTATCCCTCCTTACTAGACCTGCAACTGAACTCTTCTGAATGATAGACATATCTAGCTTCAACCTCTCCCCTCCCTTACCCAGCTCCCTCCCACCTGGCGTAAGTGGGCCCCACTCCCCTACATCATCTAAGCCTGCTCTGGGCCACTCCTCTAAACTCCTACGAGCAATAGACAATGGCTGCAATGGCGGTAAAGCCGCCCTCCCTTTACAATTTTGCTGGGCACGAGGAGTTAAAGGAGGAGGAGGAATCTTTCGGCATGGTGCACCATTAGCCCCCACATTCACACTATTCCTCCCTTCACTAACAGGATCATGGTGCATCGAGCGGGACGATGACCAGGAAGCGGACCGCCAAAACCTCTTGGGATTGTTGTCAGAGGCCTCATACTCACCCCAAGAATCAGAATCATCCTCCTTACCAACCATGTCCAGCTAAATCCACCACTTGATATCTAATCACCTTGAGCCCTCAGTGCAGTTTTTGCTCACCTCAGCTGTTCAATTTAGGGAAAAGGCTGTGCAATATGGGGACAGGGTCAATTAACAGGTGTGGAAGTTGTCAATCAAAAACCCAAATGATCCAGCAAATACCAAATACAGTTAAACCGAGCAAACCTGGATTCGAGCGCCGAGCCTCCACCAGTTGGGAAGAACACTCATTCAAGTTACAGCAGCATCCTGGATTCAAAAAGGGATCCCATTTTTCAAGTATTAGAAAAACATTGCAGACCCAAAAAAAATTATGTAAAAAACAAATCGAAACGGCTAGAAGAAATCTTTGCAAGAAAGAGGAAACACTAGAAATCCTGACTAACATAAGACAAGCAGAGGAAAAAGAAACCTAAACTGGAAAACGCAAATGATAGAAGCAGTAAAATATAAATCCCTTGGACAATCTAGGGTTTCAGAGACTCCAAACCAGAGCGACGGGAGATCCAAATTAACAGAGAGAGTAAGGATTCTTACTTACAGAGGTCCGCAAATGGGAAGCATGAGAGAGACGGAGGGAGAGTAGGGCGAAGCAGAGAGAGGGTGAAGCGCGGAAGCGGGATATGTGTTCTCTGCGGGTGCCGAGACCGAGAGAGGGAGAAAGGGAGAGAAGTGGAGATGTGGGTTGGGACTGAACGGAATTTTCAATTTTGTCCCTCTCAGTCTCACTCTCACATCACAACTTTCTTTTCTTTTTTTTTTTTTTTAAGAAATGAATTCAATGCCCAATGGGTTGAAACTTGAAACGGTAGACATTTCGAAACAATCGACTAGCTTGAAGTCCCCCCGAATTTTTTTTTTTTCATGTACTAGTGTAAGCGGGTATTTTTATATTTGATTGGTTTTTTTATTTTGCAATCTAATAATAATATAACTTATATAAGTAATTTCGAGAGTACAATGGTAGGAATATGTTAAAAAAAAATATGCAAAAGAATTTAATAATCTATTAAGACGATAAAATAATAAAAACGAAAATAATGGTTCGTTAGAAATTTTTTTATAAATCCTTAACCGAATAATTTCAAAACAATAATATAAAGAGAAGTATTATCACAATGTAAGATGGCAATTGATTATACATATAAAATAAACTTTATTAGATAGCTATTTTAAAAAAAAAATGCTTAATAATAGTGGTTATATTAAAAAAAACTATTTCTTTTATAATAAAATATATCATATAGCATTTTCTTTAATTACATCATTTTCTCTGATTTTATTAATACACCAAATAGCTTTGTAGTGTGAAATAAGTTCAATTTCATGAATATTTAAAAATATATTAGTGGGGTTAGTGGGGTGGTTAGTGACTTAGTGGGGTAGTTATTAGAAGTGTGGCGGTTACCATGAACATGTGGCAAAAATAAACTAAGTGGATGAAAATTAGTGGTCCACTTGGCATAGAAAAAAGAGTGGAAGATGTGAAATCTTTGATATGGTGACATGTGGAACAGCGCCTCCTCGTGAAGCCATGTAGGCGGGAGATGCTTCTGTTTTTAGTATTAGTATAGATAAGGTAAGAATTCCAAGTCAGACATGTCTGACATCTCAAGTGAGGTCCACCAAATTTGATTATGGGTCGGTTTAGTAAAACGGAGTTGATAAGGTAGCTGAAGCTAATAGGGTAGCTGGAGTTGATAAATTAAGTATGTTACATATATGTTAAATTAGAGTTTTCATAGCTGATAGAGTAGCTGATACAAAAACTAGCTGATCAGATAAGAGAAAATTAATAGAATTCTGAAAAGCTGGGGGTGAGTAGCGGTTGAAAATCCAATTTCAAGTGCTAATTAAATTAAAATTTTATATTTAACTTATTTAAAACTATAAAATATTAAAAACAAAAGCTCCAAAATGCTATATGGATTGCCCAACGGACCCTATATGAGTGAAAATCCAAAAAAAAAAAGTGATAGGGTGATAAATGAATAAAACGGGTGGTGTTAGAATATAGGGAATAACAAGGGAGTAGAGAGATATTTCTCATTCATATGTCTTTCTCAAGTGAGGTTTACAAGCCTTTATATACGCAAATGTGGAAGGTTAGAGGAGGTGAAACATCCACCTCTTAATGGGTTTATAACGAGGGATGATAATTTCACCGCTAATTTTTACTATTTCCACCGCTAATCACCGCATAGGTGTGCGATGGGTTTAATGACAGTCAACGAACCCACCGCATACATATGCGGTGGATCACCGTATATATATGCGGTGGGTCACCGTATATATATACGGTGGGTCGATGCGTATGCAGACCCACCGCGCAATACTTTGCGGTGGGTATGTCCGTTCCATTTGAACCCCACCGCAAACCTATGTGGTGGGTGTTGGGTAACCGATTTAGAGTGTGTGGTGCCTGGACCGGACCGGATCGGACATGTCACTCACCGCAATACTTTGCGGTGGGTTGTGATTTTACAAAATTGATTATTATAATTTAGAATTTAAAATATTTATGTTTTATGTAAATATAAAAAATTGTAAATAATATGTTTCGGTTAGAAGAAAGAGTGTGTATCCCGACGATCCCCAAATCGATTTAGAATGTGGATGCTCCATGTCAAAATAAACGAATATTGCATAAGAAAAAAAGCAAACCGAAGTGTGAGAAATGTCAAGCATCAAAAAACGTGGGTCGAAAAATGTCATACAACGCAGTTCGGGAAATGGCACAGACAAATATATAGTACCCGAACAATTCAACATATGGAGTTCGAAAAATGACATGAGAAAATAAAAAGTGCTAATAGCGTAGGGGACGACCACCATCATGACGACAGTAGGCTCTGTATCGTGCAATCCTCGCCGCAAACTGCTCTTCCCAACCGTTGACCATGGGATCGTGATGTCGTGTCCATGTAATGTAGACTGGCGGAAGAGGCGAACCAGGCAACAACCAAATCTGTGAATAACATGTGACTATTGGCATTAGAAGAGAGAAACGAAACATTAAGAAATTAATGAATATGAAATTTGAAATGTACCGGAAAGAAGTGGTTGATGTTTCCGATTAAAGTTGTCCCATCTAACTCCTCATAGGCTGGTACTCACAGGCCCCCGTTGGCGTACAGAAGTAGGCACAATATCGGCATCATCTGTGACAAAATCACCAAAGGACGCAGGTGAAGCGTGGCAAACACCTCGCCCATGATCGGAATCTCCATACAATAAGTAGCATCATGACAAGTGCAGAAATAGTTGACCCTAATGATGAGCTCATCTAAGGCAGGATAGTAATGGTACCGATCTGCATGCAGCTGCAACTCAACGGCCAACTCTCGTCGAACTCGAGGTCATGCGTCTTGGCCCAAGTTCATAAGACAAGCAAAAGATCTATACCCACAGTGACCATCACCTGCAACATTTGTGACGGCTCGTATGAAAGTAATCATGAATTTGTCGATGTTGCAAGTGCCCCAATTGAAATCTACGTGAGTGAGATTATGCGGTGGAAGCGTCGTAGGTGCTGGTTGCGAAGGCGGCTTGACTTCTATCTTCGTGTATATTTTGAACAACAAGTTGAAACATTCCTTTGATACAATATGCCGAATTCGATTGAAAATCCATAGTCCGTGCGAGTCTGTCGGCCAGGTGTTGTTTGCTTGCCCCATTATATTCTTCACCTCACTTATTTGGTCCGCCATCATCAGATCGATTGTGGTGATCACGTGAGTAAAATCACCGACTACAGAGTTTAAGGTCTTCTTTAACACATAATATGAGCAGACTCCGCCCTACAAGAGAAGTGGGACTCGCATGTGAATATCGATATATATTGTAAACAAAATACGCGTATCATGAAATTCGTAAGCACAAAAGAGGTGCACCTGTCCATGCACGAATTATATTCTCCGAGTAATCTCGTAACCACGTCGCCTCCAAATACGGCATCAACCCATCGATATGTCCCTACTCTGCATGCATACCCCTCCTTCTGACGGTGAAAGTTTCAACTGATCTGGATTAGAACAGGCCATAACATGCGTTCTTGAAACGCCCAGCAACATCAAGATTCTTTGACTTCTAGAAAGCAGCTTCTTCGCATCTTCGGAGGACCTGCACTGTGCACAACATATGTCTGACACTGGGAAGAACTTCTCGCAGCGCCGCAATCAACCCCAACTCTCAAAAATAGAGGTCAGACGAACCTTTTGCCTTGATATCCACTAAAGTAACCATGTTTTTATATACATTTCAGCTTCCTCGAGATCGACCAACTTCGGTGACTTCTGCTTGCTCGAATTCGACTGTGCTTGACCCCCTGTCGACCACCCTTGGTCGAGGTGGAGTACTCTGAAGTCGTATTTTGTTTGTGAGATCCTTCCGCTACTTGAGATCCGCTGACCAGCTTCCTCGAGGATCGAACCTGACTTCCTGCTGCTACATCGGGAGGAAGTCTTGAACATTATTTGCTGGGAACTGAATCGGTTTACTTATTTTATTTACATTCTATTTACAATCTCGATTTCCTCTGTCAATAGGGGTAAACGAATAAGTTTAGATAGAAACGTACGCATTCGTCCGGTATGTATTGTCGACGAGGACGACGTATGGAAAGATGGCCAGAAGATGGCGAGCGTCTGAATGCGCAATGAATAGATCTTGAAGCATGTTGGGATCGTTAGGGGATCTCCTCATAGAGTAGAAGTAACCCCTCTCTCGCAGTACGTGAAGTGCTTCCTGCGTGACTGTTCGATCTCCTTTCGCTTAAGCTTCAAACTTCGCCCTCCCATTGTACACTTGTCGCCGCGATGTGAAGTTCAACTTTTGACGTGACTCGGCTGTCATCTTCAAGGTGGCTAAAATCGGCTTCGGTGGGGTACCGGCCACGGTCAAGGCCAACGTAGCGCCCTTCTCCTCTGTATCCATCCGCCCGACGTACGAGTGACCGTCCAACGAACCGAGAAGGTCATGGTTGTACTTTCCGTGAAGAACGTCCAACCCCTATTCACCCCGTTTGAACTCCATGCCCAACAACGCAAACGGACACCCCTCTATCTTCGAAATAGCTCTGCGAGTGTTTTCGCTGGCCACATCTCCGACAACTCGCGGCCTCTTGTGGGGAGTGTACTCGCCGCACTTCTCACACGCGAGTAGTACACTGCCACGCCTTGCAAGATTGCTCCCCCAAGATCGCTTGATTGTAAGAACCATATTTAGCTTTAAGGCGGTGCCACGACAGTCCTGTAGCAGGTCATCGCGATTGGTCCACGTCTGCGATGTAGCGAAATCAGTTGTGTAATCGCGGTACTCCCGGTTACGGGGATCCACGTGGCCACACTCGTCCGACATCGGATCTCCGCCAATAGTTGATGTGGCCATGCAAACGTGTATTTAAATTACGGTACAGTACCAACTTTACATTACGACTATATATTACGGTACCTATATTCTGGTTTCCATTCGCTCTGATTCTAAACCTAGCTTATTACACTACATATATATAACGGTAGCTATAATCGCATTGTATACGAGAAAGATGCAATACGCACCGAAAGACGAGTGGGTGGAGAGTTGTCGGCCATTGGAGTAGGTGTATGCGCTTCGTCCACCGCACTTGAAGTCAGTCGATTGGCGTCGTCGTTTGCCATATAGGAGAAGGAAGTTGTGGGTGGATGGGCTACCAACGAAGAGTGGATCGCTTCTTATACAGTAACATCGCATAGGTATGCGGTGGCTGCCGAGGACCGTTGAACCGGATAATTTGAATTTGGGGGCCCACTTACACCGCATAGGTATGCGGTGAGAGTGCCTATATATACTCGGCGCCCAACGATTTGTGTATTTGTCGTGGCGGAAAAGCGATGATAACCTAGGCAACTTGCCACGTCCAACGATTTGTGTCTTTGGATTGAAATCACTAGGCGTTGGCATGTTGCTAGGGTTATATCGCTACGCACAATAAAATATGCACTCATTACATTATCCCGGTTCGTACGACCACGCTTTTTGGGGAAAGTGGTAATAACGCAGGCAACGTGTCAAAGTCGACGATTTCTTTCTTCGGAGGGAAATCGTCGGTCTTTGACATGTTACTAGAGTTATACCGCTACTCACAATGATGGAGCCTGTCAACGACAAAGCGTTGATAACGCAGGCAACATGCCACGTCTTGGGATTTTCGTCGTACGACAGGAATCCCTGGTCGCTGGCATGTTGCCGGAGTTATCACGTGGAGTACCTATAAAAAAAACATAAATGGCAACCGACAAACTATCCCAAAGAATGGGGCAGCCCTAGGGTTGCCCCGTTCTTTGGGTCCCCCGTAAAGCCACCGCATACGTATGCGGTGTAAGAATTTTTCCTAAAGGAGACGACTTCATCTTTTGGTAGCTGTTAGATGTAGTGCGACTAATGTATGTAAGCGTAGGTAGTGACGTTAATGTTAGCATTACTTGTTGGGGGCGTAAGCGTATATAAAGGAAATCAAATCGTTACACGTTATAACATTAAATGCTTCAATACAACAATACTGCATTTTTTCCAACAACTCACATAGGTATGCGGTGACATACCACCGCATAGGTATGCGGTGACAATGTATGGCGGATGGGTACCATTACGGCAGACGCCGGACCGGCCCGGACACGTCACTCACCGCATACGTATGCGGTGGATGTCCTCCCTAACTTTTGCGGGGAGTCGACATAACAAGTGGAGTACGGGAGACACTTTTCCTGAAATGGTAAATATATTTCAAAAGTTGTAACAAAATTACAAAAGTCGAAGACCATACCACGACTCTAGTGTAAAACTGTGAGACTCTAGCCACGCAGGGCCTAACATCTCTCAAAAGTATACCCCACTCTAAGCCTATCACTCACTCCCCCAAATTACATTGTCCCCCAATTACTCCCTAACCATGTATTGTTTCCACCTCTTTTCATTTAAAGTACGACATTTACATTTAACTTTGATTCTACTCTTGCAAGACTCCACGATCTTCATTGCACATTCTACCGGGCTGAATCTCTCCTTATGGAATATGAGTTGATTTCTAGCTAGCCATGTGAAGTAAATGGTAGCAGAGAAGGCGAGCAAACTGCCTTGGAACGGAACCGACGCCATCACACGCGCAGGTTCCCTTGCAAACCATGCTAGCCAGCCCTCGACGTCCCTCCCCTCATGTGCGATCTCAAACCAACTCCACACTATGCGTTGTATTTCCTTGATTTGGATGCACCCAAACCAAAGATGGCTTTCAGTTTCAACTTCCATCCTACAAAATGGACACCAAGCCGCGTCCTGACCCCTCAAATGCTTCACCCTGTATCCAGTTTGCAGCCATTGTTTGATCGTGAGCCAGACTATGAACCACCATTTCTTGCACTGGATACCCTTCCATATCATTTTCCCCATCCTACCTCATCTCCTCTTAAGGGAGACACTTTTCATAGTAACATCAAAACACCAAAATATGGTGTTAACGATTACATGGTAGATTACACACAAAGTCAACAAAGATAACAATTAACATAACGACATTGTTACGGATGAGAATAAAAAGAGTTTCGACACACAAATTCAACTACAATTGATAACCGCATATGACCTAGATCTTGTCGGAATGTTTGCTGGTGATGTGCCTCTTCAAATGTCCGTACTGTAAGTTGTTCGTCACTTTGTAGTGATGACCACAATGACGGCATGTGGCGTTGAAGGCACCACCTCCTAGCACCTACTTCTCATAGTGACGGGTGAACAAGTGCTCACATGGAATTTCATTTCCCTGAGAAGACATTGTCGAATAACGACGTATTTATGGATGGCAATGTAGGTTTGGAGTGCACTCCGATGTGCCTATTTTTATACCCCCGTGAAAAGGGTATCCACCACATAGTATCCACCGCATGGGTATGTGGTCCCTATATATATGTAGACCCTATGGCTAGTGACCGCACTTCAGAAGTCGGCGAATCTCCTCTCCTGCAGCGCGGTGTCGCATCTCCTCAAGTGTCGGACCAGGTGGCGGCGGCGGCGGCGTCAGCGGGATGATGTGGCGGCGTCGGGGAGTGTCAGGGACTAGGTATGGATGACTAAAGTGGTGGAGCCACTTCACATAGTCATCCACCACACCATATGTGTACTCCGCATTGGTCTGTGGCAACTCCGACATATGGAACAAATGATCGAACCTATGCGCTCAGTGGTTGTCGATCACGTGGAATACGGTCGGATAGTTCGGTCGGGCATATGCGCCCAGTGGTTGTCGATCGCCCAGTGGTTGCCCTTCACGAACTTCGGCCTATGCGCTCTGCTGGGTCTGATCGGATCAGTGGGAATGTGCTGAACCCGGCCGAACTGTCGTAGCACACGATCGGGCATATACGACTCCTCCTCGAATAGCCAACGGATGGTGCCCCTGTAACGAGACAGACTCAAATGTCCATCAAAATCCAAGTCTCTTTCGAAAGGCATGAACTCGATCTGCAACATAATATAAAGTGTTATGACGACTCATATGTGTCTCAATTTTAATGTCACACAAATATACGTGCGGGGTACAGTTTATGCGTACCTCGTCGACAATCATCTCGTCCAGCCTCCACCGCAAAACATCCAGTCGCTCAATGCGAGGTCTATCATCTCGGGAAATCGTAGTGGTCCAAGGCGTCGCCACCTGGACGTACCGCACGCCTTGTCGTGGATCCCGAGAAAGCCTTCGATCAAGCGCCATACCCACCTTGAACACAGGGAAATACAATCATATACACACCTACAATCGAACAAGTCTATCAGCCACATGTTCATTATAACTTAATTTGAAAACTGGGAAAATTAAATTATCAGATAATGAATCAATTACCAGCAACAGCCGCGTACAACCGTCCATATCTTTGGCTAACTCTCTAGTCACCTCGCTCAATTCGCGGTACAAGCAGGCTAACAAGAGGAAAACCTGTCGTTATTCTTGCCAAAGAATACTCAAACTCACAACTAGTATAGTGTGTAAACAAGAGGTTGATCCAAAGGGAAATCTATTCAATTCAAGTATAAGTCTAATCGCTAATAGAGATATATGGGTGGTTTTTGGTGTGAAAAAGATCCGCCTTTTATCAAAGCGGAAGCAAGCAAACAAAGTAAATTGATTGTAGAATGCAGTGGAGAGAAATAGGTTCACCTACAATTTATCACTTTGATTGATGAATTCGATCCTTGTTTGAGCCTCTAGTTCTTGTCTTTTCCTATCAATGTCCTTGTCCAGATCTTAGGTAGATTACTAGTCCTATGAGTCCTAGCAACCCTTATCTCTAAATAACTCTAACACGGTTAAGATTTAACCTAGAGATAGCATTAAGAATATGAATTAACCAAGCTACATGCAATATCAAGCTATGAGTCGATATTTAACATATATTCAACTTCCTCCACATCCAATTAGTCCTACGAGTCCTAAAGGGATATGATTGCCACTTGGGTCAAGGTTCGCTACGAGGAATCTACAAAACCCTAGCAATTGAATGAATCTATTCTACCTAGTTGATCAGGCCAGAGAGAATAAAACACATTCAAGCAATTAAGCACAAAGAAGTCAAAACATTGGAATAGGAAAAAGAACTAGATTAAGAAACTCACAATTCAACAATCAAAGATCCAAACTGTAGGCGAAACCTTGAGAGTTTAGATGCTCATGCTCAACGGCGCTCTCAGCAATTGAATAAAGTGCATAAGGTAAGTCAAAGAATAACCTAAAAAGTCTCTTAAAAGGCTTTAGAAAGTCGGCCAAGAAAATAACATAAAACCCTAACTAAAGTCCAAGTCTGAACGGTGCGTTTCTGCGAGGGCCGCGGGGCAGCCAACCCAGGCCACAGGGCGGCCGACGATCAGCGAAATCCTTCGTCAGAGCTTCGAGCCGCAGGGCGGCCTTACTGTTCACAACGATTTTTCCTCTTCGAATTTGGTTTCGATGTCAACATGAAAGTTTTAGATCTCGAAGAGAGCTTTCCAACGCATGGTTATAATAGTCAACTAGACCACCGAGGCCTCCAGAAAGTGCGAAACAAGTTCAGCATGTCTGGCGATAACTTTTGCTGACTTGTTATTCACTTAGGCTCTCGAAATTCGACTCCGCTCCCGTGCTCTTCACTTTTCTTCCTCAACTTGAATCTTCCTTCATCCAAGAGTCTCCTCATTCTTCGTCGGATCCACATTTACCTGAAATTAACCATAAAATTGCATAGATTCCGACTCTTCCAACACCACCGGTAAACATGTAATTGTAACTAAAATATGCATTATTCACAACTAAACTATGCTAAATGTAATCTATAATGCAATACTAAACATGCTCTATCAAATTCCCCCACACTTGAACCTTTGCTTGTCCTCAAGCAATAGAAAACTCAACTCTGCAGCCCCGCAAAATAGCAATTCATGTATGCACCTCAATAATCTTTAAGTGCATGAAAAACTAGCAAACACAATAGATTAACAATATCATAGCACATAATTGCAATAATCAATGAAATCAGGCAACCATATCCATTCTAGACCTCACAGGGAGTATGTGTTTCACTCTCGCTCCAGTGTTTAGGGTTAAATGTTTACGCTCAAAACTCAATCTTCAAAAGCTTAGCTACAATAGTCTTGCACTAGTGTTCTAGCTCTCCACCGCTGGTGACTCTACACACAACAAAAATCATGAGGTCTTTCAATTGGGTTGTAATTGGGCCAAGGTAGAAAATATAAGATATGGAACAATTTAAGCCATGTGGTGCTCATAATCCGAGAACTAAGAAAGCAACCAAATCATAAATCCACTCATAAACTCATCATACCATAGCTCTACAATGTCAAACAATGCCAATCTCAAGCATAAAACTTTACAAACCATATCAACTCATTCCTTTATTTTTTTTCTTTCTTTTTTTTTATGCTATATCAAATGATTTTCCTTGACTTTTGCCCCTAAGTGAATTTTATTCTTCTTAGGTCCCAAGTAATGAATGTACTAGCAAGAATCAAACATCTCATAAAGATACCTCGAACATACAATCCACCACTAAAACCATCATCCACAATATAAATATTCACCAACCATTCCTAATTTTTGGATGGGGTCAGGCTATCATTGGCTATGGAAAAATTTTGTGGAGGTACAAAAGAATAGGCAATAGGCTCAAATTGGCTTCAAGCAGAGGGCCATATGTATGGTGAAATAAAGTCAAATAGGGATAATAAAGGTGCCTCAATCATGTTTAAGTCATGTGCAGAAATCATAATATGCAGCCTTGAAAAGACATCTAAATGCAAGTCAAAGAGGAAACAATTAAAGAGAGTACACTCAACAAGCAAGAGGACTAAATCAAGTGCAGTCCTGAATAGGCCAAAATAAGCTCATCAGATCATGTCGATAACTTCAAGATCACCTATAATTCCAAGATCTTATGTGTTCAATCATTAATCAATCATGCTCACCAAATAATATAGAAAATATATATTGAAGGTTTCAACAATCCAAGCGCATCATGGGGCATAAATCTCAATAGATAGAATAGAGGACAAATGGCATCCATATGGGGAAATAAAACCTAATCCTAACAATGCAATATATAAATAACTAATTTTTATTTTATTTTTTTGGGATTTTTTTTTAAAGACTAACATACTGATATGCAATATAAACGAAAAACAAAAATAAAAGTGCAAACTAAAAATAAATATGCAATCCTATCATACCATGTGATTCTTCCCCCCATACTTAAATCAGACATTGTCCTCAATGACATAAAAGACAACTAAAGATAAAAATATGAAGAAAAGAAAGAAAAACTGACTTGTTCACTTCGGTGGTGGAAAGTGAGGAAAGGGAACATTTCAGTCTTGTTAGAGGTCGTGGGGCGGCTTGCGAAATTTAGCTCTTCAACGCCTTTTCTCCCTGCGGTGTAGCTTCCTACAACCAAACAGAACCAAAACTAGTTTGATAAAACAAAAGACACAAAGGAAAACAGAAAACTTACCTTGGGATGCCTCCCAAGTAGCGCCTTTGTTTACTATCATTAGCTCGACAGTTTATTCATCCACTCATTCAAGACTCAAGCAGACATCTTCAACGCCCTCAAAATTAAAGCAAATGAAACTCTCGTGCCCAACCGATATTCGAATGCACACTAAATATGAAACAATTGGTAATTAAAAATATAGCAATGAGAACCATTACCATCTTACCCTTCATTCGAGCTTGATTCTCCCTCGAGGGTATGTAGGACCACCAACACAGTTTTGCTGGTGGTTTTTTGAAGTAGTGGCTCCATGGATCGACATATTCACCAAAATCTCCCAATTTGCAAAAAGTACCAGTTTCTTGTTCGGGAACCACAGAAATCGGTTCCGGACTTGGCTCCTTGATAGACGAGTTGGGGTTGGTTTCTACGAATGGAGGGAGCATCGAAACATACTCAATCTCTAGGGACATATCCTGAGATTTCGTGTCGAGAACCACTAGATGCTCTTCTTCATTATCAGAGAATTCATCATTGCTTGCATCTTGACTTTCATCAATTTGAGGAATAGAACATTGCTCAATTGTCAACTCTTTCAATGTTTGAGCGAGTTGGATAAGTGCTTCCCCATTTTGATTCACCATCTCACGTAATTGCCCTATTTGCTCCATCAAGACTAAAGCTGGCAAGTCGGTCGTTCGGGTCGGGTTCGAGTCAGGCTTGCTCGGGTCGGGTCACTGACGGGTCGGGTCAGTTCGGGTAAAATTTATGGTCGGGTACTGGTCGGGTCGGGTTCGGGTTGGGTTCGGTCATAATGAATTTTAGATTGGTCAGGTTTCAGGTTAAATCGGGTCATGCCCATTCGGGTTCGGGTCAAAGCGGGTCGGGCTCGTTCGGGTTTCGGGTCAAGAGGTGAATTGATTGTAGAATGCAGTGGAGAGAAATAGGTTCACCTACAATTTATCACTTCGATTGATGAATTCGATCCTTGTTTGAGCCTCTAGTTCTTGTCTTTTCCTATCAATGTCCTTGTCCAGATCTTAGGTAGATTACTAGTCCTACGAGTACTAGCAACCCTTATCTCTAAATAACCCTAACACGGTTAAGATTTAACCTAGAGATAGCATTAAGAATATGAATTAACTAAGCTACATGCAATATCAAGCTACGAGTCGATATTTAACATATATTCAACTTCCTACACATCCAATTAGTCCTACGAGTCCCAAAGGGTTATGATTGCCACTTGGGTCAAGGTTCGCTATGAGGAATCTACAAAACCCTAGCAATTGAATGAATCTATTCTATCTAGTTGATCAGGCCAGAGAGAATAAAACACATTCAAGCAATTAAGCACAAAGAAGTCAAAACATTGGAATAGGAATAAGAACTAGATTAAGAAACCCACAATTCAACAATCAAAGATCCAAACTATATGCGAAACCTTAAGAGTTTAGTTGCTCATGCTCAACGACGCTCTCAGCAATTGAATAAAGTGCATAAGGTAAGTCAAAGAATAACCTAAAAAGTCTCTTAAAGGCTTTAGAAAGTCGGCCAAGAAAATAACATAAAACCCTAACTAAAGTCCAAGTTTGAACGGTGCGTTTCTGCGAGGGCCGCGGGGCAGCCAACCCAGGCCACGGGGCGGCCGGCGATCAGCGAAATCCTTCGTCAGAGCTTCGAGCCGCGGGGCGACCTTACTGTTCACAGCGATTTTTCCTCTTTGAATTTGGTCTCGATGTCGACATGAAAGTTGTAGATCTCGAAGAGAGCTTTCCAACGCATGGTTATAATAGTCAATCGGACCACCAAGGCCTCCGGAAAGTGTGAAACAAATTCAGCATGTCTAGCGACAACTTTTGCTGACTTGTTATTCACTTAGGCTCTCGAAATTCGACTCCGCTCCCGTGCTCTTCACTTTTCTTCCTCAACTTGAATCTGACTTCATCCAAGAGTCTCCCCATTCTTCGTCGGATCCACATTTACCTGAAATTAACCATAAAATTGCATAGATTCCGACTCTTCCAACACCACCGGTAAACATGTAATTGTAACTAAAATATGCACTATTCACAACTAAACTATGCTAAATGTAATATATAATGCAATACTAAACATGATCTATCACAGGCCAAGACCCCTGCCGCCAGAGATAAATGCGGAACGTGCGCGGCATCCATAAGGCGTAGAAGCACCTCCGGACGCACTCTTCCGTCCGACTTGTCAATGAATAGCGTCGCAGACGCAATCACCCCCATCGCAACAGTCACGGTGCACTCCATATCTTGCTCAAGTGGGACGCCATCCCGCACCCTCTGCCGCATCGGTTCTATCTTCTCAAGAAGGGTCGCAACAGTCGGGCCTCCATGGCCGAAGGCGCTAGTATGCTCCGTTGGGGTTAAGCTGTACAAATCCCCAACCCGCTCCCTCCGGGCGAGCACGTCATGCAGATGCACACACTCCTCCTCGTCCAACCCATACCCAAGTATGAAAAAGACATCGTGCAGTGTAACAGTGATCTCTTCCCATGCAAAGTGAAAGTTGTTCGTCTCCGGATGTCAGTGCTCAACGAATGCACTGATGAGACTGTGATCCACATGATCCCACTCGAAAGCTCACAGCTCCCATAGGCCACTGTCGTGCACTGTAGGAAACCATGACTCTCGTCTGTCTACCTCCAACATCGCCTCAACCCGGCCCAGCCACTGTCCTCATCTCTGCACACGCACAACTCTCCGCAAGGCTTCCTCCTCCCGTTTCCAAACGGCCTGTGCAATGTGTGCCTCGTAATCTCTCACTAGTGACACGGTCTGAGGCCCCCTTGGCCATTCGGGCTCAGCTACCCCAGAGCTGCTCGTCTCGCCATCCCACCTAGCACCCCGTGCACTACTACCCTCGCCACGCTCTCGCCGCCTCCGCTGCACACCATGAACCAGGGCATGTGCCGCCTGCTCTCCTCCCATGTCCTGACTACGATCATCACGTGGCCCATAATGTGGATCATGGAAGTCACCACGTATCGCCACACCAGCTATAGGCGCAACTCGTTGTACCTCTGCCGCAAATGTCGAATCGTCTAGAGGTCCCCGAACCTTAGTATGTGATGTGGACTCGCTCGTCTGTCCTCGTACATCCCCTTGCTGACTCCCAGACGTCGGCGCCACCTGGGAACTCCCAAGCGTCGGTGTTGGTGCCGCATGCTGACTCCCAGGCGTCATCGCCCCACCATGCTCAACTAAGGGTGTGAACGTCGTAAAATCTATCTGGCCCACCACCCATGGATCCTGATCTCCCTCTCGAGTATGGACCGTCCCAACACCACGGCTGGTCCCAACACCCACATCTTCGACCAGCACGTCTCGTCATATGAGTTCAGCTGGTCGCTCTGAAACGCAGTCCCAAAGTACCCCTGATACTCATCGTGCTGAGTCTGCGACTGCTCATGCACTCGTTCCGCTTCAGCCTGCAGTGCTGAGTCATCCCGTAGGTACTCATGCATCATCTCCTCAACCGCCGCTCGGGTAGACTCATTCGTCGGCTGCACCACTGCGTCATCGGTGCGGTCCGTCATCATATCCATCTCTATCTGCACCAAACTCTGAAATGTCTCTATAGGCAACTGTGACGTCTGGCCCCATCCATCAATGTGGTCAACAACTGACTGAGTCGATGACTCAACCCCAATATCCACACCTACCGGCTCACTATCCCTATCCATAGGATCCTCTACATCCTGCAAATGTAAATGAATAGACTCAATCTCTGCACGTGACTGACGCAACCCCTATCTCTCCCTGTCAGCAGCCCTCCTAGCGGATTGCAGAACCACCCTATCTGCTAACCTCCTCGATAATGTGGTCTGTGTACCATAAAAAATATTTGTCTAAATCCTATCGTTCATCGATGCTACTCTCTAATTGTTACACACACTACTATATCATATTACTTCTCAAATGCTGAACGATTTCCTTACACCTAATTAATGATTTCATCCTAATACTATCGTTTACTAACAAAACAGAAAACTATATTTAAGCGATTTCAACATACATGTGGTTGTGGCGAGCCGGCTGACCTTCTCCTCCTAAGTGTCTCCATACGACAAGTACCACGTCTCTTAATAGTCGGATCCGGCTACATTATATATAACAATAATACGTTAACGCTATATACTTCCGATTACAAATAATTTGTTTCGATTTTAATATAGTTTCATTGTTACTTGTAAAGGATGTCTCTGAAAATAGCCGGCACCATCAGCCTCATCTCCCTCACGGCCGCTATCTCTCACCATCTCAACACTCCGGTAGAAAGTGGGAATAGAAAGACACACACTCGAAAAGACACGGGGAAAGAGGAACAGACAAGGGGGGAAATGTGTGAAGAGGTTCGAAATACGGGGGATTGAAAGAGGGGGGGAGTCGAGGAGAGAAGCGACGGAACAAAAGGTTAGGCTCGAAAGGCAAGAGAAGGATTGGAATCGGAGAAGAGTCGGAAATTGTGCCGGAGAATGGGGCCCGCAAGGCTATTTATGGGCCCCAGCAACCTACCGCATATGGATGCGGTGGGTTTTTTACCGTTAAAGCAACGGTAAAAAAAGCCACCGCATATGTATGCGATGGGTTTCGGATATCTTCCAAAAATTCGGTTTTTGGCATAACGGACCCACTGCATACCTATGCGGTGGATTAGCGAAAAATGGGATTAAGCCACCGCATACCTATGCGGTGGCTTTGCGGTGGAAATAGTAAAAATTAGCGGTGAAAATATCCGCCCCGCTTTATAACACTCCCCCTTGGATGTACACCTCTAACATTAAAATCTGTCTCGTTAAAAACCTCGCCTAGAAAACCCAATGGGACAAAAACTAGGACTAAGGGAAAAATAGTACATATGTCGTTTGATACACTTTGGTGATATTGCCTCGTTAAAAACCTTGTTAGGAAAACCCAGTGGAACAAAATCAACATTCTCCCCCTGAAATCAACATTCTTCTTGCAGCTTTCTCCCTCTGATTAGCTCTTCAAACTTTCTTGATAATACTGACTTCATGAGTTGCATGGTCGAGTCTGAATATTATCTTCGATGTGTGCAAGTTAAAATGCTTTCATGTATCCCACTCGGCTTCGATGCAATAGACTTCCTTGTCTTGGTGATGAGCTGCTTTCAATGCACAAATATAAGGTACCTTAGGACCTAGTGTGTTTTTCATTGTTTGATACGGGGGAGCTGATGTATAGATGGTGTATAAGTTTCCTCATTAAAAACCTTACCTTGGAAAAACCGAGTGGGATAAAAACCAAGATTAAGGAAAAGAGTACAACGTTGTGTATAGTACTTCAGGACTCAATACACGTGCTATGCCACCACTTACACAATACTTCAAGTACTATAAGCACCATTTGGCTTAACCGTGTACATATGACGAGGCTTTCATATTGATGCTTTGGGCATTTCAAAGTAATCAATCATTTTCACTTATATTCTTTTATTAATGATCAATTTGAGTATACAACTACTATGCCCGTCAATTACGATTGGAGTCGGTTCATCGACAACCAAAGATTATATCCACTGCTGGTGAATATATTTTCATATCGCCCATTCTGGACTTTTGTGCAATTAATCTTGCTTTATATCTTACAGCTTCATTTCGCTTATTGCGGTTTTGTATAAAATCTCACTTAAAACCAATGATGTTATGCTATCCGATGTTGGAACTACGGGTCCAATAGGATCATGCTTATAGAATTCATCATGAATTCCTTCTTTCTATCCCTTTTATCATATATCATTTCGATGTCGACATCCATTATTTGGTTGATGATCATCATATTCCCATGCGCTCTTTCCACTTCCGGGGAATCCTTAAAGGGAGAGCCTAGTGATCTTCAACACTTCTAGTGTATTTGAGACTCACTTGATTTTGTTGGTTTTCGGAGTTACTTCTGGAACCTCCAAATGAGCTAGCTAGTGCAATATACGTGACTTAGTCACTCTCTTGGCCTTATAGTAAATGCATTTGATGGCTTTTTGCTAAACCATATAATTATCATTCGGTGTACATAAGTGTTAAACTTCTGGTTCACTTTCATTCATCTGCGGATCCCAAATGATATATAGAGAAGTTGCTTTCATGTAATCTCTTTCTTAATACAATCTCATTTTCTCTCCCCCTAAATACCAAGCATTTGATCACATTTATAAAGCTCGAGGTATTTGATATCATTAGGGACTCAAACCCCATGTATCGTCCAACTTCTTTGTGGTCTCATTTTAGTTAACTGTGGAGGAGGCTTCGGAACATATACTCTCTTCTGGAGATACTTTGGGAGAAGTTATTGCGTCAAATTCGAAATGCAAACTGCATGGTCCCATTTGACTAACGACTCTTCAAGGTCATTGTGAGCTACTATATGTTCCTCAAACATTCTCTACCTTTTTATATGACCAATATGTTAAGGCATCTATATTGGAATAACATTGGTCCATATGCCGATGGTTTATGTTCGTAGTTGTCTCATTGAAGTCTATCAAGAGACATAAGAGACTTTGCATTTACCCTTTATTATAGACGATCTTGTTATTATTTTGCCAAGAGAACAAGTCGTACATGTATGGTCAACCTTATTGAGGATCTTCCGGTCCAAGGATCTTCTAGTCCTTTTGGTGGGAATTCATGTAAAATTCAACGATCTTGCAAATCATCGTTTTACTTGAGCGACCAAATGCCTCAAAGAATAAGATTTTATCATCAACTAACTTCTGCTTAGTGGCATATATATTCAAAATTCTAACCATTGAACTTTGTACATGCTGATAAATTTATTTAATTAGATGCTGTTAACTGGGTATTTTCAGAACTTTCATTGGTGTCATACTACAGGTATGAAACTAACGACCAACTATATTTATCTTTATTCATAATATTCTTCGGGACATTAGAAATTAACCATACAAAGACGACCTAGATATAAGCCACAACAATAACTTTGGTTGCGCACTTAACCATTACCTCTTTTACACCCTCTACAAGAGGGGCATGCTTTGGGTCATGCTTAGAGGATTGGCAGGAAGTGGCATTGTAAACCAGATCATATTTTGTGGTTATTTATACTAGTTGTACTAACCAAATAAAAATAGTTCTCAATATGTCATAACCCATATTCCGTGTACTTCTTCAAGAGTACAAATGTTTAAAATAAAATCTTACACTCTTCTAGAGTTTATAAGAATATGAAATTATAAGAATCTGAAATTAGAGTCTTCAAGCTCTTATGCAGGCTCTAGTGAAAACTCACAATATAGCGGATTAAGGAAAATAAAACTAAGTAAAAGATAACACTAAATAGTAAAGTATATTAAGAAACATGTATATCAACAACAATAATCTTAAATAAGTAAATAAAATTAATGCCAACTTCGAGTGACAAGAAAAATTTAACATAGATCTTTGAGACCTTTTTATCACCTACGTCAGGAGGTGGTATTCTTATATGCAATTTTATCGTCTACTTCGAGAGACTGATGGAGAAACAATAAGGATCAGAGTTCATTTGTTTCTATGGTTATTGATAGGGTCTATTTTATTCATGTATTCGCATATTATAATATGTTATTTTCATGCATATTTGACCTATTTTATAGTTAATTTATATTATTTAGTTTTCGGAGTCTACACTAGTGTTTTTATATATTTCAGGTATTTTCGGGTTTGATCATATAAATTTGGAGGTTGGGATCAAAATTGGGCCGAGTTACTTAATGAATGGGCTGATGTGAATTCATACGGAATGAGGCGGAAGGAGGCACACGGCTATGCAAGTGTGGCTGCGCTCATGTTACTTTTATATTATTACTATTATTATATTTTAGATTTAAATTAGATAGATAGATTAGGAATTTGGTTATCAGTAGGTATAGTTTAGAATATATATACATACATTCTTACGGGAGAAGGCCGACTGAGAGACCGACCGACTAACTTTCCACCGTAAATCCTAATTACGTTTTGTCTTATCTTTATGGAGATCTAAACTCTTCCGTTTCGTCTATGGATTGAAAGTTTGGTTTGATAAAGTTATGAGATTTCTATTCTTGTTCTATTCCTATTGATTCGTATTGATTCTTTTGCGAATATTGTTAATTTCTTCTAGTCCGTACAACTAGTTGAGATTATTGCTAGGATTTTGTAGATTCCTAGTAGCGAACCTTAATCCATAGTAGCAATCATGCCTTTTTAGGACTCGTAGGACTAAACTGGTGTGTAGAGAATCAATTATATGTTAAATGCTGACTTGTAGCTTGGTGTTGCATGTATCCTGGTTAATCCTTAATCTTAATGCTACTGTTAGGTTAAATCCTGACCGTGTTAGGGTTATCTAATTAGTAAGGGTTACTAGGACTCGTAGGACTAGTAATTTACACAACATCAGGACAGGAACAATAATAGGATGAAAAGAGAACTTGAGGAAGAATCGAGGATCAGCTAGTCAAATTAAAGTGAATATTTATATATGAAGCTCTATTATTAATTGTTATCTCCATTAATTTGTTTATAGTTTATTTTATTTTCTTTCTTATTCTCATCACATAAACCCCCCCTATTTTGTCTTAATTGGTAAATAAACTTAACTTAGGAATAACTTGGTTCTCTGTGAGATCGATTCGTACTTATCACACTACATTAGTTAGTAAGTTCGAAATTATTTTGATACGGTTTACGCGACTAAAAATCGTCCATCAAATTGGCGCCGTTTCCGGGGAATCAAAGTTTATTTCTTTGTTTTGTGTGTTTATCAATTTTGTATATATCTAATTTGTTGTGAACCAATATTACGGTTCATAACACCCTTGCTACTAACTTTTAGGATGTTAAGGTTATTGCAGTTTGAAGGTGAGAACTTTCACCAATATCTTACCAGATTGCAGAGATATGTTGACATTCGTAATTCACGGGGTTATCAAGACAACATCCGAGATATGATTCTTTGCATAATGGACGGGATGACTGTTGAGACACGAGAGCTTGCTGAGTATATGAGTAACGGAGGCCTGACACGGTTAGGTTTGTCGGGGTTGTGGGATTTATTCTGTTACATGGATTACCATGTTGCACAGGAAGAGTCGCTCACCACGTCTTATCCACCAATGGAGGACTCTGTCACACACCTGGATGATGCGATCCAGGCCCTTACACAAGCGGTGCAGGAGAATGCTGAGAAGATCAAAAACTCGGGGGAACAAATTAACCAACTTACTCAAACATCGAGTGAGATAATAGCAGAACAGATGGCTACCCCGCAAGTTGATAAAGAAAGCCAACCCATCCCGCCATTCCCCGAGACATTGAAGGATGCAAGAATGGAAAATCATGTCGAAGTCATTGTGCTTAATTCATTCCCTCCTAGTTGGTTTCAACGTGATAATGATGTTCAGAACGAGGAGGAATTATTCGCAGACAACGATAGTTTCTTTGATGATGGAGAAGAGGGTTTAGTGCTTCCTGACATGGAATCTCATGAGTCAACGCATGAGGTTTCATGTGTTGTGTCTCCTAGTCCATCCGATGCATTCATTCTAAGCGTATGCGTTGATGAACCATGTCGAGAGCCACCTGCTGAGGCTCGAGAGGTAATAAAGGTAAAATTTTGCAATTTTGGAAGGTAATGATGATTATTTTGATCATTTTAGTTGTTACTTTGAAAATCCACCAATGGAACTGAATTGGTGGTATTATATACCCTCTCCAAAGTGTCATACTCGCTTGTTGGGAAAGTTGAAACAATTCTTAAATTCGTTATTATTTAGTTTCAATTTATTTGTATGTACTATGTAGTGCATGTTTGCCTCATAGTTGTGCACAAGAGTTTGACAGGTTGAAGAGGGCTTTGACGATGTCTGACGAATCCTGAGAGGTGGATTGCTTAGGGCAACCGAGGGAGTAGTTTAGAGTTTTTTCTTTTCGTATTATAGATTAGTTTTTTTCCCATACTGTGCTGCAGGTTTCTTAAAAAAAAAGACGCTATTTGGGATTTTTTTTTTATTTATTTCCGTTTTTTTTTTGTTAATTTTTTTGTATTTCTAGTTAGGATTATTTATTTATTTTTAATTCCGAAAAAAAAGAAAAGAAAAAAAAGGAACCCTTTTCCCGTCTCCCTCTTCCTTTCCTCTCTTCCCCTTCTTTCCTTCTCAGGCCGGTTTCTTTCTCATCCCGATGGGTATCTTTCTCTCCTCCTTCTGCCAGCCACCATCTCTGGCCGCCTGAGATTGAGCCATTCTGGTCATCTGAGACCGCCGACGCATCATCACCGCCTTCCTTCCATCCTATTCTCATAGCCGAAACCCTAAACCGCATCCACCGTCTCCGATTTCGCCGTCGCCTTTCACCTCCGATGCCGGCGCTCATCGCCGGGGGATCCCTATCCTCTCACGCAAGTGCTGATCGAAGGCTCCGCTCCTTGTTCCTCCTGCCCTCTTTATGTTCCAATGCACTTTCCTCTTGTCTCAACTCCCCTATGTCAGCATTTAACCGTATTTCGATGGCGGAAGGTCTTCACTGCAATAATACACTGTCCCGGTTCAGTATTGGCACTCGAGATTTGTGTCTTCAGTACCGCTACGCATTCGAGGAGTGGCGGAAGGTTATGCGGAATTCGATGTCTATGTTTTGGTGTTTATAACCAGTTGATAAAACCAAATAAAGTAACAAACGGAATATAAATAGAAGGCATTTGATACACAAGACTGTCGGAAAGTAAATTAGCGTAGCTACAATATGTCGGAAAGTAACTGTTTTGGTGTCCCCATCTTCGCCATCTGACAAGTATGCTTGCAGGTAATTTTGTCTGTTGTAGCCACGTTCTCCATCTTCGCCATCTGACAAGTATACTTGCAGGTAAATGAACAGTCGGCGGAGTGTGTGACTAACAATATGATATTGGACACGTATTGTGATGAGGGGAAGAGTCATTCGTCGCCGGTACACACTCAAATGTGAGTAACAACAAGCTGCCTTCCTTCTTCAAGCACCAGAAGAATCGACCACATGGACCGATCGACCCAACCACGACGGGACGAGAGTTGGAGGTTACGCAACCGACGGTGTATTTTCATCATCCCTACCTCAAAGTGCTTCCATGATCTTTACTTTTATTGATATAGTACTGCAGTACAATAACATGTCTTTGAGAACATATGCTGAGGATAAATGGTGATGCATTTATACAGATAGATATAAGTGACCCCAAGACGAAGTGGCAGATTACGTCAAATTGCGCAATCGGACGCGGAGCTATCCGCATCGAAAGTAGGTGCGGAGCCATTAACGTTGGTGCGTCGTACGCACGTAGGTGCGGAGCAACACACGTGTCGTTGCGTATATATCTGCATCCCGTGAGCGTACCTCGTACGTAGGCATGTTTATGCGTATCTATCCGATGTACGATGCGTAAGAAAATCAGTTGGGCCCGTTCAGCGGACTTCGTTCGTAGGTACGCCATACGCGTCATTTCACCCTATAAATAGAGTACGTCGTGGTCCGGAAGTTGCACCCATCTTTCGAAATGGGTGTTTCATACTCGTTGGAAAGGATTGTTGTTTCATACTCGTACCAAATGGTTAATTCATACACGAAGGTGGTGAAGGATCGGTGAAACACTTTGATTGAAATACTAGAAAACTCCCATCGCAGGTGGCGATGTCAACTAGTCGTCGTTACAGCTCTGAGGATCCAACGAGCTATGATAACGATGTGACTTCGTCTGATACGGCCTGGATCAACAATGGTGGTTCAACAACAACCGGGTGAACCTCGTCCTTGCTCGTGGGTGTATCTGTAAGATACAGAAAGTTCTCCACCAGATGATGTCGGCGACTACCTTGGCATTGCCTACGACAGAGTAACACGGTCTTCATCAGCAATGGCAATTAAAAAACAACATGATACACCAGATGATTTTTGAGATAGAAACACGTTTGTTATATTTGTAGTAGTATTGTCAAAATTCGTAACCTTTGGTTGTACAACGGTGTCAATTGAATAAACTTTGGTTGTACAACGATTTCAATTGAATAAACTTTAGTGTACATCGATTTGAATCTAATGCACATTTGATTTATTCGATGTTTCGCATGCACTACAACGACCACATACGCATGTCTATGAGTATCATACACTGTCCCATGTTCTATTCAAGCATGTGTATCTACTTAGCAGGTCCGTAGGTCAGGCCCTGTGAAGTTACGCATTAAGATGCATAACTATAGAGTTGGCCCTGACGATGTGATGCTTTCACCTTTCATTTACGCATACCGATGCGAAACGCCTGAATGGGTTTGACTGCAATAACGCATTGTCCCGATTCAGTACTGTAAATTGATTTCTGTCTACAGTACCCCTACGCATTCCCAGTTCGAGGAGTGGAGGAAGGTTGTGCGGAAATCGGTGTATTTTTGTTGTTGTTTGTAACCATTTGTTATAACTAAATAATTTAACAAACGAACTATAAATTGAAGTCAATTGCTACACAGGATTGTAGGCACAGGAACAATCGGAGGAGTGCGCGCGTAACAACATGACATGGGATACGTTGTCGCAACATGTATCTTATTGTCAAGGTGGAAGAAGCAATTCGTTGTCGGTACGCACTCACATGTGAGTGACCACGAGCTATCTCGCTTCTTCCACCACCTGAAGAATTGACCATATGGACCGATCGACAAAACCACGACGGGACGAGAGTCAGTGGTTACACAACCGACGGTGTATTTTCATCGCCCCTACCTCAAAGTGCTTCCATGAAATATAGCAGTGTCGTACATTAAAATGTCTTTGGGAATATATGCTCAGGATGAATGGTGATGTATTTATAGAGATATTAGGGTCCCACGCTAAAGGGCCAGATTGCGTATATATACGAAATCTGCCGCGGAGAGTTCCGCCGCGATTTTGCGGAACTCTCCGCGGCAAGCATGCACTTTCCCGGGACATGCACTTTAGGGGTTGTACTGGCCGTTTAGTTACGCATGTAAATGCGTAACTCTTACAGAGGTCGGAGGCCCGCTTTCGATGCAAGCACGCCATATCCCGGGACAGGGGCTGCACTTTGTGTCGGTCGTACAGTTACACATGACGATGCGTAAGTACTAAAGAGGTCGGGAGCCCAGTTTCGATGCAAGCACGCCCTGTCCTGGGACAGGGCCTGCAGTTTGTGTCGGGCGTATAGTTACGCATGAGGATGCGTAACTACTAAAGATGCTGGGAGCCCAGTTTCGATGCAAGCATGCCCTGTCCCGGGACAGGGCCTGCAGTTTGTGTCGGCCGTACAGTTACGCATGATGATGCGTAACTAGTAAAGAGGTCGGGCGCCCAGTTTCGATGCAAGCATGCCCTGTCCTGGAGCAGGCCCGGCAGTTTGTGTCGGCCATAAATTAACGCATGCTGATGCAAAACTTGTGATTGGATTTTACTGCAAGAACGTATTGTAGGTATGGTATGCAGAAGAAGATACAGTATAAATACGACAGTTGTGTATACGTTTTTATAGGAAAGCTGCTGGAGTGCGGGAGTAACATGACAGGAGAAGCCCCAACCCCTACAATAAGGTACGCTCTTGCGTGCGTAACTGGTACACGGGTGAATGCAAAACGTGTCCGCATTTAATTGCGGATCAATTCCGGAAAATGGTGCGTATCATTACGAAGATCTATAAAAACTCCCACTATCATCACTAAAGCAACCACGAAATCACTCACCTACCCCCAATGGAAATCACATGTGGTGGCGTAGAGGTTGGCAAATCATTTTGCTTCGCAAAGTGGATTTACATAAAATGGTCCAAAACTCAAATTTTGCAACACTTCTATAGCAACCAACATCGGTAAAGATCGGTGTAACACTTTGATGTCCGAGGTCTTTCATGTCGGTGCGTATTATTCACATAATTGATAGTCTAAATAAATTTATTTCATTTCATGTAATGGTGAACTAAGTTATTTCATGTTTGTAGGTATGATTTGCAGAACAAGATACATGATCCATATGAAGACCACCCCACCAGATAATGTATGTAGAACAAGATACATGATCCATAAGATAGTGTTCAAAATGAAACGTATGGAACACATAATGTATGACGTTGTATTGTAACTTCTTGACTTTTGTCACATTATAACACAATCTCATTCACAAGTGAAAATCATTATAATATTTGTCTGTAACAATAACAGTCCGTAACAATAAGAACGAGAACCAATTTTTCAATCTAGTGATCTACATACGAAAATACATTTTACTTTTCGATGTATTCTTCTTTCCGATGTCGGCATGGATGCTGTAAGCCGGAAAGAGTTCGCGATAAAGTGCTTCCATGGCCCTTACAACACTTCTAATTAAATCAACCGTCGAACGAGTGACAGACAACATTGAATTGAATTTTATCCAACCTACAATTCGGGAAGTAGGTTAGTTCATGACCCTTAAATATGCAGTGGAGGCCGTTCAGTTGGCTCCGCATCATATTGCGCAGACAACCACATTCCCATGCGTATATATCCGCAATAATATATAACTTATATCACCAACAGCACCTCGCGTTTAATTCCGCACTCTATTGTGTATGGACACGCAATGTCATGCGCACGTGGACAACCCCCTTGATGTGGTTCTCTCTCCCACGTCACATCCTTCCGGGTGCTTTATATACAACCCACTTGATAAATGACCTAGACAACTCCACATTGTACTTCTTGCAAATGGAGCCGGTTACATCTGAACATCGCGGTTCAAACCCACGCATTGATTTTGTAATCAAATGGGATCGGTATCCAACGCCGCCTAACGAGTCCGATTGCGCTTGTCGCAATACAGAATACAGTGGCATTCATCCTTGCGGACTGTTTCAAGTCGAATGTCAAAATGACACTCACATATCCGCACCCTTGCAATTTGGTTGCGCGTACTGCAATCGTTTTCATCAGGGTATTCCTGAAGCGTATTACTGGAGGGTTGGAGACCTTCTTCTTCAACGTATTCGATCATTCTTCCCTAAGTTAAGCCCACATGACCACGTTGATGTGGCACAGCATGCAGGAGTACTTGTTAGGGAAGCAAATATGGAGGTCCGAAGCTTTGCATTCAATGAGCTTAATATTAAACTCATCCCAAAGACGAATTGAGTAGCGTCTACTCATGTTTTAAATAAAATTATGTTTCAGTAATAATGATCCGTAAATGTTTCAATATAATGTAAAATATTTCCTCTTAGTTAAAGTCAGATTGTTGTATTGTTTCAAGATAATGGAAACGTTATACTTTAATTTCATACAACGTTGCATGCACTCCCGCACACACAAAATGCATCCACGAATCGATGCGTGCACTGTCCGCGGAAGTTCCGCATCTGATAGAGGAGTTTGTCGACATTAATACAATGGATTGAACTCGGTCCGCGGAAGATGCATACACTGCGCATCGTCATGCGTAACCCTGTTTTCCGTCGACATGTCGATGCATGCAATACAACTCCCCCTTTGCATGCACTCCCAAAGTGCACAATGCACCTACCCTCCTTCTGCGTCGATACATGCACTAACCTAGTTCAGACCCTCGTGCGGATGAGACTTCATTCGCATTTGGTTGCGGAGCTATTGAACTGTATCGTCGGGCGACGCCTGCACTCCGCATCTTCATGCGTAGCTCCGGTTATCCGTCCCCGTTATCGATGCATGTGCTTTCGCCCCCTCATATTGCAGTTACAGCTCGGCCATGGAGATCCTTTAACTACACACTTTGTTGCGGATATCACCTCATCGCTACTTGTCTCCAAGTCACAATGTCGAAGGAAGAATATTACCTCGTCGTAGATAGGTACTTACATGTGAGTCATCACAAGATGTACCATTCGGTTACGCAGGCAGCTGCGTGTCTACTGAGTACGTATGTGGCGTTGTTCGATGCGAGCATGCACTGTCCCGGGGGCAGGCCCTACAACTCTCCGCATATATGCGCACTATGTCGTGTTGCTCTCCGCAGCAAAATGTGCATATATCCGTAACCACATGCATAACACTGCGGAACGTATGAAATATCCCCTGTCTCGGAGCTACTCCCGTGTTCGCCCTGAGAATTGTCCCAGTACAGTTATGCCCTATGGTGCGTAGCTCAAAAACTTGACTTCCCAGCTAATTTGCTACATATGCAGCTAAGTCGCTACATGCATGTACTGTCTGTCTGTCCAAGTTCTGGGGCCTAGTTACAGTCGATTTACGCGGGACACTGTGGACCCAAAAAATGTACCTGACCCCCTCATCGATGTGATCGGTTAATGCAGAAACAGTTGTTACTTTTTTTGTTGTACCAATTTGATCAAACCAAGAAAACTACACACACGAAATATGAAGTGAGCATAACTATTGTGCAACTACATCATACTCAACACTATATCAGAGTTACTATTTTACGTGAACTTTACATCATCACTGTCACACCGTACAGAATGCTGTGAGTTAGAGGCCCGGTCTCCATCTTCTCCGTCCCAGAAGTGTGATTGCAGGTACATTAACAATCGGAGAATTAACGACCACCATAGGTGTGGTTAAGAATACGTGCTCCTCACAAAGCGAGACCATTTTTCTTATCTCCCATGAGAATCAAAGTGCTTCACCGATCGTTAAACAACTTTGTAACATCTTGATGGTGAAACTTGGGAAAAGAAAACGCTACATGAAAGAGACGTAACTTCTCCGCATGTAATGCATGGAAAGGTGCGGGGGTGCTGGGTCACATGATAGGGGAGTCCCTCACCCTACAAAGGGTACGCACTTACATGCGTAACAGCTGCACGTGGGGATGCGTAACTTCTCCGCATGTAATTGCGCAGCTATTCCGCAAAATTGTGCGTACCATTTGGGAGTGCTATAAAAACCCGCGCTGACATACTTTCACTTCATCAACCACGACATACCATACGTACCACAAATGAAAATCATATGTGATCGTGTAGAGGTCGGGGAATCATTCTGTTCTGCATAGTGGATCTATTTCAAATTGTATGATGGTGGAATTTTATCATCTCCATCAATCAACATGGGGAAAGATCGGTGTAACACTTTGATTTCGGAGGTCTTTCATGTGGGTATGGTATGCAGAATAAAATCCATGATCCATACGAGACCCTCCTCACTACTGTCACTAACAATCAACGGACTGTTGGTGGGAGTGTTGGTGGAAGTGGACACCCACTTCAATCAAATACTCTTGGAACCTCGTCGTTGGGTAGGATAGGTTCGGGGTTCATGTGGGCATAAGATCGGGAAAATTAAGTACTTTAAGGCTTTAATAGCACAGAAAGTTCTAATGTTATCCGCTAAGATATTGACGATGAGTGTAGCTGAATGTCAAATGTAAGAGTAGACAAGCGAAAATTGTATAGACTGTATATCGTTTTTATGTTTCATTAGGAATTTCCCGCTATCGTTTGAATTTGATGTAAACGTATTTGTGATATGCGTCATTATTCTCCCATCATCAACCAACTATTTTCTTTTGGTGAAAGTTAGATTGTTGTACTGTGTCAAAATCCTTGAAACCTTATACGTTAATTGCATACAACGTTAACACAAACTATAATCTGGTATTTTACATCGGTAAATTTTGTAGACAGTATCCCGAATATTACGCGATCGGATGCGGAACTATACGCAACCAACGTACTGCGCAACATGTCGCGTAGATATGTTGCGCGCCTATAAATACGGCACGGACCGTCCGTAACCCCCAAATCATGTCTCAATCTACAGTATATTTCACATACATCTCTAATATCTATTCATAAAGTAACTACCCAAAGATCATGGAATCACTTTGATGGGGATGGATATGAAGAAGATAGTGATGGAAATGAATCAGCTGGTCAGGGAGCTGCAGTAATTATTCTTGTTTTGCAACGAAATTGCGGTTTCGGTCAAGATTGACTCTATGTATAAACCTGCTGGTTCTCCATCTGTCATGTTCAGTGCATTACTATTACGTTGTATTAAATATACAATGTAAGAATAGTGAAAGCCAATTGATGATATATATATTATGTTATGTGACTTGAAATTTATGTATGAAATACTTTCAATTTAAATTGATGTATGGATTACTTTGTATTTAAATGAATTTATTAATATCTTCTACCAAATGTTATTTATCTTATGTATAGATGGCTTTATAGTATTTATTTTCCCACTATAGCAATGTCGCTGCTATCGAAATACAATTACCTGTTATCTTCCGAAACTTGAGATGTATGTACGGATTACATTAAATTTGGTTGTAATCATAACTTCCATCACATTCTGCGAGCTTTTTTTTTTGCAATATCACAAACATCGAAATATGCAATCAGAACAGTTCAATGTTACGAATGAGAGTATCAACCCGTTGACGGTCCGCCGCAAGTTGCGGCTTTGGCGTAAGACTCCGCATCCAAACGCGGAAATATACGCATCACACTACTTATTTATCCGCATCAAATTGCGTAATTATCCGCATCGAACCACTTATTTATCCGCATCAACTTGCGTAATGATCGCGGAACTCAGCGCATGCCATCGCACCCCTATTGTCGTTCCTCTATAAATACTTCCACTCTCCACATCACTTCCTTGCACCCTCCCCTTTCCCTCCCACTACCTTCTATCTTCATTCGTCATTTATGGATGCCCGTAAACTATCAAAGTGCTTCCGTGATCTTTATGTAATCTATTTAAAGATTAGTTGAAGATCATGAAATACTTTGATTGATTATCCGATTATCCGATTGAGCAACTGTTTCGGCGGTTTCCATAGAACTCAAAATATTCAATCAAAATAGGCGTATGTAGTCGAACAACAATATATTGTCAAAGTGTTTCACCGATCTTTTATTACAATTCCTACGAATTTAAGTTAAGATCGATGAACATTTTGATGACATATCCGATTATTCGTTCCCAATATCGTCAATTCTACTTGCATGGTTGCATCAAGCACATCGGCTCCCTCTGTATACGACAAAAACTTTTTTTATTTGCGCCCTATTACGAATACCTGTAAATTATCAAAGTGTTGTTTCATGATCCACAAAGACTCACACATTTCAAATGAACCATTTCATGACGGATTTTGTCATTCGTTGAATACGCTTTCACATTAGTGTTTTTCACCTATCTTTTACCAACATTTCTGCACATTTTTCAAATATCTATGGCAAAATTGATAACTTATTTCATTATTCATTCGGAAGGATTATATTAATGTGATACACAATGCAAATATTTACATTGTTCCAATGCAGTGTCTGCCAATGTTAAATCCTAAATATTTATATAATATTTATATATGTCTACTATTCTGTGTAATACGATGAACACTCATTAATGTCATATATTGACCTAGAAAATAACAATTACAAAATCCTAATCAAAAAAGGACATATGCAACATTCCTCCTCCACGGGCCACGCAATACGTTGCGGACCTTATTAGAAGCTCAAATTTTGAATTCTTTATGCGGCAACGGCCGAATTTATTACGCATGACGATGCGGAAAGTCACGCACTTTCGCAACGGTGGACTTCCTCGTACCGTCATGTGAAGTATGCCCGTTGCTACACAACGAGTCGGCGAGACTACATGGTTCCGCTCTTTCTTGGTTAATATTACGCAACCTGTTCCGTAGTTCATTTCCTTATTGACGCAAGGGCTTGCGTAACTAAATGCTCCTTACCAGCGGTCCCTCGGGATCCATGACCTCATGCAGACCCTTTTCACGCGTCAGTTCTTACCAACGGTCCCTCAGAATATCGATATTACAATTATATATATCTACTATTCTGCGTAATACGATGAACCCTCATTAATGTAATATATTGACCTACAAAATAACAATTCCAAAATCCTAATCAATTACGGACATATGCAACATTCCTCCTGTACAGGCCACGCAATACGTTGCGGACCGTATTAGACGTTCAAATTTTGAATTCATTACACGGCAACGGCCGAATTTGTCACGAGCATTTGCAACGATCGACTTTCTTCCTCACCGTAATGCGGAGTATGCCCATTTCTACAGAACGAGTCGGTGAGGCCACATGGTTCTGCTCTTTCCTGTGTAACATTATGCAACATGTTCCATAGTTCATTTCCTACATTACGCAAGGGGTTGCGTAACTAAACGCGCCTTACCGACGGTCCCTTTGGATCCGTGACATCATGCGGACCCCTTTTCACGCGTCAGTCATATCCGCAATTCATTGCGTATTAATTAGGCCCACTGACATCGATCTGCTATAATTCCCGATTACAACTAACAGCAAATAGTAAGCACCACTTGTTTCCCCAATCGTCGAATCCTTTCACTCGTTATCTCTCAAATCCTTTCCCCCCTCATCTCTTCTGGGTTTGCATAGCCATGTCGAGCTCTTCCGACCATCCCGTCAAACAAGTTTTCGTCGATGACGTACCAATAGAACAGTTATCCGTCGATGAGGTATGCTTCGTTTTCTACCATTTTCTATACATTTACAACAAAAATTTATTATTCTCTCTAACAAATGCACGCAAACCAATAAAATGAATAGGATGAAGATGCCGACCCCTCGATAGAGATGCCGGATTTCACAGATATTTTTACAACCAACTGAAAGCGGACAAATCGCAAAGAGATAGTTCGGACATTCCAAGACGCAGCCGTTACACATCTGAAAATGGTGCTAGTGATCAAGAGATCGTGGCCGTCATCCGAACGGCACCTCGGTAGCGTACTTCTCGCATGTGAGAAATTCGGCATCTATGCCCCGAGAAAGAAGGTGAGAGAACGTAGAGAGCGCGGGGGGGGGGGGCAACGAAGAAGGCTAACACGAAACTCACAAACTGTCCATTATCCATAATGGGTCGGGAATTCGAACGCGGAAAGTGGCACATGTACGTTCTATCTGGAACGCACAACCACGACCTTCCAGATATTCTACTGGGTCACGCCTACCGTGGGCGTATCCACCCGTAGGCATTGGAGGTCGTGAAGATGTTATCATCGCACGGGACACTGCTAAAGCTGATATATTCATTGTTGCACTCAGAAGAGGGATGTGTTACATCGCGGCATCAGCTGTATAACGCCAAGGCCAAGCTTAAGTCGGCGCCTCGAGGTGACAGAACGATCACGCAAGATGTACTACACCAAATGAAGGCCAAAGAGTACTTCTACAATGTAAGGAGGAAACCTGACTCCGACGTGGTAGGAGGTCTTTTCTTCGCCCACCCGGACGCCGTGCATTTGCTGAAACTATTTTCGTACGTCGTCGAAATCGACAGTACGTACAAAACTAACCAGTACGTCTTCCTCTCCTTCCCTTTAACCATTATTGTTGCAATTTGTTCTAAAATTCACCTAATATTTTTCGACTTTGTTTCACCGAACATTTTTTTTTGGCTGACAATCGCTAAGGTACAAAATGCCCTTGGTTGAGTTCATCGGCTTCACATGCACGGGGATGAACTTCAACATAGCTTTCACTTTTCTCTGCGATGAGAGCGCAGAGTCTTACGCTTGGGCCCTCAAATATCTCTGCTTCCTCTACGGGGACAAGACACTAGAGGCTATCGTCACTGACAGGGAGCTTGGTCTTATTAGTGCGATTCACGCTATCTTCCCCACTGTCAACCATATATTATGCTGGGTCCACGTTCTGCGGGGGTGCGAGCATGCGGCCTTCGAACGGACGCATGATTTAGAAACAGCGTGAAAGTTCAAGAACGATTGTAGAGCTTTGTTCGAGTCAAGATCCCCCGCGTCATACGACACTCGGCGCCGGTGGATATATGCTAAGTGGAACCACATCCCGAGATTGATGCAGTACCTCTCCTCCGCGTCGCTACTGCATTACCGAAACTAAATTGTCAGAGCTTGGGTGGACACCAGCCTTCACTTAGGGACGAGGACTACAAACAGGTTCCACATCCGCTGCCCTCCTCCATCTATACGTTTACGTACTCACGTATAAATTTTATGCTAACCTGGACAAATTGGAATTTCCATTTAAGGGTCGAGTCCGCACACTCAGTACTGAAAAATGCATTGCACTCGCCCATAAGAGACTTCGGTTGCGTGTTCGCAACCATCGACTTATTGATGACGGATCAAATTTTAGAGGTCAGAGCGTCACTAAACAAGGACCGCAACACGTGGTGTACCGGCATGCGCAACATTGACATTTTTTACCGTGTCTGAGATAGGATCTCTACGTGATGCTACGACCTCCTCAGCGCGCTATACCAGAAGGTTAAAGACACTCCACCGACCGAGGAATGCACCGACCAATTTTGGAGAGTCACGTACGGGATACCATGTACTCACGATATATATCGTTGTATGCAAGATAGTACATCTATTATGCCGAGCCAGATTCACATATTTTGGAAGCAGTTGGATTGGAACGGCATTCATCAGGACTTGTTGTCGGACTCCGTCCCCATGACCGAGGCTCAGATCGCCATCAGCAACTTCTTCCAAAGGTACCAACATGGTGTAGTACCCAAGGACGAGTTGGCTAGAGTGGCATCTACGCTAGCAGACGGCCAATTCCCAGCGACCACCAACCTAGTTCCACCCAATCCCCCTGAGCTAACAAGGGGCAGACCTCGGGGACGAGGGCATCGTAACCCCTGTCAAACTAACCCCTTGGAATGGGAGAGAATGCAATCCGCTAAACGATGCCACCAGGAGCGGGCACAAGCACCACGTCCACGCGGAAGAGGCCGCGGGCGTGGCCGCGGCCGTGGCCGTGCCCAGAACAACTCCGCAGAGGCGGCTTCCAACATAGCCGACGCGGAGGCCCCACCTACCGTACCGGTTGTTCAGACTCATTTCCCCTGGGCAGACGATGACATTGACCCATTCATAACAATCTTCATCGAGAGAGTGAAGAACGTCGGTTCAGACGGCCATTGCAGATTTTGAGCATTTGCTGAGCTCCTTGGTATGGGGGAGAATGAATGGAAAAAAGTTCGTCTCGCCCTCGCGTAGGAGATGATTGAGCATCGACACGTTTATAGCCACGAACCGCGACTGGACGAGTACATTTATAACTGCACCTTCACCGGCCCCGTTGCTGCCCGACAGTACTGTATGGAGTGTCCTATGATGGGTTTCGTGTTTGTCACAAGATTCCAAATGCTGTTAGTCATCCTAAGCAGGAAATATCCGATGCTTCTACTCCCTCTTGATGCACGCGATCCTCCCCCATAGAAAGCAAATTTGGCAATCTGCATCGTCAACAACAGAACACATTTTTTCCTTACATATTTTTTCCAACTTTACCACCACAAATACTGACGTTTACATTCACTCTTTCCACATGTATGGTTGCGTGACGACTCATTGCTCCCACCCATATACCCTAAGTGGTATCAGCACCGACAACAAAGCGTTTCTGGATGGGATCAACCCTTTATGGCGAAAATCAACCAATACCGTCCTTTTCGACTTCGAGATGGACCCCCCTGTTCTACCTGTGATTTTCCTAGGTGTAACGCGTGTTACTGTCTTATGTTTATGACAACTACACATCAAAAGACTTATTCCGAGGATCATTTATGATTTTCTATGTATTTGTAACGTTCTCAGCAAATTCTTCTATAACCCAATACTACGTGAAATGAAGTTATGCTACCAAGCCTAAGGTGTAAATTGTTTGGCATACGGAAAAACACGGTTGCCTTAGGTCCACAGCGGACTGCGGAGAAACACTGTTACCGTTACACCTTGTTTGTCACACTGGTTAACACTGTTCCCATAGTTCCGCAACCCCATGCGGAATAACACTGTATCCAACACTGTGTTTGGCGAGACTCCTGGCGATGTCCGCAACTTGTCGCAGAACTAGTTCCGCAGCCTGTTGTGAAAATTAGCGGTGTATTCAGTAAAAAATAGCGGTGTAACGAACAACCCCCAAAAAATCTAGGAAGCCATTCGGCTTTTCCATTAAATATTAATACCCACTTTACCACCTCAATCTCGAATCACGTTATTCAGTCATTGTCGATCCGGCATTATCCTATCGGTAAAATCTCTCTCCTTTATTTTAAAATATTGAATGTTTTATATCATAAGAATATCCATATATAATTCAAGGTATTATCTTAATAGCTTTTATAAGCCATTATGATTAAGAAGTTTGGGTATTTCTTAAGATAATATAACATTGGATAAAAACGGGTATTTCTTTTAAGTCGAGATAATGCCCAATTAATTTGGATTATATGGCATTTCTAAGTCATTATAATGCCCAATTAAATTTAGGAAAGGAAATCCTAAATTAAGTTTGCAAGTCCTAATACCGCCTGGTCATTTTAAAAATGGTGTTGGACAAATGATTACCAGGAAGTGAAGGGTATATGTTTTATTGGATTAATTAAAGATTATTTTAAAAGGAGACTCTACCGAAGCTTATGGGTAAAATTATTAAACATAAGCTAATTAAATTATTATTTGACTTTGGTTGATCTTTAGAACAGATCCTTATTTAATATGTAAGTTGAACATATGTATAAATTAGTGTCTAGCTTGACGGCTAAGGAGATAAATTTATATAGTGGGAAATTACACGGGTTCATCTAATGAATCCTTATAATGTGACACATGTGTGTTACTAATCTAGTAACAAAAGGAGTGTTAAGCGCGTGTGTGCGTGAATATGCGTGAACATAATAGGTCAATACTTGTTACGTCTTGCTCTATAAGCTTTTCATGAAAAGTTCATTTTGAATACTATCAAAATGATACATTTTACCAAGATGAGTGGTAAATAGGCATGTGCCGGTATGACGTTGTTACTGTTATGTCAAGTACAACGTGCGTTAATAAAAAATATATAAGTGAGTGATAAATAAATAAATATTTCATAAAATAAGCATTAATGCCTTGTAGTGGGGATTAAGTAATCATTGTTTGATATTACTCGATGAAGAATGTTACGTTCGAGTCGTGTGGGTCAAGCAATATCGTGGAATCAATGTGTAAACCAATAGAAAGTCGTGCATTGTAAATATTCTATATAATTTACTAGGGGTGGGCGCGGGACGGGACAAGGTTGTCCTGCGTCCCGTCCCGCATAGTTTTTGCGGGATAGTCCGAGATCGGGACGGGACTAGGACGGGACGGGCCTTGTCCCTCAAATAAAAAAGAATATAAAAAACAAAAAAGTTTATATATATTTTGCGATTTTTAAAGACGTAACATATATAAACCAATAATTTTTTTAGATTTTACAAGTTCCCCTATATACATACATATACGTGTGTGTCTATATATATATATATTATGTATAATATACTATAATACATATTGTATAATATATATATATATATATATTCATTATTTTATTTCTCTATTTATGTATATGCGGGACGGGACGGGATTTGCGGGATTGGAACGGGTCGTCCCGCGTCCTGTCCCGCATAATTTTTCCGGGACGGGACCGGGATTCGCGGGATTTGTGCCCACCCCTATAATTTACTACTTTATAAATTATATATCTCCTTAAACCCATACCATATTACGAACACTGGGTTTTTAGTTGTTATCATTTATTCCGTTCCGTCATTTGCTAGTTCTTCACCGAACTAACCGACCATGTTGTGAAATGGTTGGCTAGTGTGCCTCGTCTGCATATGATGTACCTCATTCAAATTTTGCAGGTTAGGTATGGAGGCCTTGAAGAGTTGACAATTTGACATTATACAAGTAAAGATTTTAAAACGTTTTGTCTATACTGCATGTATAAAATTTCACTTTATCTTGCAAGATTAAGGAATATATATATATATATATATATATATATATATATATATATATATATATATATATAAGTTTTGCACCATGTTTAATGATAAAAACAATACTTCAAGTTTTCTAATACAATATATTATTTATCGCCTTGTTTATGGGAGCATGGTTTCATGTCCCTATAAGCCTAAGGTAACTATGAAGACATTCAAGTCTGGATAATTACGGGCGCTGCAACATTCCTTTTGAATTATAAAAATGGGTGTTACACTTGTATTGTGTTGGGAGATTGAGGATGTAATCTTGCGACTGAGTGTTGAGGAAATAGTACGTAAGAATGTTTTGTCGAGGTTGGAAATAGGAGTCTGTTCGTAGAGGTGGATTATTGATGTATACGCTTAGTAGGGATAGTATGGCCAGGAAGATTGGGAGAGTTCTCTTTTGGGAATAGTGATCGGAAGGATTCTTGGATAATTGTGAATGCAGAAGTATGAGTTTTGCTTGGGAAGCTAGGATCGAGAGCTTGAAATCTTGAGGTATGCATGAGGCAAAGTTGGATAGGTCTTGATCTTTAGACTTTTGAGGAAAGATTGGAAAGATGGTTTATGCCTTTGGGCTACAAAGAGCGAAGTGTGTTGTGCTTGAGGAATTAACTTGTTTGAGTTGACGAATTTGGCTTAGGCTTGACCCTAGCTTTGGGAGCTTGAGGACGATGCGATGAGTCGTAGGAATGCGATATTTATGAACAAGGATGAGTACATGATTTCCTGATTTTATGACCCATTGAGGATGAGATCCGTTGATGATCAAGTTTGGGATGTTATCTGCATGTTAAGATGAAATTTTAGTTATGTCTAAATCTGCTTTGTTGATATGATGAGTTCTTTTGTAATGATGCCTGATATTTAATGTTAATGGATGATGACCATGTTTAAACCTATTATGAAATGATATTACCTATTGATGTACAATAATGAAACCTGATTGATAATGATACGCTGATACCCTGATATATTGATACATGATGTGGCAGATGATGAGCTCTCTTGGTGTGCGTGCTAGTATGCTTAACTATGATGGTGTGATGATGTACTTATTATGAATTTTAGTATGGTGTGACGATACTTGTTATGACTCTTGGCGTGATGCTGATGTGATGAGATTTATCGTATGACGTGCTCCCTATAGTTGTTTTGGTTGTTATGACATATGAGATTATGCGTGTTGATGGCTTATGATTTCCGTTATGAGTTGAGATTGTTAGAATTGATTTGACTCTGGAAACTAGGAAGAGAATATGGGATTAGCCCTTAGAGGTGGATGACTTCACCTCCTGACTTCTGAACTTGCTTGGTTAACGTCATATTTGAAGGATTTTGAACGGTTTTAAAAAGGACTGACCTGGATTTCGAAAGACCAAATGTTATCGAGGATTTCAACGATTTCGAGGCCAATCTTTTCATTTACAAAACTCTTTTTGAACTTTCCAGAACTGGATTTACATTATGACGCCTCACAAAGTGGATACAAGTATGTTATAGGGGCACCTATAGATTTCTTGCTAAGATCTAGTCGGGACGCTATGATGCTTTTTAAGTTATGATGTAACCGAAAAGTCGGGGTAAGAATGTGATAGGGGTCCATATCACATACTTATTACGACCAATTGGGGATATCATGATCACGATGAAGATATTGTGAGGACTTCATATGGGGCCTTATGAGTGGCTTACGGGATCGACGGCATGATCCTCGGACTTATCGATTTCAAACTTCTTCCCATTGCTTTATAATGATTTTAGTCTCGGGGACGAGACTTGTTTTTAGAGGTGGATTAATGTAAAGACCGAATATATTTTATATATTATATTATTATCATTTTAATTAAATATATTATTATTATTTTATTCAATATGTAAAAATGGGAGAAAACTCGTCCTCGAGCACAAGTTTCGATTTTAAAATCCTTCCGGCATCGTTTTAGAATTTGGATTTTGACGGAATTTGATTCCGCTTTTGAGCTCCGAGTCTTGATATATCATTTTAATTCCGATAATAATTTAAAATTCGATTTAAATTTTCTAGTGTCAGGATTTCGTTTTTTTTTTTTTTTTTTTGAAGCCAAGCCCCCCGGCACTAAGTCCGGGTGAGGGGAGGTTTATGTAAATATTAATGAAAGAATGGGGGGATCCAAAAAGGATCATACATCAATAGCTTGAGCCACTTTTTGGGCTAGGACGCAGCCTAACTCAACAAGGGTTCAAAGCTAAAATAAAATAACGGATGTATGTGCCAAACAAGACACAGCTTGAGTGAGCACACACAAAATGCCAAGAAAACAAGAAATGGGAGCGGATACGGTAAACATACCCAACACACCTCCAAAATACACCCAAAAGACCTTGTTCCCGGGCCACGCAGGTACCCAAAGGGACACAAGCCAAAAACCAACCAAGCGGAGATAGTTACCGAGTGCACGCAGGCACTAGAGGCACGCAGGCCCTAGGACACCATCCAAAGGTCTCAACAATCCATCCAAAAAACCAAGAGAGCTTAAGCGTGAACCAAGGGTTAGATCTTCTCAACATCATCAAGGGTAAAAGTGGCGTGAAGGAGACGGAAAACATGGGTTGCTATGAGTCTAGCCACCACGTCTTCGGGGATATGGTTGTCTTCATACACCTTTGCATTTCGCGCATGCCAAATGAAATAGATAGCAGCGGAAAAGACAAAGGTCTTGGCCTTAGCTTTGCAACCTTTCTTCCTTTTGTATCTCCGGAGCCACCTAAGACCGCGAGCCAAGCTATCTACTCCTTCCGGAATCAAGAACCGCTCTCTCGTTCTCCTCCAAATACCCTTAGTATAAGGGCATTCAAAGAAGAGGTGGTCATGGGTCTTCAAAATGTCTTCTCCACAAAACCTACACCCATGGTTAATATCAAGAAAGAAAAGCCTATCCAAGGTAGGGAGCTTACCCAAGGTAGCGAGCCAAAGGATAAAGCTATGCTTCGGGGTGTTTCCTTTCGCCCAAACCTCCTTGTACCAATGGACTTTGGCCTCCTTGTCTCGAAATTCCTCATAGAACCTCTTGACTTTGAATCTCTCTCCATCACACCATTCAACAAGTAAACTATTAAGGTTAGAACTCAAATCGAACATTTTGTTCTTTACCTCAACAATTGCCTTGATGAGCGGTGAGTCTCTCCGATGAGCTTCCCAAGTCTCCACCTCCGCCACTCCAAGGTACCGGTGGTGCATCCACCGAACCCAAAGGCTTTCCTTCTTCTCCTTGATCCTCCACAAGTGCTTGCACGTGAAGGCATCATTCCAAGGCCGTATATCGATCAACCCTAGTCCACCTTCATGCTTAGGCTTGCACACCTTGCTCCATTTTACTCTCGGTGTTTTCCAAAGAAAGGAGCGGCACAAGCTTATGAGAGCTTGCATAATGGACTCCGGAACTGGAAGTACCGAGAGCCAAAACCCCTCCGTCCCTTGGATCACCGAAGCTATAAGCTCTCTTAGTCATGCATAAGACAAATGCTTACCAACCCAACTAGAAAGTTTCTTACCAATCTTGTCCAAGAGGGGACCATAGTGCGCCACCCGGAGGCCGTGAGGGATGATGGGAACTCCAAGGTAACGGAAGGGGAATTCTCCTTTCTTGAATCCCGTTGCTCCCAAAATAGCTTGAGCTTCATTGGGAGGAACCGAAGCTAGGAATGCGGAAGATTTCTCCTTGTTGACCGAAAGTCCCGAAGCCTTCTCGAACCGGTGAAGACAAGTCATCAAGCACCTAACCGAGCTCAAGTCACCACAGCTAAAGAGCATTATATCATCCGCAAACATTAGGTGGGCAATCCTAACACTCTTACAATGTTGATGGAAGTGAAAACCAACCTTACTAGTCTACTTGGACAATCCTAGAGAAGAATTCCATAGCCAAGACAAAAAGTAAGGGAGAGAGAGGATCACCTTGCCTAAGTCCCCTTTTACCTTCAAACATGCCATGTATTTCATTGTTCACCTTGATGGAGAAGGAGGTTGTCTCAACACATTCCATCACCCAAGCTATGAACACCGAAGGGAAACCTAGTTCACACAACACAAAGCATAAGAACTTCCACGATAAAGAGTCATAAGCCTTATCTAGGTCAATGTTAAGAAAACATCTCCTAGTTTCACGCTTAACATTGTACTTGCGAAGGAGTTCCTGCACCAAAAAGATATTATCGAACATGAGTCGATTAGGGATGAAGGCATTTTGGGCGAGATCCACAACATAGCCAAGGCACTTCCCAAGCCTCAAAGTGAGGATCTTAGAAATGACCTTGTAAGCTACATTGCAACAAGAGATCGGCTTAAAATGTTCAACCCTAATCGACTCGTCCTTCTTAGGAATCAAGCTAATGATTGTGTGATTCAGCTGTCTCAAAAGTTTCCCATTCCGGAAGAACTCTTTGACCGCCGAGCAAAGCTCCACTCCCGTAACATTCCATGAGGCTTTGAAGAAGCAAGAAGAGTAGCCATCCGGCCCCGGGGCCTTGTCCTCTCCAATGCTCCACAAATCCGCTTTGATCTCCTCATTCGAAACCGGCGCCATGAGCAAGCTCTTATCTTCCTCACGAATAGAAGCTCCTCTAGAAAACCAAGAGTTGTCGATCTCCACATCCGGTCCTGCACAACCAAGAAGATTCTTGTAGTACTTGACAAACTCATTCGCAACATCTACGCTAGAAGTAGTAATATAACCATCACTCTTAGTCATAGAGACAATGTGTTTCCGATGGCTATTAAACTTCATTAAGGAGTGAAAATACTTGTTGCATTGGTCACTAAGGAGAATGTACTTAGCTTTGTCATGTTGTCTTAAATAGGCATGTTCTGCTTTGTTGAGCCGATTGGCTAAGAGCCTAGCACTCGCCAAGGCCTCCTTCGCTTCGTCACAACTAGGGTTAGCCACCGCTTCCTCCATAGCCAAAGCCAAGCCCTCATTGGCTCTCTTGGTTCTCTCGGTTGGGTGTACTCCTTGCAATGCAGCGCCTTAAGGGGTCTTTTTAGCCCCTTGAGAAGTCTGCAGAGGTGAAATTGGAATGACCCACCTCTAGGCACATTCCAATTGGCCCTCACGATCTCAAGGGACTTTTCATCTTGGCTCCAAAGGTTGAGGAATTTGAACATTCCCCCTTTCTTCCTCTCATTCCTACACAAAGAAACAACCGTCGACTTGTGATCGGAGAGCTCCCACGAAGTCGGGTAATAAGTGTGGAAAAAGAGGTTTCTATTGACCCATTCGGCATTAATAAGCACCCTATCAATCTTACTAGAAATGTTACCATCCAACCAAGTAAACAAACTATCACTAGTGAAAGGAGAGTCGGTCAAACCAAGATTTTGGCAAGCTTCAACCATGTCCTTGCACTCATAGTTTGTAACCAGGGCGCCATTTATCCTTTCCTCAAAGCTCATAACATTATTGAAGTCCCCCAAGGCCATCCAAGGGAGAGAAAATCTGCAAAAGAGATTAGCCAAAGCCTCCCATATTCCTCTTCTATGGACTACCGAATGGAGTCCATAGATGAAACATATCCCCATCTCAACACCTGTAGACTTGTCCTTCAAAATGCAGCCTATGTGTTGAACACCAACCTCAACCACATTTAAGTGGACAAAGTTGGGATCCCACACAAGGAGCATTCGTCCTCTAGGGTCTAGATGGAAATTGGAGGCATGTTCTCAATGAGAAAAGTGGGAAGACATAAACTTTTGAACATTGAAATGACCATCATGAGCTTTAGTTTCAAGAAAGCCACATACCTTAGCATCATGGCTCCGAACTAAGTTTCTCACACCTTTTTGTTTCAGGGGTTGGTTCAACCCCTTCACGTTCCAAGCTATAATCTTCATAGAGACCCTTTGTTGCTTCTCCGAGTCTCCTTCCCACCATGATTAGCCGAGTTGTTTTTGGTGCTCCCCTCCTTTGGAGGCCATTTTGCCTCCGCTCTCAAGGCACAAACCACTACCCCTTTGTCGTCACTTTCCTTAGCCAAATTGCGCCTTTCCTTCTTAGACATAACCAAGGTAAAAGTCGTGGAATTCTCTCCTTCCTCCTCATCTTTACTACCCCAAGAATGAATGGATATGTCATCATCCTCATTTGGATCTTCGCATCCATCCGAGGACGACACACCCAAGTTCAAAGGGGTAACATCAAGAGGTCTTCCATCGCTCAACCTATTCAATGGAGGGAGCGACTTAGATCTAGTAGCATAACTATTAGGAGGGGTACTTACCTTTGTTTCCAACTGTGTTCCCTTCTCTCCCTCATCTTGCGCAAGTGGTGGCTCCTTGGGCTTCTTGTTCTTAGGTCTTTTTCTTCTCCTACCATTCCTAGCTTTGGCGTCATTAGGTTGTTTATCCTCAATCTCCGCAGCCCTTGCAACATCATTATCATCATGAGAATCTATCAAAGGAGAGGAGGCGCTAGGAGTGGTATTTACCTTAGTGTTTGCGTCATTTTGGGATGAGGTGTTCACCCCTTTACCCTTGACGCCCATTGTGTTGTCTTTGCTAGCATCTTGGGCACACTTGCCATTAGCCTCAACCATCTTCTCCTCCATGGTCAATCCGGATGTGCCACACGGAGTGGGTCGACCATTAGGTTCCTTATCTTGTTCCTTTTGTTTCCCTTTGTCATGAATGTTCACCCTATGGGGTGCATTCTTTGGCAAATTGTTAGTAGCTTTGGTGTTCAAAGAACACTCATAAGGATTATGACCAAAGGTATAACACTTACCACAATACTTAGGCTCATGCTCAATAAAGAAAGAAACATTAAGCTTAGTATTATTGGAGAAGGTAAGAGTTACCTCCTTGTTGATTGGCTCGACAAAATTGATCTCAATGAGGGCTCGAGCATACGACTTCTTCTTCCTTTCTTCGGTCACCTTATCCACAAAAAGAGGCTTACCAAGGGTTGAAGCAACCTTACCTATTACGTTGTGTGTCCAATAGTTGACTGGGACTCCCATCATGCGAACCCAAAGAGGAACCGTGGCCGCTTCCTTCTTAGTGAAAGCAAACAACTCCGGAACATTTTTGAGGATGAAAGGAAGTCCATGGATGAAGTAAGGACCCCCTTTGACCACTCCATTCGCATCCTCCTCCTATTCGAAAGAGAACACAAACCACCCATACTCCTCATGGAACTTAGACTTAACACCCCATTCTCTACGCATTTCATTGATCTTGAAGTACCCCGGGTGCCGGCCAACATATTGTCCCAAGAGCGTCCATCCCCACACCTCATGTCTTGGAATAGCTTCGCTATCATCAATCTCAACAACCGTTTTAGATTTGTATTTCTCAAAATATTCAATTTTACCTCCAACACCGGTGTTCATAAAAATTTTCTTAGGCTTTTTGAACCACACATTAGTCGACTGAGAGACATTACCTTGGTTTGGAAGTTGGTCCTTACCGTTAGGAGCTATCGGGTCTATGGGCACTTGGTGATCAAGCGCTGGGGGAGCATCCGCTGGTCACTGGTTGTCGTTTGCGCTCGCGAGGGATCCATCGTTGGGCGCTGGGGGCACGTGCTCGCAAGGCATAGACACCCGGGCATCAAGGGAAATCACAGGTGTGCATAGGCCATTAGCGGGAGCGCCAGCGACATCGCCATCAGCGATAAACACCTGGGCACACAGCGAGGGACACCGAACACTTACGCTGGCCTTCTCGCTAACAATAGGCACCTGAGCACTCGTCCCGCTAGCAGCGATGGGTGTCTGGATTCCAGTCCCTGTGCTAGCGATAGGCACCCGAGAGTTGTTCTCATTAGCAGCGATAGGCGACAGGCTTCCAGTCCCTGTGCTAGCGACAGGCACCCGAGAGGTGTTCTCGCAAGCAGCGATAGGCGCCAGGCTTCCAGTCCCTTTGCTAGCGATAGGCACCCCACTATCCAATGATAGGAGCAGCTCGGGAGTCAATGGGCTAGCGATAGGCGCTTGAGTGCTCGGCAGCTTCCCGGGATTATCCAGAAGGCATTCGATCACCAAGGGCCCATCCGTGAAGGGTGGGTTCTTTGGGAACCATTCCTCATTGACAGTGGCAGCGGTAGAGGCCTCAAGTGTGCTAGCGACAGAGGTTTTCGGGTCGGCGCCATGTCCGGGTGCTTTGGCGCCTAGCTCATGGTTAACCGATTTAACATTTGAATTCAAAATAGGGTTGTCTAGGGAACTAAACTCAGAATTTAATTCTTCATTAACTTGAATCAAGTTTGAATTTGAATTCAAACCCTCTTCATTAATGGTGTTCACACAAGTTGACACAAGGGGAGATGCATCTTCCTTATTCCAAAGATTGGCATTAATGACACCCGCTCCACCTCTTGAATGCTCGGCTTCCACTCCAACGGCTCCAATGGCGGATCCAGCCGGAGTAAGGCCGGCTTGTGGTGGTTCTTTGGTCGGTGGTGGAGAAACCAGGTCGGCCACTCGGGCAAATTCCTTGAAGAAATCCCCTTTAAGCTCTCCATTTTTGCCTCTCCCATGTGTAGCCTGAACATCTTCTTCAATGACATTAGCTTTGAGCAAAGAAGGGTCGGATTTCTTACCTTGAACCGTTGAAGAAGATGAGGAAGTCTTCTTCTTCGAATCCAGATTTGCTTTCCCACCATTTCTCGTCGTCCTTGATCCATTAGCATTCGGATCTTCAACACCACCATTTAAAGGAGGAGCTTTTGGTTTCTTTCCCTTCTTATTATCACCTCCTTTTTTAGCCGCCATGGGAGGTGAATCCTCAAGATACTTGGAAGGGTCACCTCCCCCTATACCTCCGAGATCCTTATTTCTCTTGCTCATAGAACCTTAGAACATCACACAAGCAAAGCCGAGCAGCAACAACCAAAGCAAAGAAAACAAAGACAAAAGAAAGGAAAACCAAAACGAAAAACAAGAAAAACAAAGAAGAACTCACCGGAGAAGCTAGCTCCAAACAAGAAGAACAAGAAGAAAACACGAAAACCTCCACAAGAAACGAAAACCAACAACCAAAACAAATTAGGACGAAAACAAAGAGAAAGAAAACAAAGAAAGACCAAGAACACGAGAGAGGGAGGGATGAAGGAGAAGAAGACAAGAGGGAGAAGAAGAAGAGAAACCTACCACCATCGGAGAATCACCATACCTCAACATCTAGGGAGAAGGAGGAAGGAAATCCATGGTTGACGGAGTAGAAACAAGGGAGGAGAACCCCCACCGGGGCAAGGCTGGAGCACCACACACAAGGAGGCCGGAAATCGCCAAGGGAGGAGAGAGAAGAGAGCGTGACACTGAGAATCGGGATTTCGTTTTAGTGAGAGGAGTTGAAGTCGAGCGTCGGGATTTTAAATTAGTGTTGTCGGGGACCATTCCTCAATTTGTATTTCTTTTCCTTTTCTTTACTCTCTCTCTCAGCAGCAAAAACAACCGTTGAGGAGATTCCCACAATCTCTCCCCTGCAATTCCAATTCATAAAGACAGCTTGCCTATTGTCCTTTTGTACAATCTCCCCTTATATATGCACACCTCTCTCCTTTATTTCTTCAATTTCAGCAAACTAAAACCCATAAAAGGAGCCATATCTCTCTTCCATTTTCCTCTTTAGTAGAGTCTAGAAAACCACCCATGATGCCTCCATCATTCCGAGCCCTTCAGCTATCCTTCACTCCACCACCTTCACTCTATCACCACTCCCTCCGTTTCTGATTCCGCCGGCCCACCCTCACTGTCTCCTCTCTTCTCTCCTAACCAGCACCTCCATTTCCGTTTTGCCAGTGCCACCACCACCTTCAGACATCTTGTTTTCGTCAATCATCACCGAGATGGCACCACCGAGAACCACATTCTCCTTTGTCATAGCTACCTCCATCATCGAAGCTCCACCCTTCTTTGTTTCTTTGAAGAAGACGCTGAGTGCCTCCGCCTTCATCCTCCTCCGAGTTCGAAACCAGTAGCAGCTTCTCCCTCTGTCTTCCTCCAGGAAATAGTAGTAGGTAGACATTCCTCGACGCCACCCAAAAGTAACCGGAGCCGCCAACGCCGCCACTAGCCCTCTCGCGCCCCTGTTTCGTCTCCAATGTCGATTCCATTTTCTTATTCGATTTCGGTTCGAATCTCACCAAAACCCGTTTTTGCTCATCCCTTACTTCTCATAGGACTCGACCGAAGCCTCTTCCCCATCAATTGCAGCCGGGAATCCGCCGTCAGAGCCGGAGATTTCCTCTCAGGGACACCTCGGTAATCTCTCTATTTCTCCCTCTTCTTCATTCGCGCTTGGCTCTCTTTACTTGGGTTGGGGTCAAAATTGGAGGTCGATCAGATTGAGCGAGTCTTGGGCCAGAAAAGCCACTGTCGGAGCCTGGGTTTCGTTTCCCTTTTTCCTCTATATTTTCCGTCGTCTCTGTTCTATTGGGGGAGGAAGACAGGCTGGGGATTCGTTTCTTCTTTTCTTTCTTTCCTTTGGGCTCGGGTTGGGCCTGATCCAAACATCTCCATCCGAGTTATATCATTCCTTGAGTGTGGGTATTCGGTTGGGGGAGAGAGCATGGGATTCGGGCCTTATTCAGGTATCAGATTCGGGTTGGGCTCTGAGTTATGGGCTGGGTCCGGGTTATCATACAGGGGTTGAGAGTTTTGGGCTGCTAAGTTATAAATGGGTTTGTTAGTTGTTATTTGTTATTGTTATTTTGTTATATGCTGTGATATGTAGTATATAGTTTTATATAATTACTTTTATTAGATTAGTATTACTATATGTTAATTTTGAAAATTATTATATTATGAAACTAGTTGAGTACCCGCACTCTGTGTGGTTTTCTTAATTTAAATATCAGAATTTTTGCCAAATGCCCCTGAGGTTAAGGCTAATTCGCGTTGTGTACAAAAGTTTGACATGTTTCACCGGATACCCCTGGGGTTTCCATTTTTTTCGCCAAATACCCTTGAGATTTTCATTTTTTCGCAAAACGCCCCTCTGTCGAATTAGTTAACATTTTTTTATTGAAAATAAAAAGAAAAGAAAATGTTATTTCATTATTATTTTTGTAAGGTATTATTTGCACAATATTATTTAATTATGGTAAATAAATTATCTAAGTATTATTTACATAATACCATTTCATATTACATTTTTTAATTTAACTGATGGAATTAATTCAAAACTTTTTTTTGGATAAAGTTAAAATTAATTATACAATATTATTTCATTATGTATTAATTACCTGATATCATTTCATGCTATTTGTTTAAACAATGAGATTAATTCAAAACTTTTTTTATATAAACAAATAAATAGTTCTAAATATACGAATTCTTTTTTCTTTCCAAAGCAACCATTCTCTCTCTTTGTGTGTGTAATGAAAACTATTTTTTTATATAATAATCTTAATTTTTGGAATTTCACACAATCAACCTTATCTACATAAATTTTCAAATTATAAAAATTTTAAACATTTTTTAACCAATGAGATTTATCTATTCTAATTATTAAATGAGAAATATTTTTTAATTTCACAATTTCCTCCCAATCAACCGGATCTAGAAAAAAAATCAAACTAATGAAATTTGTACACGTTTCTTTATTCAATCTAGTTATATCTAAATATTAATTAATAAGCATTTTTATAACGTGTTATAACCACATTTATTTGAGGATTTTGACCCAATCAACATATTTTACTTAAATCTTAAACTCATGTAATTTTTACACATTTTTCATAAATATTTTTATTATTATTCACTTAATTATCAAACCTATTTTTTTGTATTTTATGTTAACGTTCGATGATATTTTATTTAAATTTATCATATTAATATTTTATACTTAAAAAGAAAAATACGCGCCATGTTGTGGGAAATGTACTAATTTTCAATCAAAAATGTTAATAAATTCGACTGGGAGGCATTTGGCGAAAAAATGGAAACCTCAGGGGTATTTGACGAAAAAATGGAAATCTTAGGGGCATCTGGCGAAATATGTCAAACTTTTGTACACCACGAGAATTAGTCTAAACCTCAGGGGCATTTGAAGAAAATTCCGTTAAAATAAATTTCATACTAAAACCTGTTTATTCAATTAATTAATTTCTTCCAATACATCTCCATTCGTAATTAACATCAGGAACGGACCTAGGGGTGGGCTGACCTATGCTGCAGCCCACCCCATTTCAAAATAAAGATAGGTGGGGTAGTACATATAATAGGTGTTGGTGCAGTTGGTAGCGAAGTTAGGCAGTCTGGAGTGTGTGCTGGGTTCGAATCTCCTCTGAAGCAAACATCCATTTGTTTTTTTTTCATACCACTCCTTTGGTCTTTGTGTTTCCTCCTGTCACTTCTCACGTGTCATCTCTTTTTTTTATTTCCTTCAATTTGTGAACAATCAGGATAGCACTAAACAGTAACAACTTATGATATTTTCCATCCTTTTCCCCTATTAACGTGAACCTATTACCTAAAATAATGAATTTTAATTTTGTAATGACTATCATTTATATTACTTAATTACTAATTTTAATATTAATAAAATAGAAAAAAAAAACAACAAAATTATATGCAAATTCAGCCCATCCGAAACTTCATTCCTGGTTCCGTGCCTGATTAACATAGAATTAAATGAAATTCTTGTAATACAGACACATATATATTCTTTCTTTCTTTCTTTTAATTTAAATAAATTTTATATTAATGTACATTCTAAAATATATTAATATATTAAAACCAAATAAATTCTTTTAAAAAAAACGGTGTCGTGTGAATAATATAATTGTCAAAAAAATTGGTTATACCACTAAACAATTTGATCTTTTTTTATATAAATATAATATAAACTTTAGACAAGTTATTATTTTAACTTTATGAATTTTTCATATCTCATGCAATAGATACTGCTGTATTATACATATTCACTCATAAATAATACCGACTATTATATATGTTTTTAATTTTTCTAAAAAAAAATTGATAGAATATATATGGGTAGATAAAAAAAAATAAGTTGGGACCATATACATATATGGATAGAGATTGAGTTTAATAAATAACATTATATAAAAAAAGATATAAAATAAATGGATGGATAAAAATTAATGAGAGAATTGATGTAATATATCCATATTTAACAAAATTGGTTAAAATCTTGTAAAATATAGAGGGAATTTGGTGAATTAGACCCCTAGAGATATTTAGTTGGGTGATTATCCCCCTTAAATGTTTTTTTAGCCGCCCTAGACCCTTTTCAATTTTTATTAGCTCCCTGTACCCTGCAACCCTAACCCTCTTCGATCTCACCGTCTCCTTGCCTCTGTTCGCAGATCCATCCATTTTCACGAAGAAGGAGAAGATGAAGGCGATCCCCTTGCCGCATCCTCCTTCATCTCCACAGTCCCTTTCAAATCTCCATGGGAATCGCCCTCTCGCTCCCTGTACGTTGCCTCCTCGCTCTCTCGCTCTCCATTTCTCTTTCAATGTCTCCTTTCAGATCTCCATTGGAATCGCCCTCTCCATCGCGGAATCTCACGAAGAAGAAGATGATGAAGGTCAGCGATCTTCAACGTCTGCAATGGTGGTCGAGAGGAGAGTGGTATCGATTTTGAGAGAGTTGGAGGAGATGTGTGGGACTCCTCTCCTCATGAATTTGAACCGGATGGCGGCGAGGCCGAAGCAGGTAGGTTAATCTCGTCTCCTCACTCCTCTCTTTCTTCTTCCCCGTCCTTTGTCAAGGTGGAATCGAGTAATCCTTCCTCCTCTCTCACTGTTACTGGATGATGGGAAGTATTGGCTGATTGTCGATGGTGCTTGTGTTTGTGAGGATAAGAGGAAAGTATTGGATCACCTATGCGTGTCTTCATTGAAATTGCTAATGTTTTACTGGTTGATTTCGATAGAATATTTGCTATTTTCGATCGAATCTTTTGTAATTTTCAATCGATTTTAGAGTACCGTTTTCGATCAAAATTGCTAATGTTTTGGAGTGCTGAATTGGTAGTATTTGAAATTGGTGAAATGGGCAAATTGGAAGTCTCTGAAATTGGCTAAAGTAAAGCTGTTTGAAGGGTGTTTTCTTGGTCAGTAGGGGCTGTTTTTTGGCTCAAAAGGGGGCTGAATTCACAGATTGTAGGGCTGTTTTAGCTGCTGATTATTGTCTCATTGGTTTGGGTTATAAGGATTTGTTGTTTTGGAATCTTTTGTTGTTAGAAAAGGGTTTGAATTTGTAGGATGATGGCGCTTTATAAGGTTAATGTTTGGGGTTGTTTTCTAAGCATAATTATAATCTGATTATTGTTTCCCCTTCTTTTCTCTTTGGTAAGATGAAACGTGTGCTCCATTGACTAATACTCCATTAGCTGCTGCTTTTTCCCATATAATGGATCCAAAGATGGATTCAGGTATGGACAATGGGAAGGACATTAGATTAAGTTATTTAGATAGTATTAGATTTTGCATTTTTATAAGCTTTGAGGTCAAATCTTGTATAAAGGGGTAAGAATTGCATTTTATCGCTTGCTATTTAGGTGATAATATGTTTTTAACTCTGCTTGTGTTTTGGTACACAACCGGTCCCAAGCCCGGAAAAAAGAGAGGAGGGGAGACATGTTTAGATTCTTAAATGTCGTCACAAATGTGTCACCAATAAAAATGTCACTAATGAAATGTAATCAAATTTTATGCTCATATGTTACCAATTATATATATATAAATGTCATCAACAAACAATGTCATCACAAATAATTGAGATCAATGAAGCGTAATCACAAATGTCATCAATGAATAAAAGTCATCAATAAAAGATATCATCAATGAAGTTTGATCACATTTTATGGCCTTGTGTCATCAATTGCACAAAAATGTAATAAAAATGTCACCACAAATTATTGCATCAATGAAGTGTAATCAAATATGTGTCATCGGTGAATAAAAATAGATTCAATAAAAATATATCGATATATAATTGATTAATTAAAAAGTGACATCAAACGATTTGATTAAAAAAGTGACATCAAATAATTACATTAGAACAACGACATCAAAACATTACTTTGAAAACGTGGCATCAAATTATAGAAAAAAAATGTCATTAAAAAATGGCCACAAAACACTACTTTGAAAAAATGGCATCACGGTAAAAAAAAATGACATCAATAAAATTACATCAAAAAAAGTGGCATCAGTGGTCAACGGTGAAAAAATGGCTTCACAAAAAAATGGCATCAATGGTCAAAGTGGGAGGAAGGAAGCTAGGGGGAAAGTGGGAGGAAGGAAGGGAGGGGTCTACTCCACCTAATTAAATTAGTTTATGGTGTAAGTACCTAATTACATATTCAAAAGGGTTTAGGTACCAAAATCACCCTAAAATATATTCATATCTAATTAAATTAGATAAAGTAATTATCGATAAAGTCATTTAATTAGTATGACCATTTAATATATTGATAAAGTTATTATCTTCTAAAAATATGTTCATATATAGCGAAAATAGGTAAAATCTTATCTTATATAATAGTCTTTAAAATTGGTTAATATCTTCTAAAAATATATCCATATCTAAGAATTTGGAAAACTTTGGGAAAAACAATTTACTTGATTTAACTCAGTGAATTTATTATTGATTCCTGCTTGAGAATTATGTGAATTTTAAATAAGATATGAAATGTTATATGATGAGGCAAGATGAGATGATGGATGAGATATCATATGTTAAGATGATATGAACGTGAAATGATATATGATATATGATGAGATAAGTTAGAATTATCTAAAATAAGATATGTGAAGTTATGTATGATAGTTAGGGGCACCTTGTGTGGCTTAGATAGACTTATGCATATTTGTATATTTGTTAGGTGATTTTTGATATGTTGGACATTTCTTACTATTTGTGTTTATTGCTTAGATTCTACGCGCCTCTAGGTAAGGTCCTTTATGGGCTTACTCAGATTCGAAAGAGAAACTCTCCTGCTTGTGATCATATGACATACTAGGTGTTGCATAAGCATATTAAAGCATGTCATGTAGTATCATGCTAGGATTGCACTCATGTGTGAGCATTCGGATACTCTGTGTGTTTGAGAACAGAACGGTCGTTATCTGTGAGTCTTAGAGTCTTTGCTATGGTCATAGGATAGCCCAGCACCATTGGGTTTGTTCTGAGTCGTTGTGTCATTATATGAGATGATATGATAGCCCAGCACCATCGGGCATAAGCTTGATTTATGATGAGCATGATGATATGATATATACGATATGATGATGATTGATTTGATGTGCACTTATATATGATGAGGATGAATAAGCTATAGCATCGGACTTACCAGTGTCTGCCCTGACGAAAAGGGGGGTAGAGGTAGGAGAAAGATATGCCACTTAACATTCTTTGGACGGATGTACTGTCTTTCTGCACTTATATTATATCATGATAAAGCATGTCTTGCGTGTTTAATTTCCAAACTGCATTAGAGCATCTTTATTATAGGAATAGCGTATGTGTATGCTTGTTTGCAGGACCCAGAGTGCGTTCGGGGGGGGGGGGGGTACTCGGTCTGATCCCGCCCGCACAAATTGTTTTTAGCTATGCTTGCTCTATGCTTCTATGGTGTGGGAATAATCCTGGACGAATGCGAAGAACCTGTCTAACTCCGCTAATTCGGCTAAAGGACTTCTTGATCATATGTTTTCTCAATTTGGCTTTGACTCGGCCTCGGCGTGGCAAGTTGTACTTTACTTCCGCTTTCCGTCGTTCTTTCAAATGAATTTCTGCGACTTAGTTTTAGGACAAGTTAAGTGTACCCAATGACCCTTCGATTGTTTTGGGGTTTGAAATCCCCACTTTCAATACTGATCTTTTGGGGTTTGAAACCTCGGCCCGTACCTGAATTGCAAGATCCGAACGAAGGTATCCAACCTTCAAAACGTAACCCGAATATTTATATCCGGACCGTTACATCTCTCTCTCTCTCTCTCTCTCTCTCTCTCTCTCTCTATATATATATATATATATATATATATATATATATATATATATATATATATATATATGTGTGTGTGTGTGTGTGTGTGTGTGTGTGTGTGTGTATGTATGTATATGTGACTTCTCCTTTATCATATATAATAGATTAGTCTGTTGAGGGATAACACCACCCAAATCCTTGTTACATTCAAAAAAATAAAAACAAAAATAAAAAAAATTAAGCAACAGGGCAACCAACGTTGCCCACATCTCATCGGACGATCATTCAAAAGGACGTTGCTCTATGTTTATAGTGGACCCGTCAAACGGGTCATTTGGGTCGGATTACTTCGGTTCTCGGATAAAACGGGTTCCGAGTATATTTGGATCGGATTTGACCGGGTTTCGGGTCCTTTCGGGCCGATTTCGGGTTTGTCAATTTTTTCCTCTTTAAATTAAAAAAAATCATGATTTGATAGTTTTGCGCTAATTTTAAAATTCTAAAATTAAAGGCGTTATTCATAATTCTAGTGCTTTTAATTATATACTATATCTGATCTAAATTATTTGATTTTCATTATTTCTTGTAATTTTTAATAAAATGTAATAATATATAAATATCAAAATTTTAAATAATTTTTTAAAAATAATTTTATTAAAATTTTGATATTTTATATATTAGTACATTTTATAAAAAATATTTGATTTTTAATATTTCTCATAATTTTTAAAATGTAATAATATATAAAATATCAAAAAGTTAAATAATTTTTTAAAAATAATTTCATTCAAATCAAATACTATCGAGACGGAGTATAACACAATACAAATAAATATAAAAGTTGATTTGAAAATGAAAGATCAAGTGATTGTAATTATAAAATATAATTAATTGAAATCTCCATAAAAAAAATGTAATCATATGTAATTATAAATCAATCGGATCAAAATTATCGGGTCAATCGGATCATTGGGTCGAAACCCAGATTACCCGGAAAGTTTTCGGATTTTCGAGTTCGGGTTGAAAAAAATATTTGGATCAAAATTTTTGGGTTCGGGTCAAAAAATTAACGAGCGTTCGGATCGGATCGACCGAGTCGGATTGTGTTTTGGGAGGTCTAGTTTAAAGTGACCATCATTTGCGAAGGATTAAGGGCCCGTTTGGCATCCATATACGTATATCAGATATCGGATATGGGTATGAGATATCGATATAAGAGATATGGGTATCAAAGTTGATATCTGATATCCGATATCTTGTTTGGTATGTGCATAGTATATCAGATATGGGATCTGATAGTAGCTTTTCCTTCTCCTCTTTGGCTTCTTCCTTCTCGCCCAACTCCTCGCCCTCAAACTGAAATTCTGCACTCCACATCCCATGAACGTAATACAGTGAGTAACACCTTTACCTTTAGAATCAAATTCGTCATCTTCGTCTTCTTCAGACTCAAGTTCATCGAAAAACATCAAATTCGTCATCTGAGCCTTCACCTTTGCCCTAGCAAACGATTTCTGAGAAAGTTTGGGGAATGAGGGATTGAGAAAGAAGAGATTCGTTGTCACTCCCCCATCAAATTCGTGGTCGGAAAGCTTGATTTCCCATCAAATTCATTGTTGCTCCCCAGTTCATCCTCCCTGGCAAACGACGGTAGGTGGTGGCTTCGTCCCCGGCAGGCAATTTCTGAGAAATTTTGGGGATTTTAATTTACAATTAGGTTTTTGTGGGGATTCTTGTGGACGAGAAAGTGTCTGCGGATTGAAGGAAGTGCATAAGGCCTCAATTGCCAAGCCAGTCGAAGCTGTTTGCAAAAAGTGACGTGGGAGGCAGAAAGAAGCGGTGAGGAAGGAGGGAGTGAGAAAGAAGATATTTTGATATCCCTACTTAGGAGGGTATATGAGATTGAGGGAAAATAAAAAAGAAGAGAAATATGGGTATATCACTTTGATATCCATATACCTATTTACCAAACAAAGGTATGGTAAGAGTGATACCCATACCCATATTTGATATACGTATATCAGTACCAAACGGGCTCTAAATAGAGAATCAGATTTATCTAGAAAAAATTTGCGAAATAGGCACTTTATTTGGACATATTTGCAAAATGTCCTCGTTTTTGGACAAATTAGCAAGATGTCCACTATATATACTTATTTACTAATCGTACGGACACTTTTCCTGTTTCCCTGAGAAGCCGAACTCTCTCTTCTTTGAACTCTCTCTTTGCGCGAATCGTTTCTCCTCGGTTCTTCGTCTGGTTTTTTTCGCTTGTTTCGTCCTTCTTCCTTCAATCGTTGCTAAACTAGGGATTTTTTGGTCGATTGTTCTTCATTGCTGTGCTAAAGTAGGGAGTTTTCGTCGGTTGCTTCAATGTCATCATCCAACACTTCAGGTATAAATTTTGCCTCTTTTTGCGAACTCTATCGTGCTAGGGTTTTTGGATTAAGTTTATTTATGTTGATTTTATTGTTTTATTCTTATAATTTTGACCATCTATGGTTAAATCCATGCTTGATATGCATAACTATGTGCGATTTTTAGTATTGTCGGTAGTTTATGTAAGTTCCATGTGTAAATGTATTGATTTACCTTGTTTCTTTTCTTCAATTAAGTGATGCGGCACTTTGTATGCGTTTTTTTAGTGTTATTCGTGTAGGTCAATCTGTTTTCCATGCTTGGATTATTTGTGTTTAACATTGTGTAGTTATTTGCTATTATGTTCTTGTGTTTGGTGGCTGACACTCTTTGTTTTTATAAATGATTGTGTTAGTTTATGGTAGTGTCAACAATGTGTGTACTTGGATTTGGTATTATGTGTTGTCTTTGTGATATTTATGTTCTTTTTCTATGTTTTGGTGACATTTTATTGTTATTGTTTATGGTTGTTTGCTTCATCATGGATTCTGTTATTGTATATTTACATTGTTCTGTATTTTTTTTCTTGTAGCAGCTCAATCTTCTGATTCATCCACTTCTTATATTGGTTCTGATGTAAGTTATTTTGGTTTTCCATTTGGAATTCTTTTGTTGATGAGGAAGTTGTAATTTTTTATTAATCTGATGTTTGTTTTATGGGTACTTGTTTGTGGTTGATCAGGGCTTGGAATATTGCATTCCTGTTTCTGAGAGATTTCATTGTAGATCCAACATATATTCATATCCTTCTGTTTGTGATCTGATTAAGAAGCACTTGTCTACTTCTGACTATAATATTCTGGAAGAAAGTTGTGTTGGATGGGTGCTAACGCAAGGCAGCAAAATGGTTACCAATTTTCAGCTTATGCGTCAAATGGTGATGCGTCAAGTTTAAACAAAAAAGGAGAATGAGTTGTGGTTTAGAGTTGGTGGATATCTTGCACGTTTTTCAATTGTTGAGTTCCATGTTGTTACTGGCCTTCCTTGTGAAGACCGTGTTTGTAACATCTCAAAGAAAGTGTCAATAGTTGACTTTTTTTGGCAGAAGAAAATGACTCATGATGAGTTAGTTGATCGTTTCATATCTGAGAAAAAGAAGTCCAAAAAGAAGTTGATTATAACAAAGTTGTTGCTGATTGAGAGGTTAATTGTTTATAGGAGATCAGGAGTTGTAAGTGCACACTTCTTATCTCTTGCGTGCAATGAGAAGGCGTTTGAACTATATCCTTGGGGTAGAGAGTCATACACCCGTTTGTTGAAGTCATTGAAGAGTTCATCTGTTACAGATCGGAATGGAGTTAGGGGTTCTTATCAAATGTATGGGTATTGCCTTGCATTCCAGGTATGTTTAACAATCATATTAGCTAAAAATATTGGAGACACTACCCCTCGTGTTTTCTGATATTAAAGTGTATTGGTTGACATTTTCTGTTATTGAAGCTTATGTGTTGACAGTAGGTGGGTAAGTCTCAAAGTAGTGCTGAGACTGATATTAGGTACAATTACTTGTGACACTAGCCTTGTATTTTTTTGTTATTCTGTAGTGTATGTTGTTGCACGAGGTAGTTAGGGCCTAAAGTCTTTTGTTATTTGTTACATTGTTGGTTAGAGTAGTTGGAAGTATTGGTGACACTATCCTTATATTTGTCTGATGTTGAAGTGTATGTGGTGACGTTTTCTGTTATTTAAGTTTTTGTGGTGACTCTATGTGGTTAAGGCCGAAAGTAGTGCTGACACGAGGTGGTTAATGCCAACAATGATAACTATAACTCAAATAACTATAATCCGTTTTCTGTTATTTAGTGTTTGCATGTCTTATGTCAGCATTTTTTTCCCGTGTCAGCACAACTTTATTGTTTATGTGAGCATTTATTTAATATTGTTTTGTAGTGTCATAACGAGTTTTCTTTTGTAACAGGCTTGGATATTAGAAGCTTTCCCAGCTCTCTCTGCTAAGTTTGACTGTAATTTTAAGATGCCTGATAGAGATCCATATTCATTGCACTGGGAATGTGATTATAGCCATGTGTACGCTGACGCTGAGAAGTTCTTTCATGGCGATTTGGTAATAATTTTATATTTTTCGTCTTTATGAACATTTTTTATTTGATCCATCTTTGTGTTTTTATTATGATACATTCATTTTGTCCAGACTCCGTTGTTCCCTATTTATGGGGAGTTTGCACGCACCGAACGGATGGGGTTTGCTAATGAAAAAGCTGATGCAGTAGTTGATGCATCAGATGATGAAATAGTTTTTGGACCTGTTGATGATACATTGTATGAGAGTCGTCATCTTCGTAAAAGGGCATATGAAGCTAAGTTTTCAAACAAGGATGTCCAGGTTGATGATGAAGATGCTAATGCCTTGCAAAAACATGCCGAAGGAGAGACGTCAAAGAAGAAGACACTTGTGAAGAGAGGCAAGGCTGCTAGAAAGAAACAGGATGGGAAGTCCTTTGATACTGCTTTTGAAGTTTTCCCTGAGGGGGATAAAGTAGATGTTGAAGAGACCTCAAAGAAGAGGAAATCTTCGATTGGAGGGATGGGTGGTAAAAAGAAACAGAAGGTGTCGTCCAGCGATACTCCTGAGGGATTGGTGTATTTGAGGAGGGGTTGTTCTGCTAGTTGTGTCAAGAGTGAAGTAAAGAAGCTTAGATAGAAGGCTTCAGTAGTGAGGACAGGTGGTAGAGTTATTCCTTCTATGAAGGTGAAGAGAGCTACTACTGACAAAGATCTGCATGAGGAGGTTGATGTGGTTGCTTCACCTTCCAAGAGAGATCGGTTGGGTACTGATTCTTGTGATGTATTAGACGATGATGTCCCGCTGAATATTGTCTTTCAGCGGAGGTATAAGATGAAGGAAGGTGGTATAGGTAGTGGGAGGCTGTTATATGATAGTACTGTTGACAAGTCTTTGGTTCTTCCATCAGTCCCTGTTGTTGATAATCAGGGTGCTCATGGAGTGGATACTGTAGATATTCATGTTGCAGTCTCTAAATCTGGTGGTGAAGTCAGTGTTGGTGATGACAAGGTTGATGATTTTACTACTGATACCCATTCTTGTCAATCTGTTGGCGAAAGCCGTGTTTGTGATGACAAGGTTGATGATTTTACTGTTGCCACCCATTCTTCTAAAGATGAAGAATTGTATGTTCCTCATAGTGCCAGGCTTTTTGTTTAGGCCGATGTTGCAGATTTGCTTGATTGTGGTGACAATGTTGAAGGAGTTGAGACATCTGCTGGTGACGGGGTTGGAGAGGGTGATGTAGCGACACCTTTTGTGCAGAGGTCACCTTTGGGGAGTGTTGAAGCACATTATTGTTTTGATGGGGGGTCTGGGTTTAGTCAACCATCTGCTGCTTGTGAGAATGAAGAAATTCGCGTTTCAAGTTTTAAAGCTGGCAAAATAGCAGGCGACGCAGAGATAGTGGAAGACACTGAAGATGTATCTCCTCAAATGGAGGCCAAAAATGATTCAACTACTGAGTTGCCTCCAAAAACACATGTTGATGCTTTTGCTTCTTCTCTCCCATCTCATCCTGATTGGGTGAAGGAGATTTTTAGGAGGATTGAGAAGCTTGAAGAGGTCCCTAAATATGTGGATCTGTTGTCTGCGAGGGTTGATGCAATTGAAACAAAGATCGTGGAGTTGACTGGGATTCTTCAAGTTTTTGGTGAGATGTCGAAGAGGTACGATGAGCTTGAGGTTAGGGTTGCTAATTATGAGGCTTTGGTTGAGAGGTTGCAGTCAAATCCTGTCAAATCTGATGATAAGCACATCCCTGGTAAGTCTGAGGGCACTCCTGCAAAAGTTGATGATGAAAGTGTCAGTGGTGGTAAGTCCCAGGGCACACCTGTGAAGGCTAATGATAAGCACATTACTGGTAAGTCTGAGGGCACTCCTGCGATAGTTGATGACAAACGTGTCAGTGGTGGTAAGTCCTAGGGCACACCTGTGAAGACTGATGATAAGCATATTCCTGGTAACTCTGAGGGCACTCTTGCGAAAGGTGATGATGAACGTGTCAGTGGTGGTAAGTCCCAGGGCACACCTATGAAGGCTGATGTTGAAGATCTGAACAAAATTGTGAAAGATGTTGTGTCTGATCTTCAGCAGTCTTTCCCTGATGAGGAGTTAATGTTGAAATCATCTCCTGCTTCTGTTAACGTTGTGCACGTGTCTTTGCCATCAGTAAGTTCTGAGGTTCCAGGAGTGGGTAAGGAGTTTCCACCTGTTGTCGCTGACACTAAATTTAAGGTTGTAGGTGCAGAAGTGAAATGTGTGAAGGATTTGGAATGTGATATTTTATTAATGAAGCATGAAGTTGATGATGATAAAATGATTGGAGATGAGGTTGGAATTCCATCAACTTCTGCTGAAGTCCCTCAATCTACAAAGTATGAAGACGAAGGTGCTGATGGTCAAGTTGCTGGAGTTAGAGTTGACCCATCCCTGGAAAAGTACATCTGTCTGTCTGATAATGATGATGATAAGGGTGTAGGTGTTGATTGGGATTCGGTCGCCAAGGATCCTGCAACTAAAATTGAAGTTGACTAATTAAAGGCTTTCAATCTTATCCCATCAACCAGTACATTCCTGTTTGGCCCAACTGAGCGGGAGAAGAAAGTGAGGATGCCAAAGCATGCCCCTAAGAAGTCGTTCATCAGCTTGGAAGATCATGAATTTATTTATGGACTTGTAAAGAAGCAAATGTATGGTTTATTTTTATGTTCAATATTTGTTATGAAATGTTGTTGTCATTGTATTAGTTACAGCATCTCATGCTAGATATATTTTTAGGGGTCGTTTGGTATTGATATCTAGATATCAAGATATCAGATATCGATATCGGTATCAAGTATATCGATATCGATATTAGTATATCGATATCAGTTGATATCTTGATATCCTTGTTTGGCACGGGAAGTATATCGATATCTTGATAAGCTCTACAGATTTCGAGTACAAGGGTTCTACAAATTTCGAGTACAGATTTCAACCCTGAGGCTCTACAGATTTCGAGTACAAGGGCTGAGTTCATACAAGAGCAAACAAATTTCGATTGTACATGACTGCATATCAATTTCAATTTCAGATTTCATACAAAGAACACCAAACCCTACCTCTACAAGCCAAAAATCGCCCCAAGCACAAACCCTAATCGACAAATCTCACAACCCTAGCCCTAGATTTGCAAATTGGGATTGCCTAGAGATTCCAATAAGCCATAGATGAGGTGGAGAAGGAGGAGAGAAGAAGGAGAGAAAAGAAGAAGGGGAGAACAGAGGCATACTTGAGAGGCGCAGAGAGAGCGAGCGAGAAGAGCAGAGAGCGAACAAGAGGAGAGAAGAGAGAGCGAGCGATATCAGGCCATACCTCCCAAAAAATTAGTATATCACTTTGGACTTTTTTTAACTAAGGCTGATATCAAGTATATCACTTGATATCGATATACTTCCCGTGCCAAACACCGATATCAGATATCAAGGGCTGATATCTGATATCTGATATACTGATATCGATACCAAACGACCCCTTATTCATTTTGTGTAATTTTGGGTAGGAATTTTTCTGTTGCTGGTCCAATCTCAAGGTTTGACAAAAAGTTTTTCCAGCACATTTTAGTGAAGAATATGTGGCTTGATTGTCAGGTAATAACTGCTTGTATTTTTGGAGTAGATATATATGTGTGGATTGGATTTTATTGTATTAGTTGATTGTTGAATTCACTTTTTTATTACTTTGTTTAGCATCTAGAAGCAGGTTTAATTCACATTAGGAGGCGCATTTCTGAGGACCCTGTCAAATATCGAGATGTTCTTGTTCTTGATTGGCTATTTTACCTAAAGTACCTGCCTGATTATGCTTCAAGTTATCGGGAAGACATACCTCTTGAAGTCAACACTGAGGATTATTTTGTCGGTACGTGCCCTGCTGATTATGGGAAGCCATGGGCATCTGTAAAGAAAATCTACACAATTTTCAATGTGATACACAAGCACTGGGTGGCGTTGGAGATTAAAATTAAGGATAGGGTAATCAGCGTGTACGATTGCAATGTCCCTGTTGTTAGGGAAGGTGTTCTTGAAGAACAATTGCAATCGTTTGCTATTTGACTCCCAATTCATTTGGCAAAGGCTGGGTTATTTGAAAACTTCGATTCCTCTCCTTTCCAGCTAAACATGGTTCCTGGGTTAATGCATGATTCTACCGGGTATGTATTTGTTATCTTGTTTTGTTTGTTGGTTACGTTAAGATACTTGTTATTTATGTGCTCACATTACATTGTTTCTTTTTGTCTTTACAAGACTTCATGTGGTGTATTTACATTAAAAGCGATTGAAGCTTCTGTATTTGGGGGAGATGTAAAAGATTTCAACAACGAGAAGATCTTTCGATTCAGAGAACTAATGTGCTCAGATCTGATCAAGGAAACCTGAAGTTTTATATTTTAAAACCAGTGTTTAGATAGGTTGTTGTTGTGTAGATGGGGAAGTTTGGATGTAATCTGACAAATTAAGTGCTCAAATAGGTAAGTAGTGGTTACACTGATATGAAGTAGTAGTGACAATATCCTTGTATTTTTTTGCTTTTTGACGTGTATGTGGTGATGTTTTATGTTATTTAACATTATTTGCTGACACTAGTTATATAAGTACCAAAATAGTGGTGACACTGATATTAGTTTCAAGCAGTGTTGATACTGTCATTGTATTTGTTGATTTTGAACTGTATGTGGTGGCACGAGGTGGTTATAGTAGTTAGAAGTATTGGTGACACTAGAATTGTGTTTGCACACCAGTTGAGACTTGCGAATTTGTGCCCAACATAATTTTATTCCTTTTCAATATAATTTTATACTTTTTCAATTGATTATTTGCACAATATGGAATTATTTTTTGATTATCATTCGAATAAAATTGCACACCATGTGCGATTGGTGAAAATTTGCTTAACATGATCTTATTTTTTATCAATAATATTTTATATTTGCACAACGATTGAGACTTGTGAATTTGTGCCCAATATGATCTTATTTTCCCTCAATATACTTTTCTATTTTTTAAATATATTTTTTCCAAGATGTGGTCTTATTTTTTGATTATCATTCGAATAAAATTGCCCACCATGGGGCGATTGGTGAAAATTTGCTCAACATGATATTATTTTTTATCAATAATATTTTATATTTGCACAACAATTGAGCCTTTTGAATTTATGCCCAATATGATCTTATTTTTCCTCAATATAATTTTTTATTTTTTAAATATATTTTTTGCATGATGTGGTCTTATTTTTTTATTATCATTCGAATAAAATTGCCCACCATAGGGCGATTGGTGAAAATTTGCTCAACATGATCTTATTTTTTTATCAATAATATTATATATTTGCACAACAATTGATCCTTGTGAATTTGTGCCCAATATTATCTTATTTTTCCTCAATATAATTTTTTAATTTTTAAATATATTTTTTTCAAGATGTTGTCTTATTTTTGGTCATCATTAGAATTAAATTGCACACCATGGTCGATTGGTGAAAATTTGCTCAACATGATCTTATTTTTGTTGAACAATAGGTTAAATTTTGCACAACAATAGGATTGGACAACATTGGTGTTGGGTTTAGTTTAAACTTCATGATAGGAGACCGTGGCCCATTCTCCCGATCAAAGAAGTTGGCCTATTTCAGTTACTTTTATAGGGGTTGTTCTTCAGTGTATCACCAAGAATCCAACGTCATTTCAACTCCTTCCACTCTCTTTCCCATTACCGTCTCTCCAAGTCTTTTCATCTTCCTCCACACGCTCTTCCCCTTTCCGGATTTTTCTTCACAAGGTGCGCCCTCGCCTTTCTTATGTAGTTCTCTCCCTTTCGTTCTTCTGTAAATTTTATATAATCGGTTAGGGTTTTTACATTTTTCCAGCAAGTTTTAAGTTTTTTTTTTTCTGATTTTATATTACTTTTTCATTATCTTTCAATCGGTTAGGGTTTTCATTTCAGCAAGTTATATGAGTGTATGTTTATTTTGTTTGTGTATGTTTTCTATCCTTAGATGGCACTTCCAACTGTAACCCAAATGGGGTACCATTAGACCGTCGACTCTTTTGAAGTTGTTATCACACCAATGGAGATGCCTGTGTATGGACCTAGCCAACTGCACGTGTCTATTCATTCTGATAGCCTCCCCCTGGTGTTCCTGGATTATTTCTCTGATTGGAATGGGTTGCCAATGACTTTTGCATAATGTGATCATGTGTTAAATGAAGCAGGGGTCACTAGTGTGGTTCGAACTCAAGTCGCCAACCTGATGTTAATGGATTATACTCGCAGTTGGTTTGCGGGTGACGCTGAGTTCATTGAATATGGCCTCTGCCCAGACCCGATTATGGATGTACATTTCATTGACGACCCTGATTCTGAGATAAGCTCTGATTCAAGCTCTGAATCTGATATGAGCTCCGACTCTGAAATGGATGTGGATCCCCCAGCTCCTCCAGCAAATGCAGAACAAAATGGCAATTTACAAGAGATACATCATCTGGAACAGGATTGGGATAAATGCAGAATATGTCTTGATCTGATGTTGCCATCGATGCCTGTCATTCGCACACCGTGTGACCATTCCTTCCACCGAGAGTGTCTCCTAGAGTGGGTGTCAATTCAACCCATTTGTCCACTTTGTCAATCAGCTTTTTAGCCATAGGTCTAATGTATATCTGTTGGGAAAAGACAGTGTAGTTGCACCTATTTTACAGGAGTTAATTTAAGAAAATGTATGGCATGAATGGAATTTTGTGTCTGGCAATATTTTGTATCTGATTTCCATTCAAATCATACCAGTGTATTTTGTAACTATTTGCGCTACTTGGTGTATGTAAATGCATAGTATTAATGAAATTTGTGTACTATTATATTTGTTTGTGATATCCATTATATCATATTTTTCCTGATGTGTGAGTATGATATTGTGTTTTATTTGACAAAAAAAGATCATCTGAACTTTGATGAATTTACTCATATATCCTGTGTGGATTTGAAATACATATAAAACTTATTTTTCCCAAAATTCTACACGGTTGTGCATCCCAAAATAGTGTTGACACTGATATCAGTTACAAGTAGTGGTGACGGTGGCCTAGTATTTTTTGATGTTGAAGTGTATGTGGTGGGAAGAGGTTTTTAATGCCCAAAGTATCGTTCACATTTTTCGTCCGATTAGTTTGAAGTAATGGTGACACCATACTTGTATTTTTTGATTTTGAAGTGTATGTGGTGACACTATGTGGTTGTTGTCCAAAGTAGTGCTGACAGTGATATCAGTTACAATTAGTGGTGACACTGGCTTTTTTTTTTTGATATTGAAGTCTATGTGGTGGCAAGAGGTGTTTAATGCCCATATTATTGTTGACATTGTTGGTTATATTAGTTTGAAGTAGCGGTGTCACCAGTTTGATGGTTTATGATATTGAAGTTTATGTGGTGACACTAGGTGGTTTAGACCCAAAGTAGTGCTGACACTGATACTAGTTACAAATAGTGGTAACACTAGACTTGTATATTTTTGTTTTTATAGTGTATGTGGTGACACTATGTGGTTGGGATGCAAAGTATTGGTGACACTGATATTATTTACAAGTAGTGGTGACACGGGCGTTGTATTTTTTGATTTTGAAGTGTATGGGGTGTTTAATGCACATAGAATTGTTGACATTGTTGGTTATATTAGTTTGCAGTAGTGGTGTCACCAGTTGGTTATTTTCTGATATTGAAGTGTACGTGGGGACACTAAGTGGTTGATACCCAAAGTAGTGCTGACACTGATAGTAGTTACAAACAGTGTTGACACTAGACCTGTATTTTTTTATTTTGGCAGTGTATGTGGTGACACTATGTGGTTGAGGACCAAAGTACTGCTGACACTGAAATTAGTTACAACTATTGGTGATACCAGTCTTGTATTCTATGATTTTGAAGTGTATGTTGTGACATTTATATTTGCTCAACAATAGGTTATTTTTGCATCACACTTGAGACTTGTGAAATTTTGCCCAATATGATTCTATTTTGTTTCTCAATATAATTTTATAGTTTCTCAATAGAGTATTACACAACGTGGTCTTATTTTTCTCATTGATAGAATAAAGTTGCATAACATGTAGGGGGATTGGTGTAATTTTGCTCAATATCACCTTATTTTTGCTCAATAGTAGTTTTTAGTTGCACAACAATCGAGCCTTTTGAAATATTCTCATCATGATTATATTTTTTGTCAATATAATTTTATACTTTTCCAATAATTTTGTTTGCCCATCATGGTATTATTTTTGCTCATCATTAGATTAAAATTTCAAAACACCGACGATTGGTGAAAATTTGCTAAACATGATCTTATTTTTGCTTATCAATAGATTATTTTTGCACAAATGTTTAGATTTTTGAAATTGCCTTCAACATAGCTGTTGGGCTTAGTTTAGAGAGGCCCGGCCCATTTCTCGTTTATTTATACGTTGCTTGAACGTTATTCAGATTGTTTGCAAGTCTTTTCATCTCCCTCCAGTTGTTCATCTTCATCCACTTTCGTTCCCATTAAGATTTTCTCTTCTCAAGGTGCGATCCCGGTTCTGGTATGTATGCCTTTCTGTTTCCTTCCTCTGAAAAAAAACGTGATCGGTTATTTTGATGTACTGTTTCAGCAAGTTCGTATTGCATTATTTTCTGTGGGTGTTGTGTGTTTCTTACTATAAATAAAAGTTATCAGTTAGGGTTGATCCAGTTTTTCAGATATTTTATCTTTCTTTGTGTTTCTGAAATGTGTATTTCCTATTAATATTGCTGTAATGTTTTATTTTTAAGTGATTGTCTAATATATGAGTGTATCTTGATTTTGTCTGTGTAGGTTTTCTCTCTTTCAATGGCATTTCCAACTTATACTGAAGTAGATTATGACTACAGTGTTGGTACTTATGAAGTGGAAATATCAGCAACTGAGTCATACTGGTATGGACCGAGTCAACTTGTCGTGTCCATCCATCCTGATAGCGTTCCTTTAACATTTTATCATGGTTCTGCTTGGAATGGTATGCCAATGAGTTTAGCCCGCTGCAACGAAGTGTTACATGATGCAGGAGTCACTGGTGTGGTTAGAAGTCAGGTAGTCAATCGGCTTCTAATGGAATACACTAGAAGTTGGTTTCCGGCCGATGCTGATTTTGTTGAGTATGGTCTGTGCCCGAACATCACTGTCAATGTACATTTCTTTGCTGACTCTTCGTTTCTGAATCCGACATAAACGATGACATTCATATGGAGGTTGACCAACCAGATCATCCAGCACCTCTAGAGCATATGGAGGTTGACGGATTAAGGGAGATATATCACCTTGATCTGGATGAAGACGAATGTACAATATGTCTGCTTCCGATGTTGGTGTCAAATCCCGTTGTTCAAACGCCATGTGAACATTTCTTCCATCCAAGCTGTTTGCGATCTTGGCTTAGAGTTCAAAGCAATTGTCCTCTTTGTCGATCAGATATCTAGCTGTAGGTCTGTTGCAAAATCTAAGTATTTATCATTTAGTACCTTTTTGTATCTGATTTCCATTGTATGATATAAGTGTAGTTTGTAACTTTTTGTGGTACTGAATGTAACCTAATATATATTTTATGAATGAAGTTTGTTCTTGATCATATTTGTCATCTGATTTCAATTCAAATCATATTAATCTTTGATGTTTAAGTAGGACATTTGTTGTGACACTAGGTGATCATATTGATGGTTTCTGTTATTGAAGTGTATGAGTTGACATTTTCTTTTATTGAAGCTTATTTGTTGACACTAGTTGGGTAAGTCCTAAAGTAGCGCTGACACTGATATTAGGTATAATTACTTGTGACACTAGGCTTGTATTTTTTTTTGTTAATTTGAAGTGTATGTTGTTACACGAGGTGGCAAGGGCCCAAAGTCTTTTGTTACATTGTTGGTTAGAGTAGTTGGAAGTATTGGTGACACTATCCTTATATTTTGTCTGATTTCTGTTATTGAAGTTTTTGTGGTGACACTAGGTGGATAAGGCCGAAAGTAGTGCTGACACGAGGTGGTTAATGTCCAACGAGGATAACTGTAACTCAAATAACTGTAATCCGTTTTCAGTTTATAGTTTTACAGTTTTTTTTATAGTTATTCTGTAATGAACTGACCCAAATAACTGTTACAAGAAAGAAAACTGTATAATTATTGCCTATATATATCCACAAATAATTCTTTGTTGTCCATTGGTGTCTGCAAACTGATTTTAACAGAAATCAGTATACTAGAACTTTTAATCACACTCCTAACACATTCCTCTCCAAAAAGATGAATTATGGAAACAATGTTGGGTTTTGCACAAGTTTCCATCAATTGATGGACGTGCTTGATGGTGTTGTTTACTGCGGATATCACATGAATCTAGTTGATGAGGCATGTAAGACTAACAAAGAGGCTTGCAGGGCCGAGTTGGTGGAAGCCTTTGTGGTTCATTATACATTATATGAGGAATTACAAAGATCAATAATAGCAACTGAACATCACATTCGGATTGCATCCAAAGATGAAGACGGTGAAGCACTATCAAAGGTGATATTTGAAGTTTTATCCGTAATTTTTTTTCCATACTGTATTGAGTCTTGTATTTTATCTTTTATGTAGATGGAAGGAGAACTGGGCAAACAAAGACAGATGTTTGAAGAGGCAAAGGAAAATCTCATGGAGTGCGTTAAAGAAGTTTTAGATGCTGAAATGGAAAGGAGGAAGAAGATTGTTGACTTCTTAGGGATGTAGTTCTACTATATTAATAATTGATAATATTGGAACTTATTTATATGTTGAATGTATTTTTTTTTGTTTTTTAGTTTCTATGTGTTCCATGCTAATGATATGATGCAACATATTAACATCATATTAATCATATGATTATTTTGTAATTTCCTACCTCATATTTGATATTATAAAGTGTTACTGAAGTTTTACGTCTATCTCTTGTGATACTGCGGACACATTGATTAGTTTGTGGATTGTTTTGGTAAAAGTAGTGCTGACACTGTTTAACTAAGGTTTTATGTTATTGGTAATTTGCTCAACATCATCTTAGTTTTGCTAAACAATAGTTTATATTTGCATAACAAACAAATGGATGTCATCAAATCAACTGTATGAATAAAATAGACCAGTTATAAACACAAATCACATATTTGATTACTAAGGGTAGAGAATTGTGTTGACATATAGAAAAGAACATACAACTATTCAGAAGCAGTTATAGTTGTATGCATCTTGACAAATACAATCCACCTTAAAACCACAGGGAAAACAATTGTCTTAATGTTTACGAGAAAACTGTTTAGAAGCAGAGTACACAACTGTCTACACCAAAATACATTCCAAAGTTTGCAAATAAAACATGAAATTTTCTTGTAGTTGTTCAACCAAGATTTAGTTTCTGGCCCTGAATCCCTTTTGAAGTCATGCTTGCATGGGATTTCGCTGCCTTCACAACATATGCGTTCACTTCATTCAGCTCTGAGCACACTATATCGGTCAGGTACTTCACCCATAACTTTGAAATATTCTTGAAATTGCCCTTTTCCAATCCACACTTGTACCCTCTCTCTGCCCCAAAGAAGGTCTCCATGTGACGCATGAGGCATACCCCAGAATGTGGAACTTTCTCCTCTCCAGCTCATGGGATGGAGACATTTGATGTTGGTGCAGTTGACACTATTTCCGCCTTTGCTCTAAGCCTCTTGTCTGTTAGATAAGCAATCAACATATCTCCCTGCATGGATTGAATTATAAAGCACGTAATTTTAATTGTAAACTGAGGTGATATTTAAATGAAATTAAGACAAGCAAAGAAATATTCAATGTTCTAAAAGGCGCTAGGCGGCCGCTAGGCGGTGGGTGGCCGCCTAGCGCCTAGGCGGCTAGGCGGGTGCCTAGGCGGACTTAGAACAAACTTGATTGTTTCTTTATATTTTAACACATATCAATAATTCATATAATGCAATAATAATCTATAATATCACTTATAAACCCAAATTTGTGGTCCTTAACTAACACTAAAGTGAATAAACGCAAAAATACGTGTCCGACTAGCGACTCTAAGCCTCCTAAAATCCAAAATCTTAGATTCAACTCAAAAGCAAATACATCCCGACTTATTGGATAAAAAAACCCAAAGTCGACTATTCACATGTCTAGAAGCTAAAATTGAATAATCGTCGGGCTAGGCGGGATTAGGCGGGATTAGGCGGCGCCTAGGCGGGACAAGGCAGTGTCTAGGCGAAAATCCGCCTAGAGGACCGCCTAGGCATAAAAATTCCTAGGTGGCCTCCCGCCTAGCGCCTAGGCGGTGCCTAGGCGGCGCCTAGGCGCGATTTTTAGAACACTGGAAATATTAGATATCATTAATCAAACTTACCAAACATTCGAAGGGTGATGGAAAGATGCAAGTTGGATCAGTGCAAGATGGGGTGACATCGACGATTTGGACGACTTTGTTTTTGAAGTTGAAGACAACCATGACATAGAACACTTCTCGTTCAACCCCAAACACAATCTAATCAACATAATACAAAACAGATAGACAGTAGTGATTGAGCTTGTTAACTTTGATTCAGTATTTAGAGAACTTTATTCAGGTGATTGCAAGGGAGTACCATGTCTATATCTCGCAAAGAAATGTGTGGTGACAAAGACAATACAGTATCAAGGTGGAGGTTAAACCTCTGAAACTGATCATCACAAGCTCCTGATGATACACTCTCCACATTAAACTGGATCAAAAATAGAAATTACTCAAATTAGAATAAAAATAGACCCATTGTAATAATGACAAAGAATGGAGTGTAATTGCAAGATGAATTATTAAAAATATTACAAATTTGTTGATATTGACAAATAGTCTTGCCGGTGACTGAGCACTTTTATATTGCTCTTTGTTGTTGAGGATTGCTGTCCATGCATCAATAACGATACTAGACAAGTGGGTTTCATCTTCATGCGTACCCATGTCTGTTCTAACAACTTCAACAGACTTGTGTTTAAACAAAACTTCTCTGCAATGTGAATCATTATGAAGATGGATTAAATGAAAATAATCTTTTACTTGTAACTGAACATACATTAAGTAAATTAAGAAAAAAATGAACTTACGTGCTGTGAGTTGTTTTCATTACTAAATAGGCTGAAACAGTGCGCTCAATTTCAGAGATAGGATCATTAATGTCAACAACACACGAATAATATGGGCTTCTCAAAGATGCAGAAGGTTTATGTGCTCTCCTTGCAGCTTCTTCTCTCTTCAAGTCATTAAGTTGTTCTGCAGCATTCACATCAGTTGCGTTGACACGTGGTGACCTCCTTGTTGGTAATGTAGCAGGGGACTTGCATTTTCTTCTACCTCCTAAATGGTTCCCTGGTGGAATATCATTTTCAAATTGAGTGGGTAGGGGATTTGGAGTTGTGCATAATGTGTCTGCAGTTTTAGCTTGAACATCTTGGTGTATTGGCGGATGACCATGGCCGCCTGGAGGAGCTTGGTTTGGTTCATTCGTAACGTTGTTTGCATCTCCAGTGTTCTGCGATGTCCCTATATCTTTCTTAAAAGCAGGATCATTTTGAAATATATCAAAGGAAAAATCCCCATCTACTTTGATGTTTGATTTCAATTTTTGCTTATTCTGATACGTCATCTCAATTTGAGTAATGCAATCTAAGAAAGCAGGGTCTGACCAGAATTTTTCTTGGGAGTCAGTAAAATGTGTGTTTGGAGAGTCATTCATATAAGACCTGTCAGCAGCATCTATAGCAGGCTCAGGGGTTACATCTTCCATCCCTAGAAGCTGGTTTGCTCACCTTGTCATCATGTTGTAGTTCAGGCGGTACATTTGTAGACCACTCAACAAAATCGGATATAGCAGATGCAAGCACAGAAGTTTTTTGAGCAAAAAACTTTATCCAACTCTAGAGTATAATAGCACATAAAAAACAAGAATAAAAAATAACCAGTAAATATCAGAACATGCTAAATTGCACCAATATTAGATTTAATTGTTTTAAAGAATTCATATAAACCTCTACCGGGGGGTGGTTGTTTTTCTAGATCAGCAGGGTGACTGGTGCCTTCATCATTTTGTGCAGTACTGGGCGGACAAGATGTAGACAGTATGTCTTGATGGGAAGGAACAATTTGGCGAGCCTGGACTAAGCCACGACCAAAGCCTCCGGTACTAATATCATCAGTTTCTCGCTTGCGCAAAATTTTGTAATTCATGCCAACAAACACTGGGAAACAACGACTCATTCTTCTGAGTGCGGTGCTTGTGAATAGTTTCAGCCTATCCATATAAAACAACTGCAACACCAAGGCGATAACCATATATCAGTATAATGATGGAGCGGGAGAATGCTGACATGAAGAATACTGTACGTACATTGTAAAGAAATTAAGGTAACATCAGAGGAAAGGTTTAAAAAAAATACTTACAACCAAGAATAATAGAGGCCCTCTGAAATGGCCATTCTTGTTCTTTTCCCAGCTTTTCTGTGCGTTAACCAAACTTTCCAACACCAGACCACACCAATTTAGGTCTTTCATGTCTCCCAATTCATGAACCACTGTTATTAAACTCTGGTTTGCAAGCTCGTTTCCCAGAGTATCAACCAATATAGAGTCTAATATAACAATAAAGTTCACAAGGAACTGATCACCACAGTCAGTGTCAGCTATCAATTTATCCATCACCATAGCTGTTGTTATATTATCCTGGACCTCAAATGTGCTTCTCCAATCTTGCACAAGACTGAAATTCTCTTTAGCCGTTTTTCTTCCAACTAAAATCTTTCCCATGGGGAACCCTATTGTGATATGCACATCTATTTCTGCAATTTCAAGTTCTCCTCCATTAGCCAGCACCAAGCAACACTTGTTAGCATCAAACTGATCCACTAACCAATACGAAAGATGCAGTGGTAGGGTAACAATATCCAAGTTGAACAAAAATAAAGTTCACAAGGAACTGATCACCACAGTCAGTGTCAGCTATCAATTTATCCATCACCATAGTTGTTGTTATATTATTTTGGACCTCAAATGTGCTTCTCCAATCTTGCACAAGACTGAAATTCTCTTTAGCCGTTTTTCTTCCAACTAAAATCTTTCCCATGGGGAACCCTATTGTGATATGCACATCTATTTCTGCAATTTCAAGTTCTCCTCCATTAGACAGCACCAAGCAACATTTGTTAGCATCAAACTGATCCACTAACCAATACGAAAGATGCAGTGGTAGGGTAACAATATCCAAGTTGAACAAAAATCCAAACCCAATATCTTGAATGAATGTCTTCTGCTTATCATTCATTTTTTTCAATGATGACACCACCAAGCGTGGGCTTGAACGTGCCTTCAAACCGGGGAGATTTTTCTGTCTAGTGTTCCTCTCGTTCCTCACAATTATCTGCCTGTTTTCTGTGTTAGGTTGTATATCTGTGGGATCCGTTTGCTCATCAGATGTGATGATATGCACAGTTGGGTTTACATGTTGAACAACAGTCTCATTAGGTGAATGGTTATCCAACCTTGCAATTTCAATGGTTTCCACACCAACAGTGCTAACAGGAAGAGCAGTTACAAGGTGAACTTCTTTCTTACTGTTTTTTCGAACAAGTGGTTGAGAATCTTTTGATTCAAGCGACTAACAACCGTCCCGTGCTTTATAGGCTTTACCAGGCTCATTATCATCAAACAGATCATCTTTGAATGGAGGTGAATCTCTAGATAAATCAACTACTGGAGGTTTAACTCCAAATCTTTTTGATCTCTTAGAAGTTCGATTTGGGCTTTGTAGAACAGGTGAATCACTTAAACTCTGGGGACGTTTACCTATAGAATGAACACTTACAATCAATTTCTACAAATATTGGGAGTAATGACATTGTAATAGAAGGCAGTTTATACCGTATAAAATTAAAAATTGAATGAAAAATCCATCACATTAATTTCGAATTATAATGTGCAAGTAATTGAATTAGCAATGGTAGCTCTTGGAAGCCTGAATAACTACTTGATTATAAACGTTCAAACCTCTTGAATAAGCACCATTTCCTGATTTTCGTGAAAACTAAACCCTAAACACAATTCGTTCTAATTTAAACTATAATATACGGAATAGATGGAATCAAACCTTTCGGATCTGATGACATGTTGATGTATATGATAGATTTCTTCTCCACAAGCCTATAATCAAGCGTGAAGAAATCTCGCAGAGAAAGAGAGAGGGAGTAGATTTAGCTGGAGGATGAAAACCAAACGAAGGTGATGGAGAACATCTAGAACGAGAAAAGCGTTATAGACATTTACATTGGTTGCTTTTTATATTTTTTTAGGAAAACCGTTTTGTTTTTCTTTTTTTGTATAAAATCGGAAATTGTGTAATACTTTATTTTTTTCTTATTATTTAACTTATAATTCCATACCTTAAATTTATTTTTTCATAATATAATTATTTACTATTCAATAGAATATGATTGCACAACATGGTTTATTGGTAGATAATTTCTCAAAAACATATTATATTTGCTTAACAATAGTTTATATTTGCACAACAACCGAGAGTTGTGAAATTATTGGTAACATGATCTTATTTTCTCTCTTTATGTTTACATACTTTCTCAATAGATTATTGCACAACATCGTAATATTTTTGCTCATCAATCGTACAAAATTGCACAACATTGAAGTGCAGTAGGGGCAACATTTGCTCAAAATCATTTTATTTTTGCTCAACAATAGTTTATATACGCACAACAATCGACACTTGTGAATTTGTTAGCAACATGATCTTACTTTCTTTATTGATGTTTTCATAGTTGCTCAATAGATTATTGCTCAACATCGTCTTATTTTTGCTCATCAATTGGATAAAATTGAACAACATCGTATGATTGATGAAAACATGCTCAACATCATCTTATTTTTGCTCAACGATAGTTTATATTTGCACAACAGCAACACTTTGTTAGCAACATGATCTTACTTTCTTTATTGATGTTTTCATAGTTGCTCAATAGATTATTGCTCAACATGGTCTTATTTCTGCTCAACAATAGATTAAAATTGCACAACATCGTATGGTTGGTGAAAACTTGCTCAACATCATCTTATTTTTGCTCAACGATAGTCTATAAATGCACAACAGCAACACTTTGTTGCAATATGATCTTATTTCGTCTATTTATGTTTTCATGGTTGCTCAATAGATTATTGCTCAACATGGTGTTATTTCTGCTCATCAATAGAATAAAATTGCACGACATCATACGGTTGGTTAAAACTTGCTCAACATCATCTTATTTTTGCTCAAAGATAGTTTATAAATGCACAACAGCAACACTTTGTTGCAATATGATCTTATTTCCTCTATTTATGTTTTCATAGTTGCTCAATAGATTATTGCTCAACATGGTGTTATTTCTGCTCATCAATAGAATAAAATTGCACGACATCGTATGGTTGGTTAAAACTTGCTCAACATCATCTTATTTTTGCTCAACAATAGTTTATAAATGCACAACAACAACACTTTGTTGGCAACATGATCTTATTTTCTCTATTTATGTTCTCACAGTTGCTCTATAGATTATTGCTCAACATGGTCTTATTTCTGCTCATCAATATAATAAAATTGCACAACATCGTATGGTTGGTGAAAACTTGCTCAACATCATCTTATTTTTTGCTCAACAATAGTTTATATATGCACAACAACGACACTGTCTACTTTGTATCGTTTTTGAGTGAACAACAATGATATAAATTTGAAATTTCATGAGCACTGATGGCAAAATTGTGCTGACATAAATGTAAAAAAGTATACAAACTTGTATTATTACATGATAAAATCTAAAATTTTATTCTATAATATTGAATTAATGTTTATTTTAAAACATAAATGTCATTCACAAATGTCTAAACTGTATTATTTCCTAACATTATTTTTATATAATACTGATGACAGAAATTGTGCTGACAGCCTTATTTCGAATGCTTCAACCTCTTCTTGAACTCTCCCTTTGAAAGCTTTCTATTTGAAAGTGGTCTTCCTGCTCTCTTTCTTACTACTAGGGGTAACATTTGATAGATTTTATCACATCAGGGATGTTCCCTTCATCTTCTACCAACATTGAATATATTGTTTATGCATATGTCATACGCCAAGCATCATTGTTGTAAAATTTTGCAACAAAATCAGACACATTTGCCTTTATGTGTGTAATGGCTGCTAGAGCATGTACAAACGGTATTTTCTCGACATCAAATACTCTGCACGTACATGTCCTCGCTGATAGATCAACTATAGCTATAGCTCCGTGATCTTTGATCTCAAATTGTGATGCATTCATCCTTTCTACTCTGCATATCCCAACTTGCTCTTGTGATTTCCTTATCACCTTAAGGATTTCAGGAGTTATTCTGTCTTGGTTTCCTAGTGATTTCTCTCTTATTTCCTGGAACCATGATGTGAGCTTTTCTCTAGCAAACTCCATAAGTGCCACAATGGGATAATCCTTTTTCCCTTTGAAAACGGAGTTCAAGCTTTCAGCGTTGTTGGATGTCATCATGTTGTATCTATTACACTTTGCATGTGCTCTAGCCCATTTATCAAAACCTGCTGACACCAGATATTCTAACAGTTTTGGACATGTTGCTTCTATTTGTGCAAGGTAGTTGTTGAACTCTTGGATAGTGTAACTCTCTGCTGCTTTTTTGAACATTTTCCCCAGTTCTTTTTTCTTGAATGTCGCTTTGATGTTTTGTTTCAAGTGCCACATACATATGCAGTGTGTAGTTGTTGGGTAAACTAAAGATATAGCCCTTGAAATGCTAGCATGTCTATCAGAGACAAACACTAAGTCATTTGATGGAGGCATAACCTGCAACAGCCGATACATAAACCATTCCCAAGAGCTGTTGTTTTCGGAGTCAACAATACCAAAGGCAAGCGGAAAAATATATCTATTTGCATCTTGTGCAACTGCTCCAAGCAACATGCCTCTGTATTGCCCAGTTAGGAATGTGCCATCAATAACAACAACCTGGTATATAAAGAAATGAAATTACTGATGTTATTGAATTTAAGAAAATCAATGACAACAGAAGTTATGCTGACATTGATGAAGACATACCTTCTCTAAGAGGGGGAATGCTCTGATGTACTGTCCAAAGGAGAGGAACAAGTACTGAAACCTATCTTCTTTGTCTGTTGAAAATAATGTTATAGTCCCATTGTTTCTCTCCATGAGCATATGGCAAAATGATGGTAAATCTGCATAATTTGATTCTGGTGTCCCCTTAACAACTTCGTGAGCAATTTTTGATGATTTCCATGCTCTCCAGTAGGTAATTGGCATCTTTTTTTCTGTTCTCATCTTATCCATTATCTGTGCTGGTTTGTATCTAGCGTCAACACTGTGTAATTATATTCAAATTAGAATAAATAATATATTAAAAAGCAAGATTAAATATAAATATTATTTCTTAAAAAATTTTCTCACCTTGATTCGATGATGCTTGCAATCACAGAAGATGAAGGCTGTTTGCAGTGTTTTGTTCTGAAATCCCACGTGCAGGTGTGCATGTCAACATATACTATAACCTCATGCCAAGTTGGACCAAAAGTTTTGACATGCACTTTCCATTTGCAGTTAGGATCTACACAATGCACCTTATAATACTTTGTATCTGATTTTGCCACACAAAAACCAAATATCTCTGTTATTGACAAGATTCCCAAAGCATTCTTAACTGCTTTCCTTGATTCAAAGCTTTTGCCTATGCACATCAAGTTTTGTGAATTCAGATTCACACTAGGCACTGTAGAGCTATCATCATCCCAATCTTCTAGTGTAGTTTCTCTCCTGTGTACTGTAGAATAGAATGTTCTCCATATTTCATCTACAGAATCTTCATCACTTGCAGTATCACTGTTTATAGAATACATGTCATCTCCAGTATCTTCTAACAATACACCCTTCATCCTGGTGTCACCGATCAATGTCATGCTATTTTCACCTGAGACAATGTCGGTTATATTTGGATTGTATGTCACCAACTATAAACCGTCACCTGAGAATGCCTGTTGATCTTCTTGTTCACTAACTGTTTTAATGCTGACACACAACTCAACAGCAAATTTAACATCCTGTATTTCGGACAACCTTAAAAAATCTTTCAAATCAGCAGCACATTCAACATTAAGTGGAGCTCTCAAGAATTTGAAAGGGTGTAAATGATTGAATTCTAATTCAAATGCACTGTCTATATTGAATCTGTTGTGCACTTTTTCAGTTAAACCCTGTAATGTTATTGAGTCATCAATCATAAACTCCTTTGAAGTAGTGTCTACAACAAAGGTTGGACCTGAATCATCAAATAACCATTTCCCACCATATACAACTGTAATAATGTGGGTTGCCATTGTAATCTGCAGAGTATGAATTTAAGAGGATAAATACAATGCAGTAGTAACAAACACAATCTGATTGAAACGATGACATGAGCAATCAAAGTGTAATGATGACATGAGCAAGCAAAGTACAATAAGGAAAGGGGAATTTCAATATGTTGTCAAATGCAATATTAGATGCAACAGTGAGGAATTCATATCATCTAATCAATTATATGAATATAATACAGCAGTTATGAACACAATCCTAAAAAATTTGAACCTTCGGTGCAAATTTTCTATCATTAAATAAACTAAATGAATAGAATACACCTGTTATGAAAAAAAAATCCTACAAAATTTGCACCTACGGTGCAAATTTTTTATGAGTCAAATGCAGTCCTGACATGAAAACATTCAAAGTGTAATAAGGAATGTATAGACCATTATATTGTCAAATGCAACAATGGATTTGCACCTCCCGTGCAAATTTTCTATGACTCAAGTGCAGTGCTGACATGGCTCAATCAAAGTGCAATAAGGAAGTGTAGTGATGACATAACCAATCAAAGTCTAATAAGGAATCGATGCTTCAATATATTGTCCAGATTCAAGTGTAGTGATGACATGAACACAATATTGGATGACATGAACACAATATTGGATGCAACAGTATGGAATCTATATTTTTAAATCAACTAAATGAATACAATACACATGTTATGAGAAAAATTCTATAAAACTTGCACTTCTGGTGGAAATTTTTTATGATTCAAGTCTAGTGATTACTCACTACAACAGAAATGGCTATTAGCGGGGAAAAAATTTGCCGCTGAAAATTGATTTTTTGTCGCTAAAGGGATTTGGCGAGGAAATACATTTCGTCGCCAGTTCGTCGCAAAAAGCTCGTCAAGGAAAGGTTAGTCGAGGGAAAAAAATTCGTCGTTGAATTCTTTTTTAGCGATGAAATATTTTCTCTCGCAGTAGTTATTAGCGACTAATACTTTTCTCGTAAAAAATCAATTTTTTTGTCGCCAAACAAGTGGAAGGATTCGATAATACTCGTTGAAGGTGTTTGGCGACAAATGTAATTTCATCGATAATATGTTTTTTCCTCGTTAATGATAACATCAATTTACGTCCATTTTATTGGTGGCTAAAATTTTCATCGCAAAAAGACATTTTCCTTGATAAAATATTTATTTCCTCGCAAACAGAAAATAGTAATTATAAATTTGTAATTTTAAAAATAGATATTTTACGACAAAATTATATTTGTCGGTGTAGATAATTTTGGCGAAGAAATTGTTTCATCGCACTCAATGTTTTTTAGCGAGGAAAAAGAATTCGTCTTTTAATGTATAGTTTCAGTGATAAAATTTTGACTCGAGAAAGGTGTTCATTAACGACATTTTTTTCATCGTAAAAAAAAAGTCTTAAGGGGACGAATTTATTCCTCGTTGTAAACCAGAATATGGCGAGAGAACTTAATTTCATCGTAATATGTATCAATTTATCTAGAAAAATAGTTTTTCTTCACTACATTGTAATGTATTAGCGATGAAAATTATATGTTTTAACTATGAAGTTCAATTTTGTCACTATCAATGTTTATTTATAGTGAGAAAATTTTTAAGATTATATAAATTCGAGAAAATTGTACACATATTATAATTTAAATAATAAAATATTAAAAAAAATATATATATAATTAATAGTTAATAAAATATAGCATGAATATTATATTGCATATCCCTAAACTAGTAATATAATTCATATTGAATTCCAACTAAGGAGTACGTTCCAACTAAAATCCAAATCGATCTAGGTTACTAAAATGTTGAGAAAATATACTAATAATCAATAACATCCAAGGAGTACGTTCCATGTTCTAATTGAACTTTGCCATAAAATCTTTGAACTTGTTTGTAGTCTCCTTTAATGCAATGATAGCGTGAGCTTGAGCTTCGACAACAAGTTGAGTTTCATCAAGGTTTTCCTGATGTGCCTGGTTCTTCTCATTCATTTCTTGAATTGATGATACAAAGGCATATTTGGGTGGGGTTCGAGGTCCAAAGCCAAAACCTTTGATGTCGCCGGATTTCGCTCCTAGTACCTTTGCACATATCTCTTCATCCGTCACTGTTCGGACTCCATATAAAAAATAAAGTAAGCAAAGGGTAAAAATCAAACAAAGAATTCAAAATTCAGTTAAAAATAAATTACGACATTAGAAATTAACTCGTTGACTAGTTGCTCGCACAATTCATGGAATTAGAAATTAAGGGCCAATTTATTTTCAGTAAAAAGAAGCAAGGAAAGGAATCCCATACCCTAATCCTCTATACCCGTGTTTGTTTGTATATGTCAAAGGATTGATTAATCTTGCACCTGTAAATCAATTGAATCAAAGTAATCCCGTGAAATGAATTGAATTAGAAATTAATTAATTAGTTGACCAATTACCTCTGCGTTCATCGAATTGAATTGGAATTGAGAGATACACCTTTAATTTTGTCGATTACTAATATACTTGTAATCAATTTATCATTTATAATCAATTCATATCAATTTTATGAAAACCAATTTGTCAATTGATTAGAGAAAAAAAAGAAGAGGAATATATTCTGATTGAACCAATTGCAGAATCGAACATCAATTTGAGAAAAGCATAAGGTGAAGCATGTAAAAAAAAAAAAAAGAGAAGGGGAACCTCGATGTTATTGAGCCTGCTAGATGCAATGAGATGGCGAAGAAGACGAGTGAAGATCTCCGCCTCCTGTTGAGAGTAGCCTCGGCCCTCGACTGATATGCCGTATGAAAGACTGAATTAGGGTTTTTTAGTGTGTTGTTTTGGGAAGGATAGATATACAGATATATATTAGCTTATATTAGTGTAGTTGAAATGTTGAATCAAAAAAAAAAAATTAGCGCCTTTGGTAAAAAAAATTTGCGCCTTTGGTTTAAAAAAATTAGCGCCTTTTGTTAAAAAAATTTGCATACGTATTTGAATTATAGAGCGAAATTCGGCACTAAATTTTAAGTTTTCAAAATTTCGTTAAATTTCAAGTTATCCAAAATTTGTGAATTTGGGAGATTATTTACTTTAATATTTTGTGCAATATTTCTATGTTTTACTGTATACACAATTAAAATTATAAATCTATATCCATATATATATATATATATATATATATATATATATATATATATATATACACACACATATATTAAAATCGACGCACAACGTCCCATTTGGCGCGTTGTGATTGGTTCTATAAAAATATTAACAAAATAATTACAACTATAAACACTTAAATATTATATATATTAACTAATTTTATAATGTGACTAAATATTCTAAAATTAAATTAAAATATATTATAAATTATGTCAATAAGTTACATTAAGTTTATAATGTAACTCTAAATTTTAGGCAATAATGAATGCCAAACTAATCCATCTATCTATCTATTATATTATATCTATTATATATAATAAAGAAGAAGTCGACTGAGGCACATAACGAGTTCTCTTTAATCGTAGTCGTATAAACCAATCATAAAATTTTGGAATAATCAATCTATGCATAAGATAAAATTTTATTGCCCCCCAAAAAAAAGATAAAATTTTATTCTAACTCTATTTAATCAATATATCTATATATCCATAAGATAAAATTTGACCCAATTTGATTAAATATGGATATATTTTTATAAGATATTAACTAATATTAAATTATATGCATAAGATAAATTTTTATTCTAACTCTATTTAATCAATATATCTATATATGCATAAGATAAAATTTGACCCAATTTGATTAGATATGGATATATTTTTAGAAGATACGGAGTATAATTAAGTTTAAAGACTATTATATAAGATACGATTTTACTAGCAATGAGGAAGGTGGAAGAAGAAATTAGCTTTTTATATTAATAAAGTATAAATTTATTTAGATTTGAGAAATCAAAAGTATGGAAGAAATTAATTAATTGAATAAACGGGTTTTAGTATCAAAATTTTTAAATTAAAAAACCACACACGGTGCGGGTACTGAACTAGTTTTACATATAATGTAATTCTAAAATACATTGCAACTAATTCAGTACCCGCACCGTGTGCGGTTTTTTACAATTTAAATAAATTTGATATAAATACCCGTTCAGAGAGTTAATTAATTTATTTCAACACTTTTGAATGGTTACACAATTAAAATAAAATTACCATTGATTCTCATTAATATATTGAAAGTATTATCAAACTTTTATATAATTATTATCAAAATCTTACAAATTGGGTAAAATCTTTCCAAAATATATCTATATTTAAAAACTTATGAAAATTATTATCTTTAGATTGATTAAGGTGGAGATAATTTTTTTTTGAAATTATTAGTAATAACCATATGTTAAAAAAAAAATTAATTTATGTATTATACATAATCATGACATGAATATAATATTTTGAAATTAATACGTTGATATAAAAAAATATCTATATCATGGGTTTAGAATATGGTTCGATATAAGTATAATTTTATTATTATAGTATAACAAAAAACAATCTTGATGCATAAACATATATGTAGCTATTTTTTAAGAATAAATTAATGGGTAAACGTACAACTTTGTTTTAGTCTATAATGTTGATTCATTTGAATCTATCTATCTATCTATCTATATACATATACTAAAATTGATGCATAACGTCCTACATGATACGTTATGGTTAATTCTAGGATAAAAATTTCTATGTGGCGCGTCGTGGTTGATTCTATAATATAAATTAATAAAATAATATATTGTCATAATTTATAGAAAGTTATATAAGCCGCACGCAATCTATCTATCTATATATTTTAGTTGATTGACAAAAATATAAATAAAAAGTATTTCATAATTATACTTACCAAAAATATTTATAGATAAATAAATATTGTATTAATGTATTCTCAATGCACGGGACGGGACCTACACTAGTTATATAAAATAAAGAAAAAGTCGGCAAAGACATGACGCTTTCTCCTTAATAGTAGTTGTATGAACCAATCAAATTTATAATATTGTATTAATGTATTCTCCGTGCATAGGACGGGACATACACTAGTTATTACTATATAAAATAAAGGAAGAGTCGGCAGAGACACATGATGCTTTCTCCTTAATAGTAGTCGTATGAACCAATCAATTTTTTTTGAAATAATCAATATATGCATAAGATATAAAATTTTATTCTAACTCTATTTAATCAATATATCTATATATGCATAATGCATAAGATAGAATTTGACCCACTTTGATTAGATATGGATATATTTCTAGAGGATATTAACTAATTTTAAAATATATGTATAAGATAAATTTTTATTTATATTTTTGTCAATTAACTAATATATATAGATAGATTTTGGATTATATAACTTTCTATAAATATGAAAATATTATTTTATTAATTTGTTTCCTAGAATCAACCACAACGTGCAACATAGAACGCTATACATCGGTTTTAGTATATGTATATAAATAGATAGATAGTCAGATATTGTAAATACTAAAATTATTGGTATAATATAATTCAATAATTTAATATAAAGGAATTATTTAATCTTTTCAAAAATGTACTAGTTGATCTTATAAAAATGTATCAATATCTATTGAAATTGGGTAAAATATTATATGAAGTATTGTTATATTGATGAAGTGTAGCGGGGTAAAAATTTAGTAAAATCTTATTTTGAACATATATTATTATATTAAGCAATACTTCCGGGTTTTTGGGTTAGTTTGTGCATTTCCCTCTAACGGCTCTAAGCCTCTAAGGAAGTAACTATATATATATATAGATAGATAGATAGATAGATATTTACGCCAAAAAAATGGTATCAAAGGCTTATATTTTAAGAGAAAAAGGCTCTTATTTATTCCTTTCTTTCTTCCTTTGTTTTATGATCTTCAATCTACCTACATACTAGTGTAGATCCCATCTCGTGCACGGAGAATACATCTAAATATAAATAAATTTTCCACCAACAAATAGTATAGATATAAAAAAAAATATTTAGACAAGACTATATTTAATCTTAATATCTTTTGTTTATATTATCTTAAAATATAAATAAAATTCACATTTATAAGGTAAAAGTTTTTTTTCCTAATCTATTGTTAATTATATCTAAAGTAATTTAACAAATAGCTGATTTTTAAAATTAATTTAATATTATTTGTTAAGTATATCTTTATTACGATAATTTATTAAAATCAGTGTTCATAAAAAATATTTATATTGGATTTTAATTTGAGAAGAAAATTAAATAAAGTTATGCATTTTTCTATCACCTCTTTAGAAAGCAGTAGGAATTTACAGAACTCGATTTGATGCTTTGTGGACAAAGTTATGCAATTTTCTATCAAAACTGATCATTTTTTTTCCTCTCTTTCGTGTGATAGGAGCAACAAAAAAAAATCAGAAACCTTTTTAGGCCAAATTTTCAAAGGAAAAGGTTGACTACCACTTTAGAATGTAGGAATTTGCAGAACTCGATTTGGTGCTTTGTGGACGAAGTTATTCATTTTTTTTTTATCAAAATCGGTCAACTTTTCATCTCTTTTGTGTGACAGTAGCACCAAAAAAAATATACCTCATTTCAGGCCAAACTTTCATGAAGGAAAAGGTTTATTACCTCTCTAGAAATCGGTAGGAATTTATAGAACTCGATTTGGTGCTCCGTGGACGAAGTTATGCATTTTTCTATCAAAACCGATCATTTTTTTCTCTCTTTTGTGTGACAGCAACAGCAAAAAAAAAATGTAACTCTTTTTAGGCCAAAGTTTCATGAAGAAAAAGATTGATCACCTCTTTAGAAAGCTATAGGAATTTACAGAACTCAATTTGATGCTATGTGGACAAAGTTTTGCATTTTTCTACCAAAACCGATCAATCTTTCCTCTCTTTTGTGGGACAGCAGCATCCAAGAAAAACATAACTCATTTTTGGCCAAATTTTCATGAAGGAAAAGGTTGATGACTTCTTTAGAAAGTTGTACGAATTTACTGAACTCGATTTGGTGCTATGTGGACGAAGTTATGCATTTTTCTATCAAAACCGATCATTTTTTCTTCTCATTTGTGCGACAGCAGCAGCAAAAAAAAATGTAACTCTTTTTAGGCCAAGGTTTCATGAAGGAAAAGGTTGATCACGTCTTTATAAAGTTGTAGGAATTTACAAAACTCAATTTGATGATCCGTGGACAAAGTTTTGCATTTTTCTATCAAAACTGATCATTTTTTTCTCTCTTTCGTGTGACAACAGCAACAAAAAAAATCATAAATCTTTTTAGGCCAAATTTTCATAAAGGAAAAGGTTGAAAACCACTTTATAAAGCTGTAGGAATTTTCAGAACACGATTTGGTGCTCTGTGGACGAAGTTATGCATTTTTCTATCAAAATCGATCAACTTTTCCCCTCTTTTGTGTGACAGCAGTACGAACAAAAAAACATACCTTATTTCAGGCCAAAATTACATGAAGGATAAGGTCGATTACCACTTTAGAAAGCGGTAGGAATTTACAGAACTCGATTTGGTGCTCTATGGACGAAGTTATGCATTTTTCTATCAAAGCCGGTCATTTTTTCCTCTCCTTTGTGTGACAGCAACAGCAAAAACAAAAATGATAACTCTTTTTAGGCCAAATTTCATGAAGGAAAAGGTTGATGACCTCTTTAAAAAACTGTAGGAATTGACAGAACTCAATTTGATGATCTGTGGACTAAGTTTTGCGTTTTTCTATGAAAACCGATCAATTTTTCCTCTCTTTTGTGGGACAGCAGCACCTAAAAAAAATATAACTCGTTTTTTGCCAAATTTTCATGAAGAAAAAGGTTGATGACCTCTTTATAAAGTTGTACGAATTTACTAAACACGATTTGGTACTATGTGGACGAAGTTATGCATTTTTTTTAATCAAAACCGATCATTTTTTCTTCTCGTTTGTGCGACATGAGTAGCAAAAAAAAATGTAACTCTTTTTAGGCCAAAGTTTCATGAAGGAAAAGGTTGATCACCTCTTTAGAAAGTTGTGGGAATTTACGGAACTCGATTTGATGCTTTTTGGACAAAGTTATGCATTTTTCTATCAAAACCGATCATTTTTTCCTCTCTTTCGTGTGACAGCAGCAACAAAAAAAATCATAACTCTTTTGACAGAAAATTTTCATAAAGGAAAAGGTTGACAACCACTTTAGAAAGCTGTAGGAATTTGCAATACTCGATTTGGTGCTATATGGACGAAGTTATGCATTTTTCTATCAAAATCGATCAACTTTTCCTCTTTTTTGTGTGACAGCAACACCAAAAAAAAACATACCGCATTTCAGGCAAAACTTTCATGAAGGAAAATGTTGATTACCTCTTTATAAAGCAGTAGGAATTTACATAACTCGATTTGGTGCTCCGTGGATGAAGTTATGCTTTTTTCTATCAAAACCGATCATTTTTTCTTCTCTTTTGTGTGACAGCAGCAACAAATAAAAAATCATAACTCTTTTTAGGCCAAATTTTCATAAAGAAAAAGGTTGACAGCCACTTTAGAAAGCTGTAGGAATTTGCAGAACTCGATTTGGTGTTATATGGACGAAGTTATGCATTTTTATATCAAAATCGATCAACTTTTCCTCTCTTTTGTTGACAGTAGCACCAAAAAAAAATACCTCATTTCAGGCCAAACTTTCATTAAGGAAAAGGTTGATTACTTCTTTAGAAAGCAGTAGAAATTTACAGAATTCGATTTGGTACTCTGTGGAGGAAGTTATCCATTTTTCTATCAAAACTGTAAACTGATCAATTTTTCCTCTTGTTTGTGTGACAGTTGCTCCAAAAATGAATTAACTATCTATTTAAATTTGGAGATCATTGGTTGAAGCTTCCAAGTAGATAGTTTAATAAATTCTATTTTAGGTATGTGTGTATTTATTCTCACTCAAATATATTGCTTCTTAATTTCTTTATATTAAAAAGTGAGAAATAAAAAGAAGTGCGTGCTAGAAGAACATACGGTGAACAATTTAAATTTTTTTATCGCCACTAAAATTAGATCGTTATGCTCTCTAATTTCACATCAACAAATGACAATGAAAATGATATGTTCTCTCTAATTAATATGTTTAGAGACACATTTATTCATCGAAAAACCCATATTTTTAACACAAAATTATAGTAATATTTATCTCTAACCCTTTCCTTGGTTAATGTTTTCGTCAACAATAAAAATATTCATCGCAAACCATGAGCAAATGGCGAGGAATTTAAACTTTTCTTGTTAATGAACCGTTTTCTCTACTTCACCCAAGTCTATTACGACGAAAATGAAATTTCCTCGTTGATTAATATGTTTAGCGTCAAATTCTTTCCTCGATAAACACTTACTTTTTGCGAGAAATGACAATATTTGTCGCTAATAAATTTGATGAGTTTTAGATAATTCTCACCAAACATATAACGATAAAACTGAAAATTCCTCGTTGATTAATACGTTTAGCGACAATTCCTTCCTCGAAAAACACCTATTTTTTGCGAGAAATTACAATATCCGTCGTTAATAAATTTGGCGGGTTTTAGATAATTCCTACCAAACATATAACGACAAAATTGAAAATTCCTCATTGAATATATCTTTAGCGATGAAAACATTTATCAGTAAAAGCTCTAAATTCGTCGTTATTTTTTCAATTGTTTATGTGACCACATTATGATAAAAATTAGCGATGAGTGAAAAAATTTCTCGCTGAATGCCACTTTTAGCGAGGAATATAGGTTTCTCACTAAAGTTTTTGTGCCTTTTTATGAGGAGTGGGTATGTTCGTCGCCAAATGTCACATTTCCCGAGGAAAAATAAATCATCGCTAAAATTGTGGTCGCTAAAATGCATTTCTGTTGTAGTGACTTGAACAATCATAGTGAAATCACATTGTAAGCAATAATAGTGATGACTTGAGCAATGTAAAATATTAACAAGCATAAATAAGCATAAACATACACAGAGTCGATTGGAAACTTGAAAATTACACATATATAGCAAAAAATGGTCATAACCAGTAATTCATGCTTAAAAAATCAATCAAAATTTGCGCCAAGGCGCAAATTTTGATGCATTATATAACATTAATCATTCGATTCTACTGTATGCGTGACTCCATAACCTTAATCACTTGATGCATAAAAAATGAATCAAAATTTTCACCAAAGGCACAGATTTTGATGCATTCAATAGCAGTAATCATTCGGTTCAACTATATTTTCATATAGGTATAGCATATATAAGCATAAATAAACACATATTTGACGTAATATATAGCTGTAATCACTCGATTCAAAGCAGTCATCCAGAAATTGAAGGAAATTTGCGCCTTCGGCACAAATTTAATATGATTCTTCAGCATAATTGAGAATCAACTTAGAATCATCAAAATTCTAGTAAAATTTGCACCTTTGGCGCAAATTTTCCATGAATACATGGTAGCCTTTGTTGTAAATTGTAATCGAATGCTTTGCTTACCTGATTCTGTAGAAGAGACTTCGAAATCGATCGTTTTGATGATGTCGGAGAGATAATCGGCCGTAAATCCTGGCAATCGCCGTTGAGCAGTTCGGGAGGGAGAAAGAGAGAGCGTGCGGAGAGGGAGACCCGGAGGAGAGAGAAAGGCGCGTGGGAGAGAGTGAGAAGGTTTATATTTATGACATTTTACAAAATTGTCTCAAAACGTGAACATTTCGCAAATTAGGCCCATTTTCGCGACTATTTTGCAAATTCGCCCATTTATCTAGAAAAAATTTGCAAAACAGGCACTTTATTTGGACGTATTTGCAAAATAGCCACGGGTTTGGACAATTTACCAAAATAGCCGCTATATAACCCGTCCCCTTCCTTCTATGCCCGTTCCCTTTCTCTTTCCTTCAGATTTGTATCACGCCGCTCCTCATCCTCTCCTTCTACGCCGCCGGACGCCGTCGGACGCCGCTCCTCCTCCTCCTCTCCGCTCCTCCTCCTCCTCGCCGGACGCCGGACGCCGCTTTCTTCAATTGATCTCGCTTTCTCTTGCTCTCTCCCTCTCCGGCGAGATCGAGTGAGCGGCGGTTGTCCGAATCCGACTCCTCCGTCCATCAGATCCACGTCGAGCGAGCGGCAGCGGTCGGATGCGCTCAGATCTGTGGGAGGTTGTCCGGTGGAGATTCCAGATCTGTGCAATTCCAGATCGGTGGTCCGGTGGAGATTCAAGATTTCTACGATTCCAGATCTGTGAGATCTGTGCGAGCCGGAGGCGGACGCCGAGAGAGCGAGGGAGGGAGCGAGCGGTGGAGGGAGCGAGCGAGGCCGGAAGCGTGCCGGAGGTGGTGGCGAGCGGCGGAGTGAGCGAGCGAGTAGTTCAGGGGAGGGAGGTTGAGGATGAAACTTTTATTAAATTACAAAACTGACCCCGTAAATATGGAAATTACAAACAATTCTATATTTTATTACAAAAAAACTATATTTGCACAAAAAAACTATATATAATTTTGTAAAATTACAAAAATTAACCCATAAATATGAGAATGAAAAAAACTATCTATATTTTATTATGTAATCCATAAATATGAGAATGAAAAAAAAGTTCTGAAACGAAAAAAAAAGCGGAAAAAAATATATTTTATTTTGCACAACAAATTGTAAGAGTTGCACGACTCTGTTATAAGAGTTGCACGACTCTGTTATAAGAGTTGCACGACTCTGTTTTAAGAGTTTGCACATCATCTTATTTTTGCTCAACTATATGTTATTTATGGACAACAACCGAGACTTGTGAATTTATACTCAACATGATCTTATTTTATCTCAATATAATTTCATACTTTCTCAATAAATTATTGCTCAACACGCTCTTATTTTTGCACAACTATGTTGTAATAGTTGCACGACTATGTTGCAAGAGTTGCACGACTCTGTTTTAAGAGTTGCACGACTCTGTTTTAATAGTTGCAAGACTCTTGTTTTAAGAGTTGCACCACTCACTTGTAAGAGTTGCACGCATCTGTTTTAAGAGTTGCACGACTCTGTTGTAAGAGGTGCACGACTCTGTTTTAAGAGTTTGCACATCCTCTTATTTTTGCTCAACTATATATTATTTTTGCACAACAACCAAGACTTGTGAATTTATACTCAACATGATCTTATTTTATCTCAATATAATTTCATACTTTCTCAATAAATTATTGCTCAACACGCTCTTATTTTTGCACAACTATGTTGTAAGAGTTGCACGACTATGTTTTAAGATTTGCACGACTCTGTTTTAAGAGTTGCACGACTCTGTTTTAATAGTTGCACGACTCTATTGTAACAGTTGCACAACTCTTGTTTGAAGAGTTGCACCACTCTCTTGTAAGAGTTGCACGCATCTGTTTTAAGAGTTGCACGACTCTGTTGTAAGAGTTGCACGACTCTGTTTTAAGAGTTGCACGACTCTTGTTTTAAGAGTTGCACGACTCTGTTGTAAGAGTTGCACGACTCTGTTTTAAGAGTTGCACGACAATCGAGACTTGTGAAATTATTCTCAACAAGATCTTATTTTATCTCAATAAGTTGTGCAAATATGACCCGAGTTTAGTTTGTTTGTTTTTTAATTTTATTTTACATTTTGTCGTGCAAATATAACCGTATGTTGTGCTAGTGCAAATATAATCATATGTTGTGCAAGTATAACATTTTTTTGTGCAAAAATAAAAATAAAAATATATATTATGGATCATATAATAAAATATAGATAGTTTCTTTTAATTTCCATAATTATGGGGTAAGTTTTGTAATTTAATCAAAAGTCCTTCTTCAACCTTCAGCGCTCGCTCGACATCCAGCGTAGGCGTGGCCACGGGTTACGGGTCAACCCGTGACCCGCCGGGTCGTACGGGTCAACGACCCGCCGGGTCCGGGTTGACGGGTTGGCGGGTGGGGACGGGTAGCGGGTTAGGGTTAGGGTCAGGGAATCCGTGACCCGTGAGGGGTCGACCCGCCAGGTCAACCCGCTTTTTCAAAATATTTTTTTTTTGAAAAATTTATTTTAAATAAAATAAATTTATAATATTATGTAAATTATGTAAGTTATTCTTAAAATAACTCACAATAATACATAAACTAATATGCAATGTGCAATGTGAGACAAATAAACCCCATCCTTCTCATTTTATAGACTTGGAAGTCTTCCTTCATTCCCCTCATTTCCAATGTGGGACAAAGGCTTTGTCCCACATCGGAAATATGGAGATAGAATGAGAAGGCATGGGGCTATATATATGTATCCCACTACCACATTTTTTCCACTTCACTTGTTTCCTACATTTCCTACATTGGAAATTAAGTTGGAAATGAAGTTTGAGAAATATATTCTCATATTTTATTCTCTTACATCACACAATGAAATTATTGTGGATGAAAGAATTAATATGGAGATATAATCTTCCTACATTTTTAACACTTCATCTCAAAGTGATAAAATGTGTTGTGAAGATAAAATCTTTACATATTATTTATTTATTTATTTTAATAGTCATTTTTTTAAAAAAAAAAGATTTTTTTTTTTAAAAATAATGTAACCCGCCGGGTCAACGGGTCGACCCGAACCCGTCAACCCGTGAGATTTACGGGTTAGGGTTCGGGTCGGCCAACCCTGACCCGTTGACCCGGCGGGTTCGGGTCACCGTGGCCACGCCTAATCCAGCGCTCGCACACCGCCGGCCGGCTCGCTCGACCTCGCTCGGATCCACAACGCTCGCTCGACATCGCTTCGGCCGCGCTCGATTTCGCTCCGCCGCTCGCTCGACCTCGGTCCGACACTCTCGCTCTTCGGCGCTCTCGATCTCCGTCTCGAATTCACCTGTTGGAACTGTAATTCGACTAATTGGAACTCGAATTCACCAGATCTCCCCACGCTGAATTGATTTGCCGAATCAATTAACCGAATTGCAGATCTGCGTCGCCGAATCAATTGTACATAAAATTTGAATTCAGATCTGGCTGGGGGAGGGTGCGAGGCGGAGCGAGTGAATATAGGAGGAGAGGAGGAGCGCGCGGCGGCGGCGAACGGGAGGAGTGGAGGAAGATGAACGGCGGCGGCGACGTCGAAGGCTTCGCCTCCAGATCCGGCGAGAGGGAGAGCGAGAGCGCGAGGAAGAGAGAGCGGCCGGAGAGATCGACGAGATCTGATTTAATTAGTATATATAGCGGCTATTTCACTAATTTGTTCCAAAACGTGGCTATTTCGCAAATTAGGTCCCATTAGGCAGTGGTAATAATCCGGTTGAAAGACGTGTCAGATAGCGGTCCTCAAAATGCACAGTCGAATTGGGCCGGCGACCTACGTTCTTCTAGAGAACAAACACACCCACTTAAAATCTCGACCGTTGATGTGTGCCATGTCAGCGATCCTCTCGTTCTCGAAATCAACGGCTGCGATTCACCATCCAACAAACACACAACACAGGGAAGGCAACCCCCGAACCCTAACCCGGTTGGCCATTATTTTTTGTGGGGGTTTGGTGGGTTTGTTTTCCTATCTTCCATCTCAGTCAGTCGAAGAAAGGGGCTGCGGGAAGGAGGAGGCAGAGAGGCAGAGCCAGAGCCAGAGGCAGAGAGCCTGTGTTTAATGTTTACGATTGAAATCTCCTCTCGTTCATAGTTTGCCGTCAGTTGGATTCTGGAGACACAAGGTTCTCTTCAAATCAAAATCAAATTGATTCCTAGAGTTGAAGGCGATCAACCTCTTAATCAAACTGGTAAAAGAGCTGCAGTTTCACCAATATCATTTGCTTTTCGCTATCCATATCTTGCGACTAGTATTGTTGCCTGGGAATTTTCAGTCCTTGGCGACGCTTCGCCATTCAGAGTGATTTTCTAGGTTTTTTGCCAGGCTATATAAGTCTACTCGCTTTGATTTCGGTTTCTGTTGTCGAATGTTTGATGGATGAGATCTGGGAGAGGGCGGTACAGACGGCGTTGGATGGCGTCTCTGATTGCGCATCAGCGCGTACCCTAACCCTAGATGGAGCCGTCAAGTGCGTCCATGGCCGTCTTCCCCCGCCCAGCCTTCTAGAGAAGTTCCATAACCTTCAACACCTTTCTATCGCCAACACCGGAGTCTCTTCGCTCGATCAGTTCCCTCGCCTTCGAAACCTTCAGAAGCTCATCCTCTCCGACAATCGGATCGCCAGTGGGCTTGAGCACCTCGTTGCAGCTGATCTTGAATCGCTACGCGATCTTGACTTGTCCAACAATCGGATTCAGTACATAGAAGATCTTGCGCCGCTTGCCCAGTTGAGGCTCGTCTCCCTTGATTTATACGAGTGTCCCGTGACCAGAGTGAAGGATTACCGGGCTAGAGTGTTCGGGTTGATTAAATCGTTGAAATATTTGGATAAAATGGATGCTGAAGAGAACGAGCGGCCTGAATCTGATGATGAGGAAGAGGAGGATGAGGACCCAGGCAGTGGGGAGATTGATGGTGAGGAACGTTCCTATGGTTTAAACAGCGGCCACAGCAGTGGAGGAGAAGGGATTGTGGACGTTGATGAGGATGAGGAAAGTGATGCAGAAGAGGAGATTGAGATTTCTAGGAGGGAGAATGGTTTGCATCATCAGTCAAACGGTTTTAGGGTTGTGGTCACCGGTGAACAGGGGAGAGAAGAGGATTTTGAAGAGGAAGCTGATGATGATCGTGATGACGACGATGATGACGATGATTCTGCAGAGGAGATCTACGAGGAAGGTGAGGATGAGGATGTAGTTGAGGTTCATGAAGTTGAGGATAGTGATGAAGAGGATGAAGATGAAGATGAATATGAAGAGGACGATGAAGATGAGGTGGATGAAGTGGAGGAAGTAGACAATGAAGATGTGGATTTTTCTGTGCCGGCAAGCACAGGGAGATTAATAAGCACTGAAGGAGAGATTGATGGCCATGAACAAGGTGAGGATGATGGTGTTGAGGATGGCAATGGAGTGACTGGAGAAGAGGGGCAGGGTTTTGACCAAGGTTGTGATTTTGAAGATGATGATGGTGGTGATGAGGTATAAATCCCTATTGATTAGTGTTTGAAGTACATTATCTAAATACCGCCCCTTCTACTTTCTTTAGTGTTCCTCGTTGCTCCATTTATTTCACCCTTGTGTTGTTTGTGTTTTTTCATATTTTTTCATGGATGAACCTTTTTTTAATAAATTTTTTCAAAGGAATATCTTTGGCTGCTTATGTTTGTGGCAAGAGATGTTGTCTTGTGTTCTTTTTTTTGTGATGTTCTAAAATCAAGGAACTGGGAGCTTCTTTGGTCTTAAACTTAAAAATGTATTTTTACTAGTTTGGGGTAAATAGTTGAGTTTTGTTATTTTTTTTTTTATCATATTCTTGTCTTTCAGTCAATTTTTCGACGATGCTTGGTTTTGCTAATTAATTGCAGCAGCCCCTATCTGTTAGGAAATTGGTGGAAAATAATCACACAAATTTACTATATGTAAATTGATCTAACACTTGTTTTTGGTTATTCTTCTAACATTGAGTTAATGGGATGTCAGATTTTCTAGATTTTTACTATGCATAAAGTGGTCTAACATTGAGTTAATGGGATGTCAGATTTTCTAGATTTTTACTATGCATAAAGTGGTCTAACATTTCATGTTTTTATTCATTAATTGGTTTTAATTATTTTTTGTGGATCCATTAACCTGATAAGGTTTTTCCATGGACTTCTGAAATATGGAAAATGTAAAATATTATTTTCCTCCAATTTAATATAGTTCTTCAGAGTATTTATCTTATAATTTGTCATAAATCCTCAAGTTTGTTTCAGTTTAGCAGGAGTTCATAGGAAATGACTATAGTTTTCTTATGTGTAGTTCTTGGAATTCTGAAGTTGCAACTGATTTCTGTTATTGATGTTGCTATGCTGCTTTTTCTGTGTATTGTTTCCTTGATGGTTGGATTATAATATGCTCACCATTGGGTGTCTCTTTGGGCATCTTTTTGATCAATCAATGGAGCTCAAGGAGTCCAGAGAGCGTTGAGACCATTTTGTTATTATTGGCTCAGCTATGAGGCAAATAATCATTTTCTATTATTATTTTATTTTTGAATGGGTTGAATATGAATTATTACTTGGAATTTGTATCATCCAAACTGAATCCTGGGAATTTTGTAGTTAGTCTAAAGGCCCATGGCGGCTGTTGCAGAATAACAAGTTCCTTTGTTAAATAGCTTCCTACTATATATATACTCCAGTGGACTTCTGATCTGTACCTGTTCACATCTACTAGCAATTATATGTGAGTCTATTTGTTATCTGATGCTGGAGTTCTGTTCCTCTAGTTTCTTGCAGTTGAGAAGTGAAAGATGTGTATCAGACATTAATATCTATATGTATAGAGAAGAAGAAACAACCGGATTTATGTTTAGTTTGCAGTGGTCATGTTTGTCTGTCTTCTGTGCCTAATACTAAGAGTGTTGATTTTCATATGTTACTGACTTTGCCTTTTGCTTGAATACGTTGTGCAGGAAGAAGATAACGGTGCTGGCTACCTTGTTCAACGAGTGACCCAAGATGTGGAGAACGCTGAAGAGGGAAATGATGAGGATGAGGATGATGATGATGATGATGAGGTGGAAGTAGACGATGAGGAAGAGGATGATGATGATGATCTGGGTGAGGTTCAGGTGATGCAGCAGCAGCAGCAGCCACCTTGTTCTCCACAGCCAAAGAGGAAGAGGGGAGATGATTCCAGGGATGAAGATGATGAGGGAACAAGCAGATCCTCTAAGAAGATGCACTGAAGTGTTGGGTATTTGAATGTGAACTAGAAAGGGGCAGATAGTTGAAGGGGGTTGGAGATGTTACATATTTTACCCTTGCAAAGTTTCAGTTAGTGTCCCATATTTTAAAATGTTTTTGTTCTTCTATTTGAAGACTTTAGGAGGAAGGAACAACGAAAGAAAAAAAGTTGGTTTGGGCTCACAAAGTCGGTGGTGTGTATTCCCGCTCTCAAGTGATATGATATGGTATAAGGTAGCCGTTGGGGGAATATATATTCAAGTGGGTAGTTACATATGATATGATAATTTATTTTTAAAATGGATAATTATTAATTAGTGTATATTAACAAACCTAAATGCACCAAACAGAGACATTATGAACAAATAGGACATTTGGGAAGGGAACTTGAAAATAAGGAAAAGTCAATCTTGGCACCCACATAGTGGAGACTGGAGTATATGGATTTATCACATGGGTTTTCAAAGATAAGATTTTTTTTTATTTATCAAAGAAAACAATTTAAACATATACAGTAGGAAATTGACATATTTATTAAAATCCAATCCAAAAGCTAGGAAGCTCATGAAGATGAGGTGTAGACAAAGAAAATGATAAACCGTTTTGTTATCGACACGGTTTCATCTCGCCATCGGCACGGTACCGATGCCAAGTTACCAAGACGGCACACATTTTGCCGACTCTGGAAGCCCAAGTCGGCACCACTGGCTGCCGAATCCGAAGGACCAAGTCGACACGAAATTTGCCGAACCCGAATGACCAAGTCGGCAACCATTGATCGAGTATGCTGAAAGGCCTATAAATAGAAGCATTGTCGGAGTTATTTTCGATTGTAAATTTCATCATAGCATCGGAGAAAAATGGCGTTACCGGAAAAAGATGGCGGAGGTGAGTTACCGTTTGACATTTTTAGCTATAGCGATCCGGAGGAGCTCGTGAAGAATCTCGAGGTAAATTTTGCATACATTGTTAAAGTTTGTAAAAACGAATTTATATATAGCGGAAAATTGTATATAATTATGGATATGTTGATTGAATAGAATCATAATATAGCGGAAATTTTGCATACATTTTTAGCTATAGCGATCAAACAAAGTTGTTTATATAGAGGGAACGTTTATATAATTATGGATATGTTGTTTGAATCGAATCATAATATAGCATAGTTGTGTAAAACGAAACCATCATATAATATAGCGTTATTGATAATATTTTGTAAAATTCCATATAGTGAGATTGTGTGCGAAAAAGTTCTCAGTAGATAAGTGACATTATGCAGGAACAAAACCAACCTCTTGATGTGGGTACAGAATATGGTTCGATGTTTACAGTTGGTGGTTATTGGGCTGATCAAGTAAACATGAAGGCATGGGCTAGATATGTAGGGAAGATAAAAAAAACATGGTATTTGTGATCACTCGGTCATGGAAAAACAAAATGAGTGGATTGGGTACCTTTCGTTTAGTGTGTGATAAGTACGGAGGGGCTCGAGATAGTCCAGATGTCGAGTTAGATTTTCCTCCTGCATCGAGTAGGCGAGGGAGAACGACAAAGCTTGGATGCGAGTTTGAGCTGGAGGGTCGTCAAAATGATGTTGACAATTGGACCATCAAGGTTATATGCGGTGTGCATAACCACAAGCTTGGGGATAAGATGTTAGGACATCCCTATGCCGGTCGATTAACACCAGGTCAACATCGGCAGGTTCGTCGTGATACCGTGATTGGGTTAAGACCGCGAGATATGCTGCGCGGGATGAAGTATGATGATCATGACCGCGTTACGGACATTCGTCAAGTGTACAATGCACGAGGCCAATTGCGGAGAAGCGCTGCAGAGGGACGGAGGGACCTGCCTCAAGTGCTACACAAACTCCACCAAAAGGGATACTATATCGCTACAAGGAAGTCCTCTAAAGCAGGAGTAGACGAGGTTACTGACATATTTTTGTCACATCCGCACTCGCGCCATCTTCTGATGTTGTTTCCATATGTTATTGTGATGGACTCGACCTACAAGACGAACTAGTAAGAGTAATCACATTTATGTCGACTACTTTTATATTTGTCATACGTTGTAGCATTTTGTTTGACTAATTCATGTTCATGTGGTAGGTACGAAATGCCGTTGCTAGAGATCGTTGGGATTACTAGCACAATTAACACATTTGCAATTGCGTTCGTATTCATGGCAGGGGAGAGCACGGATCACTATAGTTGGGCATTAAGGCAGCTACGCTATTTGTGCGGTCAATGACTCCCAGAAGTAATTGTTTCAGACAGAGAGTTGGGTCTTATCAAGGCTCTTCGGAGGAGTTTCCCACGGTAAAGCATATGTTGTGCTCCTTTCATATTATGTGCAACATTGAACTGAAGGGTAGGATCACACAATCGAGCGATAAGCGAACCGCCTTCTACAATGACTGCAAGGCCTTATTTGAGTCGAAGACTGAAGAAAGTTATGAGGTGCGTCTACAATCGATGAAGTCGAAATGGGAGGCACGATGGGGTCTTATGAAGTACCTTGAAGACACCTGACTCATAGAATTCAAGGAGGCGATTGTTCGTGCATGGGTTGATAAGTTCCTACCTCTTGGGATGCGAACTATATCTTGGGAGGCGGTTGGCCTTACCCGTTCGTGCTGGGATACGACCCGCCTCATTGCCTACATTATCAAAATGATCTTTATAAGGCCTGTCATCCGTAACTTATAATATGAATTATAATTTTGCACATAGTTGGACCACATCTTATCAAGTTTCATACTAAATTATCCATAATTTTTTTTCTTTCATACTAAATTTAACATTACTCAACCTACATTTCTCTAAATTCCATTTAAATCTACATTTTATTTAAATTCCATTTAAATCTACATTTTATCTAAATTCCATATCTAAATTCAATATCTCAATTCCATTTATAATTGCATTAAAAATTCCAAAAGTAAATTTTACATAACTAAACCTACATTTTATCTTTATTTCTTTACAATCTATTTAAATATACATTTTATCTAAATTCCATATCTAAATTCTATTTAACTAAACCTACTTTTTAACTTTATTTCTTTAAAATCTAGACCTATAATAACATAAAGTTAACAATAAATCTCGACATACCTCGGCTGCGGCTTGCACTCGAGGATCGTTCGGCGGGGGTTCAGGTGAAGGCTCTCGCGGATCGTTCGGCGAGGGTTGATGATGCGGGACCATCCAAGACATCTTCGGACACACCTATACTTGGGGATTGACCTATGATTCGAGCTCGTGAGAATGTTGTCAACCTCAAGAGGAAGAAGAAGGCTCCACCATGGGAGAAGGTCCAAAGGTGCAAGCTTGATGGGTTGTTCATTTTTAGATTCGTTCTACATTTGACAGCTTTGCGACGTCTCTGTAAAACGAGTCGTTCGGATTCAATATTGATCGGATTGGTTCGTTCCATACCTTGTCGGAACGAGGACGAAGAGATCTACAACTTTGCTGAAGGTTTTTCCAGATTCGACCTAGAGCTTGGCCGAAAATCAACTTCTTTGCAAGCTGTCACTGTTTGATGGGAGTGCAGCCAAGTGTGCGGGCGTGCAGGTGGGTGCGCGGGCGTGCGGGTAGGCGCGCGGGTGTGCAGCCCCAGGCTGTGGTTGCTGGCCACCGAATTCACATTTGCCGGATTTGAGTTTCTTTGTGTTGTTACTTTAGAGACCTTAATTAATTATGTTATTTTAAGTTATTTTAGGGTTATTTAATTAAATCCTTTTATTTATTATTTTTATTAGAAAATCAGCCTTTTAGGGTTATAAGAAGGCGGATCTCCATTATTGAACATTCACGTACAATTTTATTGAAATTTCTCTCTTTTGGTGTGGAACACAAGAGTGCAAGTCAATCAATTCGAAGCGTTGCTCATCGATTGCAAATTGGTTATAGATTTAACTTGGTTTGCTTTGAGTTCGTCAACCTCGCGAGAGCTTGGTGATCCTGGTAATCACAAGTCCCCTCCTTGTGCCTCCAAGTTGTCCGCTTGGTTGTGTAAGGTTGTAGAGGCGGGCTTTATAGTCGTTGGTATTTGGTTCCTACCCTCTTAGGAGGCCTGGGGTCTTTATCTCGTTCTATATTAGTTCGAATCACCCTTCTATCGGTCTTTCTATTGCTTTTAATCGAGTCCGTAGTTGCTGAATTTTCGAGTCTTGTTGAGTCATCGAGTCTTTGCTTCCGTTCTTGTTATTTCTTGTTTGTTTGTCGAAGATCGGGCCATCCTACGACTAACCCCGTATCAGTTGAGGTGAAGGCGACTCTAAGCTGCTCCTTGTTCGAAATATCAAGTTGCGCCACTTCACCATGTCTCCTTCGAATCTATCTTCACGACAATTTCCCCGGGCTACTGACTTGGAGTGCTTAAGAATAAGGTAAGTAATAGTGTGTGAGTGGTGTGTGTAGTGCAAGGTGAGGGTGGGGATATTTATAACAAATCGCCACCCACTTTGTCGACCTGAGAGTTCGGCAGCGGCATCAGGTGACGTGACAGAAAGCTGAAGATTCCCTGCCACAATGCTGCAGATGCCTGACGCTACAGTGGCAATGGGACATTGCCAACTTCGAGATCCGGCATCGGCTTCAGAGTGACGTGACTCGCCATAGTCGATGGGACGTGTCAGGTTGACCGTCCAATCCGTCTTCCCTTCCGTCAGTCTGTGTCTGCCGGCCTGGAGAGTCGGCTTCGGTACCGTGCGTCTTGCGAGATGAAGGCCGTATGGATAACAGGACCGATAATAAAGGGTCAATTGTAGGAAACCACCCTTAAAATGGGACGTATTGCTCAAAATCACTCGGTAAATGCATATTTACAGTAAATCACCCACTAAACCAAGGAAATTAGCAAAGAGCTACCCATCTTCAAGGCTCCGGTAAAAACACGGTTAAATGGTCATGAAATTACCGCTTTACCTCTTCCTTTTAACTATAGTTACGATTTGTCTCTCTTGTGCCTCACTGAGTCATTGGTCATCGTCATCTCTGGGGCTTCGGTAAAAACCAATCCCTCAATCCATCTTTTGATCTCTCTTGCCTCATTGGTCATCATCATCAGATTTTAGGAAGGACGGAGCCCTGCAAGGTCGTTGATGCTGAAGAAGAAGGAATGATGTCATAGGCGTTCCCCGTCATCAAGGCCACTCTAGGTTCCGCCTTTCTTCGCATCCTCAATGTCGACGTTGTCCATTGCCTTTAGATCTTGAATCGACGCCGAGCTACTCACATCAACGACGTTGGTGAACGACAAATCCTTCCTCACTCTCGTCGTGGGCCAATGTCATCCACCTTAGGGCCGCCCGGTTACCCTCCCACTAAAATTTCGCTTGTCCTCTTTCCGCCTTGTCGTCTCGACTACCAACGGGATTGTCGAGGACAATGAGGTACAACACCTTCTTCATGGATATGCCTTTCCAATGCCTCTCTCCTTCCTCGAACTCGACGCTAGAGGACGACGAGTTTCCCGTCATGTGCAAGGGATGCATCAGAGACACCATGACCAGAGAACAACTAACTCCAATTCCTTGGGTGTGCCTGCTCCTCCGATGGTGGAAGTCGAGTCCATCTAACTCCGAATCTTTGGGTCGCCTGCTCCTCCAACGGCGGAAGCCAATTCCAGCCATGAGCCCCGATAGCCTTCAACTAGGATCGAGATGGAAATTTGAGGGTGGAGAGATATCAACAAAGGATTGATAAAGGGTGAACAGAGAAGGAGGTACAGAGCATCAACTTGGACAACACCCACTATGAGGGATTGAGAGAGAGAGAGAGATAAGGGGCCAGATGGTAATTTAATGAGTGTTAAACGAAGCTTTTTAGGAAACCTTGGGGTGGGTGGCTCTTTGTTATCTGCCTTGGTATAATTGGTGGTTTACCGTAAATATGCATTTAGGGGTGGTTTTGAGCAATACGCCTTATTTTAAGGGTGGTTTCCTGCAATTTATCCAATAATAAACTAACATCTATATGGAAGTTGGTTGAGCTCAGGAAATCTAGGAACTCATTAAACCCTATTTATATCCCAGTTGAAGCTTGAACGTCATAGTTGGCTTGTACCTTCACCTTTCTTAGGGGATAAACATAAATCCTGGTTATTAGTTTTTTTTTTGTACAAATGATCCCCGACATGTGTGCAAGCTCTGAAAAAAATGGCCAACTTTTCAACCAAGAGAGGAAGAATAAGTCTAAGTCACAGAAGGCTATCTTTTGTCTTGTAACATAGTGAATAGATAACTATTAATCCAAGAGGAAATAGAAAACATGTCGACATAAAAAAAGATCACGCCATGGGGTGGTAAAATTGATTTTCGATGGCACCACCTTACTGTTAGGTTTGAGCATCATAAGATTTTTCACAAAAAATTATCTAGGAGAAAAAATGAGGATAGGACAGGGAAAATTTGGTAAACAAGTATGGAGTACTCTGATGTGCGCTCAAATAACCATGATTTTCTCTTATATTCATATCGATTTCTTTATATATTTCACATCTTTGGGTTAGAATAATGCCGGAATTATGTAGTTTATGCTTATTTGCTAATTATGGAGGTCTACACTAGTTTCTGTTTAATTTCGCAAAAGTCGAGACACTTTACAAGCAATTCGGAGAAGGGAAGAAAACTATGAAAGTGCTCGAGGTTGACTACAGAAAGCCCAAGATCGAGTAGGAGCTGAACCAGAACACATCGAGCAGAAGAAGAGAAGAATCCACTCGACATGACTAGTCGACGTCGACACACTGGTCGACGTCGAGTATTGTTAGTCGGCAACACCTTCAGAGCACCAGTCGAGCACAAGACCACTCGAGAGCACAAAGTCTACTCGATGTCGAGTACATGTCGAGCGTCCAATCCGATCCGAGATCGAGTTCGAATTCGAGGAGGAGTTATCTTCTACACCAAGGCACAAATCTAGTCGACATCGACTACTTCTAGTCGATGTCGAGTACCACACAGGCGCTGTCCAAGTCCAAATTGAGTGGGAGTCCAAGCTGATCTTTGCTTACACATGAAGGCACGGGATTCTATCAAGAGTTGAAGACATCTATCCACATTAGTGATTCCTCTATTTACTTTAGGGAATTTTTTAATTGTCTTATTTTATTTATTCACCAATGTTATATCTTAGGGAAGAGATAGTTAGATATAGATATAGATAGAATTGTTCTTTCCTTGATTAGCGAGGATTGAGCACTATAAATAAAGCCCTAGGGGCTGGTTCTTAGGCATTATATTCTACAACACATTCCAATTTACATTCGAAGGTAGGAGTTTTAGAAGAGCTTGGCCTAGTGAAGTTGTAAGGGGTGAGAGAGGATTTGGCTTCGTTCGGTTGTAAGCTTTTGTTTGAGTTAATGCAATTAGTTATTTTCATAAAATTATTGATGTGTGTTTCTATGATGAAGAGCGAGTAGTCACCCAACTTTTAGGGTTGGGGTGAGCCCGACGGTAGCCATGTAGGGTTATGCATCAAAGGTACAATCTTTATTGCGATTTCATCTTCTATCCCTAATTACATGATTCTTCTACGACAGTCGAAGGTGATCCTTATTTGTATTATTGAAGCGAAAGTGATCTTAATGCAAACTTGGATTAATTATGTGAAAAGGGTTAGTAACAATCAGGGTTTATGCGAAAGCCTCTATATTCTTAATTGTTAATGACGAAATTTATTTGATGAAAAGGGCACGAACTTTTATATCTTTGGCATGATTCTTATATGGTTATCGTTGTGGCGTTGATACCCCGATTCTAGGAGCTTTTATATTATTGGATTAAATCCATCAATTTCGTGTTTATTTCTGTCTTAGTTTTATTTCAAAAAGTTACGATTATTTGCACTGAAAAACTCGAGATCGACTACAGTCTAGTCGACATCGAGTAATCTGGTCGATATCGAGTACTTTTCTACTCGACATTGGCTTGTTTTTTCTTCTGTTGTGCAGCCTGTAGGAAAGTCGATAGTGTTGGTCGATATCGAGTACTTTACTCGACATCGAGTACCCTTCTGGTCAATTTCGAGAGCGATTTGGAACTTGAAAGGCGAGCGCTGACACGCTTCCTCGTGGATACGATCCTGATTCCCTTCCACTACAACGGGAGGAAGTCTTGTAATTTATTTGCGCGGTTTAGGGATTGGTTTGCTTTTATTTTATAATTGTTTAATCAATTCTTCCTCACAACAAATTTTGGCGCCATTGTCGGGGAAGCAATCAATCGCGCCCTTTTTAGTTCCTTTTTACTCTTTTCTTTTTATTTTTTTTATAGGTGCATGCGAAGAACTTATCGCACACCCATCGACCCTATTCTCGAGCCTGAACGCTTTTTCCATCTTCAGCAAAGGCTAAGAAGGAGACTCATGTCTACCGACAACGAGAACGAGGTTCAGCTCACACCAGCACAGGAGCTTGAGCAACTCCGTAGGCAGGTAGAGGAGTTCACCACTAGGCAGATAGAATATGCCCAACGAGAGGCGTAATATCAAAGAAATCAACAAAGGTGAGAGGCAAGAGTGGATCGTGAAATCCATGCCAGAAGAGAACTCGAGGAACAACTTCAGCATATCCCTGCAAATGCGAATGAGTATCTGCATCCTACTTTGGAAGTTCCAGAGTCACTGATCATTTTCCCGTGTGTTCACTTTGAAATTCGTCCTTCTTTTATTTATGAAATTAGGAGGAATAAATTTAAGGGGAAACCCAATGAATGGCCTTTAGAGCATATAACTATCTTTTTAGATTTGTGTGAAGCTTGCAGATGATGCCAATCTAGAATATCTGAAACTAAAGGCTTTTCGTTGGTCCCTTTGTTGTAGGAGGAAATCGAGTTCAATAAATATTAATATAAATTAAACCGGATTGTGCCCTCGCAAATAAATACAAGACTTCCTCCCGATGTAGTAGAAGACAGTTAGGATCGATCAACGAGGAAGCGTGTCAACGCTCGCCTTTTTCGCTCCAGAAAACTCTCGAATTCGACCAGCAGAAGTCCTCGACGTCGAGTAGAGTACTCGATGTCGACTACCTTAGTCGATTAAACAGCAAAACAGAAGAAACAAAAACGCAAAACGAACCGAAAAGAAGCAAGTTGATTAGAACAGAGTACTCGACGTCGAGTACAATTCAGGTGATGTCGAGTGCTTTGTTGTATTAAAACGTGACCTTTGCAATGACAGAAATCAAACAGAAGCAACACGAAAATTGTGGGAAATTCAATAAACTAAAAGCTCATAGAATCGGGGTTACAACGCCACAACTGTTGTTGCAGGAGGATGGTCAAGTATGAAAATAAATATAAAAATATGAAATCAAATTGACTCCCTGTCTCAGCAAATAAATACAAGACTTCCTCCCGTTGTAGTAGAAGGTAGTCAGGATCGATCTACGAGGAAGCGTGTCAGCGCTTGCCTTTTCAGTTCCAAAAGCTCTCGAATTCGACTCAGGAAGCACTCGACTTCGACTAGGGTTAGTCGACTTCGACTACTCAGTCTGCAAAACAGAAAATAGAAGCAAATAAACGCAAAACGAAGCAAAAACCGAAAGCGATGTGATCGATCTCGAGTACTGTCGTACTCGACGTCAACAAGGCTACTCGAAATCGACTAAGGGTGCTCGAAATCGAGTAAAACAGAAATAAAAACCGAAACTTTTAAATTGTAATAGGACAAATGCATACACGAAATTGTGGGAAATAAATCAATAAACTAAAGTACTTCCAAGATCAGGGATTCAACACCACAACGATAACCATGCAAAATAACACATAAAGGTATAATAGATCATGTTTTTTCATCAAATAACTGTCGTTATTAACAAATAGGAATATAGAAGTTCTCGCATAAACCCTAATTGTTACTAACCCTTTTTCACATAATTAATCCAAGTTATATTAAGATCACTTTCGCTTCAATAACACAAACAAGGATCACCTTCAACTTTCTCAAAAGAATCATGCTCATAGGGATAGAAGACGAAATCGCATCAAAAGATTATTGTGCCTTTCCGCATTACTTTACATGGCTACCGTCGGGCTCACCCCGACCCTAGAAGTTGGGTGACTACTCGCTCTTCATCATGAATAAACACATCAATAATTTCAGAAAAATAAATTGCATTAAATAAACTCAAACAAAACTTACAACCGAACAAAGCCAATTCCGCTCTCGCTTCACAACTCCACTCGGCTCCAAGTCTCTCTCTACTCGAAAACTCTTTATTGCTAGTGGCTTGTATTGGTGGATGATTGAATTCCTAAAATCCATCCCCTAAAGCCTTATTTATAGTGTTCCGGTCCCCGCTAATCTAGGAAAGAACAACTATATCTATATCTAAAACTTTCCTATTTAAAACATTAAGATAAAACTTAATTGATAAAAGAAATAAATCTAAAAGGAAACTAGAACTAATGTGGATAAATTCCTTCCATCTTGATAGATCTTCACTTGGTGTTGATAGATTTGACGTGCCTTGGCTTGCAAGTAACTCCACATGCTCGGATATCACTCGATTCGGACTCAGACTCGTCACTGGATTGTACTTGACATCGAGTAGATGTACTCGACGTCGACTAGCGTTTCTCTTTCTGGGTTGCACTCGATCTCGACTATCTTCTGGGCTCGTCGACATGTACTCCACTTCGAGTAAGTCTACTCGACATCGAGTAGAACCGGGCTCCTCGAGTGGCTTCTGCTCGACTTCTGGATTTCGACTGAGTTACTCGATATCGACCAAGTCTGGTTGATATCGACTAGTTGTGTCGAGTGCTTCTTTCCTTGTTTCTGCTCGATTTTTCCTGGTTCCGCTGCTTCTTGACCCTGGACTTTCTGTAGTTGACTTCGAGCTTTTCATCCTTTCCTCGAATCGCTGTCAAATGCCCCGATTTCTGTGAAATTACACAGAAACTAGTGTAGACCTCCATATATTGCAAATAAACATAAACTACATAGAATCTGTGTTATTCTAACCCAAATGCATGAAATGTATACAGAAATTGATATAAAAGTAAGTGTAAAACATGGCAAAATAGGCTCACAACAAACACCCCATACTTAAGCTTGCTTGTCCTCAAGTAATACTTTTAATAGTCATATAGGGGAAGAAATTAAAACTCTCAACATATTAGATTCATTGTCATATGTCCCTGCAATCAATTACCATCCTCGAAAAGGTACTAATGCCACAAAGCCATGCATGTGCAATAAAAAGCAACATCTACTCACAAAAGGAGAGTTATGCAAAATATTTTATAAGTGACAAAGCATTAATAATCAAGAGGACTTTAATTTAAGCTCATGAAGGAGTAGATTGGTAAAAGGCTAAAGGTGGGCAATTTTTGGCCATGTGGTGCTAATGATCCGGGGAAATGGAGTACTTTCCCAATTTTCATACCACATTCCTTCTTCTTTTGATTTCTCACCTTTCGCTCATGTTCAATGCTTTTTTTTCCACTATAATGCTTTTACCTCTCTAAACTCAGCACTGCCTTCTCGCGAGTCATAAACATGAGTGTCATGAATGGCCCCAGATACTTAGTGCTTTGGACTCCTCACATTGGTGTCCCATCCCGTTGAACTATTATCTCAACGAGCAAGGTTGATCTACCTTTATCTCCTGAGGTGACCAGATTTTCTTTCACTCATTAAATTTTCCATAATATTCAATTCATCCTGCCAAACTCCAATAATGATAATCACAACACAAAAACCATATGAAAATCTCCATAATGTAGCTTTCATTCTCAACATAATCCCCGGATGGAATAAGGTAAAGAATGGGCAATATTTAGATCATGTGGAGCAATAATTGAAATAAGGCATAATATGGCTTTTATGATGCATAAGCATAGGTAAAGGCTAGGATATAACAATATGAGCATATATGGAAATATAAAATCCTCCATCCTTTTATCATGCAACATGTCAAAAGCAACATCATATTTTACCTTCTTTCATGGTTTTCATAAAAATATGCACTTTATTGTGACTTCCCTTTACTAGGCATTTTCATGCTATATATCTAATGAATCTAATTTTGCATCGTCGCGTTCAATAAAACTTCCATGACTAATTTTTTTTAATGGGGGTGATTTTTACAAACTTTGGAAAACATGCATATAAGCACATAAATTGATAATGAATTCCAAAATAGCCATGTATAAACAATTCAAGAAATAAACTTAAAATATGCACACATAATGTCAAATATAATCAAATATGCACAAAGTAAGCCTTTCCCTCACCCCATACTTAAACATTACAGTGTCCTCACTGTATAAAAACAAGGGTAAAGAAAGAAACTCACTAGACAGGTGTGCTGATCGTCGGAATCGAGTGCAAATGTTACTGCAGAGGTAGTCAACATCGAGTGAAGTAGTCGATATCGAGTATAGGTGGTCGACGCCGACCAATACTACTCGATATCGAGTAGTGTTGAACCTCAGGATGGCCTTCTCCTCGACCACAGGTTCGTTGCTCGTCGATGGGTGGTCGACGTCGAGTACGGTACTCGATGTCGAGTACTTCTGCTGCTTATTCGTACCTGCAAAAATTGTTAGGAAGAAAATATCCACAATAGAAAAACTTAAAAACTAATGTCCAGAAACCAAACCAAAAACCAATGTCCAAAAATTCAAAAACTAAATGTTTTATTTACAAGCTCTAGACTTTATAGTCACTAGGCCGACTTTCTCCGTTTAACTCAAGGTGGCATTTGCAGGGCCCATGTAGCTTGAGCTTCAAACAAGACTCCATTCTTGTCCATCAGCTGCAGTCCTCCTGAATGGATCTTGTTCACCGTGAAAGGTCCCATCTTCTTCTTGTTGAATTTGTTGGGAAACCAATGATCTTTGATTTGGCGACATATACCTTGTCACCAACTTCATATTCCTTAGGCTCGTCATTGGAAACCATGCACAATCGCACATACCAAGGCAAACCTCTCCATGTATAGATAAATCTTTAATTGAAATAGGAGAAGAGATGTCCATACCTTGGCTTATCGTTGCGAAATCAGCGTTCGGGACCTCTGGATCTACTCGACTTCGAGTACAAGTACTCAAAATCGAAGACTGTGCTGCGTCTGGTGGATTGCTAGTCGAGGAAGGTGAAGTCAGGGACCCATGTGTCTGGTCGACGTCGAGTAAGGTACTCAACGTCGAGTACTTTTTTGGATCGGGTGGGTTGCTCGTAAAGGAAAAAGGAGTCGAGGAAGAAGGGTGCTGGTCGACGTCCAGTAGGCTACTCGACGTCGAGTATGGCTCGACCTCGGGTGGCTTACTCGATGCAGGTGCAGACGGTGGTGGCTCCTGAGTCTGGTCAACGTCGACTAGAGTACTCGACGTCGAGTACTTCTGGTCGACATCGACCCCATACTTAAGACCTGGCAAAGCATCCGAAAAGAAGTTAGTCGATATCGACTTACCTTGGTCGATGTCGAGTAGATTCTTTGTCTTCTCGTTTAGGATGGCCATGATATCCTCCACCTGTGCTTCCATATCTCGCTTCTCTAGCTCCTCAGGAGTCATATTTCTTACCTTTGGTTCCCCGCAAGTGATGTACCTGGCTGATATGGATTTGACCTCTTCCATGGGACCTGTATGTGACAAGAGGAAAACCTGTCGTTGTTCTTGCAAAAGAATACTCAAACTCACAACTAGTATAGTGTGTAAGCAAGAGGTCGATTCACAGGGAAATCTACTCAATTCAAGTGCAAGTATAATCGCTAATAGAGAATATGGGGGTTTTTGGTGTGAAAAAGATCCGCCTTTTATCAAAGCAGAAGCAAGCAAACAAAGTAAATTGGTTTTAGAATGCAGTTGAGAGAAATAGGTTCACCTACAATTTATCCCTTCGATTGATGAATTCGATTCTTGTTTCAGCCTCTAGTTCTCTTCTTTTCCTATCAATGTCATTGTCCAGATCTTAGGTAGACTACTAGTCCTACGAGTCGTACAACCCTTATCTCTAAATAACCCTAACACGGTTAAGATTTAACCTAGAGATAGCATTAAGAATATGAATTAACCAAGGTATATGCAATATCAAGCTATGAGTCGATATTTAACATATATTCAATTTCCTACACATCCAATTAGTCCTACAAGTCCTAAAGGGATATGATTGTCACTTGTGTTAAGGTTCGCTACGAGGAATCTACAAAACCCTGGCAATTGAATGAATCTACTCTAACTAGTTGATCAGGCCAGAGAGAATAAAACACATTCAAGCAATTAAGCATAAAGAAGTCAAAACATTGGAATAGGAATAAGAACTAGATTAAGAAACTCACAATTCAACAATCAAAGATCCAAACTGTAGGCGAAACCTTGAGAGTTTAGTTGCTCATGCTCAACGACGCTCCCAACAATTGAATAAAGTGCATAAGGTGAATGGAAGAATAAACTAGAAAAGTCTTTTAAAAGCCTCTCAAGAGTCGGCCAAAAAATATAATTAAAAACCCTAATTAAAGTCCAATCTTGAATCGGCGTTTCTGCGAAGGCCGCGGGGCAGCCACCATAGGCCGCGGGGCGACCAGGCGATTGTGAAGTCGCTCGTCAGAGGTTCGGGCTGCGGGGCGGCTAGCTTGGCCGCGGAGCGGTCATACTGTTCACAACAATTTTCCCATTTCGAATTTGGTCTCGATGTCAACACGAAAGTTGTAGATCTCGAAGAGAGCTTTCCAACACATGGTTATAGTAGTCAATCGGACCACCGAGGCCTCTAGAAAGTGCGAAACAAATTCAGCTTGTCTGGCGATAATTTCTGCTGACTTGTTCTTCACTTAGGCTCTCGAAATTCGACTCCGCTCCCGTGCTCTTCACTTTTCTTCCTCAACTTGAATCTTCCTTCATCCAAGAGTCCCCTCATTCCTCGTCAGATCCACATTTACCTGAAATTAACCATAAACACGTGTAGATTCCGACTCTTACAACACCACAACTAAACATGTAATTATAACTAAAATATGCAATATTCACAACTAAACTATGCTAAATGTAATCTATTATGCAATACTAATTATGCTCTATTAAATTCCCCCACACTTGAACATTTGCTTGTCCTCAAGCAATAAAAAAAAACTAAATTCTGCAGCCCCACAGATTTGCAATTCATGTATCCACCTCAATAATCTTTAAATGCATGAAAAACTAGCAAACACAATAGATTAACAACATCATAGCACATAATTGCAATAATCAATGAAATCAAGCAATCTTATCCATTCTAGACCTCACAGGGAATATGTGTTTCACTCTCGCTCAAGTGTTTAGGGTTAAATGTTTACACTCAAAACTCAATCTTCAAAAGCTTAGCTACAATAGTCTTGCACCAGTGTTCTAACTCTCCACCGCTGGTGACTCTACACACAACAAAAATCATGAGGTCTTTCAATTGTGTTGTAATAGGGCCAAGGTAGAACATATAAGGTATGGAACAATTCAAGCCATGTGGTGCTCATAATCCGGGAACTAAGGAAGCAACCAAATCATAAACCACTACTCATCAACTCATACCATATCTCTACCATGTCATACAACACCAATCTCAAGCATAAAACTTTACAAACCATACTCAACTCATTCCTTTATTCTTTTTCTTTTTCTTTTTCTCTTTTTTTTTTTCATTTTTTTTTCATTCATGCTATATCAAATGATTTTCATTGACTTTTACCCCTAAGTGAATTTTATCCTCCTTAGGTCCCAAGTAATGAATGTACTAGCAAGAAACAAACATCTCATAAATGTACCTCAAACATACAATCCACCACTAAAACCATCATCCACAATAAAAATATTCACTAACCATTCATAATTCCCGGATGGGGTCAGACTATCATTGGCTATGGAAAAAATTTGTGGAGCTACAAAAGAATAGGCAATAGGCTCAAATTGGCTTCAAGTAGAGGACTATATGTAAGGTAGAATAGAGTCAAATAGGGCTAATAAAGGTGCCTCAATCATGTTTAAGTCATGTGCAGAAATCATAATATGCATCCTTGAAAAAGATATCTAAATGCAAGCCAATGAGGAAGCAATTAAAGAGAGTACATTCAACAAGCAAGAGGACTAGATCAAGTGCAGTCCTGAATAGGCCAAAATAAGATTACCAGGTCATGTCTAGAACTTCAAGATCGCCCAAAATTCCAAGATCTTATGTGCTCAATCATTAACCAATCATGTTCACCAAATAGTGTAAAAATCACATATAGAAGGTTTTGACATTCTAAGCACACCATGGGGCATAAATCTCAAATAGATAGAATAGAGGGCAAATGGTATCCATATGGGGAAATAAGACCTAATCCTAACAATGCAATATATAAATAACTTATTTTTATTTTTATTTTTGGGATTTTTTTATAAAGACTGGCATGTTGATATGCAATATAAACTAAAAACAAAAATAAAAGTGTAAACTAAAAATAAACATGCAATCCTATCATACCATGCGATTCTTCCCCCCACACTTAAATCAGGCATTGTCCTCAATGACATAAAAGACAAAAAAAAAGATAAAAATATGAAGGAAAGAAAGAAAAATCGACTTGTTCACTGCGGTGGTGGAAAGTGAGGAAAGGGAACATTTCAGTCATGTCAGAGGCCGTGGGGTGGCCTGCGAAATTCAGCTCTTCAACGCCTTTTCTCCCTGTGGTGTTAGCTTCCTACAACCGAACAAAACCAAAACTAGTCTGATAAAACAAAAGACACAGAGGAAAACAAAAAACTTACTTTGGGTTGCCTCCCAAGTAGCGCCTTTGTTTACCGTCATTAGCTCGACAATTTATTCATCTACTCATTCAAGACTCAAGCAGACATTGTCAGCGCCCTCAAGAGAAAATCAAACTCTCGTGCCCAACCGATATTCGAATGCACACTAAAGATGAAACAATTGGTAATTAAAAATATAGCAATGAGAACCATTACGAACTTACCCTTCATTCGAGCTTGATTCTCTTTCGAGGGTATGTAGGACCACCAACACAGCTCTACTGGTGGTTTGTTGAAGTAGTGGCTCCATGGATCGACATATTCACCAAAATCTCCCAATTTGCAAAAAGTACCAGTTTCTTGTTCGGGAACCACAAAAATTAGTTTCAGACTTGGCTCCTTGATAGGCGAGTTGGGGATGATCTCTACGAATGGAGGGAGCATCGAAACATACTCAATCTCTAGGGACGTCTCCTGAGATTTCGTGTCGCTAACCACTAGACGCTCTTCTTCATTATTGGAGAATTCATCGTTGCTTGCATCTTGGCTTTCATCAATTTGAGGAATAGAACATTGCTGAACTGCCAACTCCTTCAATGTTTGAGAGAGTCAGATAATTGCTACCCCATTTTGATTCACCATCTCACGTAATTGCCCTATTTGCTCCATCAAGACATTGGTTGAATCCTCCATGGACGGGTCAGAGTACTCCATTGGTTGAAACATCGAATTGTAGGATTCTTCCTCCGCCGATCGGTCACCCATATAGCATAAAAGATCCCATAGTCCCGACACTCCTAAACCAGCAAAGCTTCCATTGTTTATGGATCTGGCAAGTTCTCGAGTCTCAAGAGTCATGCCCTCAAAAATGCAAAGCACCGCATCTCGCAAACTATCTCGAAAACCTCGTGAATAACGGATGTCAAATAAATTTTGCACTCTTGTGAGGTAATTGTGAAAATACTCTCCCTGAAACTGCCATAACTTCAACATCTAGAAATATTAGCAATAAGGTATCGTGAACCGTAAGATAGGTCCACGACGGGGTTAGATGTAAATATATACAAAAGTTAGCGATAAAAAACACACAAGAAATTGATAAGAATTCCCTGGCAACGGCGCCAAATTTGACAAGAGGAAAACCTGTCGTGTTCTTGCCAAAGAATACTCAAACTCACAACTAGTATAGTGTGTAAACAAGAGGTCGATCCACAAGGAAATCTACTCAATTCAAGTGCAAGTCTAATCGCTAATAGAGAATGTGGGGGTTTTTGGTGTGAAAAAAATCCGCCTTTTATCAAAGCGGAAGCAAACAAACAAAGTAAATTGGTTTTAGAATGCAGTGGAGAGAAATAGGTTCACCTACAATTTATCACTTCGATATATTGATGAATTCGATCCTTGTTTCAACCTCTAGTTCTCTTCTTTTCCAATCAATGTCCTTGTCTAGATCTTAGGTAGACTACTAGTCCTACGAGTCATAGCAACCCTTATCTCTAAATAACCCTAACATGGTTATGATTTAATCTAGAGATAGGATTAAGAATATGAATTAACCAAGGTACATGCAATATCAAGCTATGAGTCGATATTTAACATATATTCAACTTCCTACACATCCAATTACTCCTACGAGTCCTAAAGGAACATGGTTGCCACTTGGGTTAAGGTTCGCTATGAGGAATCTACAAAACCCTAGCAATTGAATGAATCTACTCTAACTAGTTGATCAGGCCAGAGAGAATAAAACACATTCAAGCAATTAAGCACAAAGAAGTCAAAACATTGGAATAGGAATAAGAACTAGATTAAGAAACTCACAATTCAACAATCAAAGATCCAAACTGTAGGCGAAACCTTGAGAGTTTAGTTGCTCATGCTCAACGGCGCTCTCAACAATTGAATAAAGTGCATAAGGTGAATGGAAGAATAAACTAAAAAAGTCTTTTAAAAGCCTCTCATGAGTCGGCCAAAAAATATAATTAAAAACCCTAATTAAAGTCCAATCTTGAATCGGCGTTTCTGCGAAGGCCGCGAGGCAGCCACCATAGGCCGCGGGGCGGCCAGGCGATTGTGAAGTCGCTCGTCAGAGGTTCGGGCCGCGGGGCGGCCATACTGTTCACAGCAATTTTCCCGTTTCGAATTTGGTCTCGATGTCAACACGAAAGTTGTAGATCTCAAAGAGAGCTTTCCAACGCATGGTTATAATAGTCAATCGGACCACCGAGGCCTCCAGAAAGTGCGAAACAAGTTCAGCTTGTCTGGCGATAATTTCTGCTGACTTGTTCTTCACTTAGGCTCTCGAAATTCGACTCCGCTACCGTGCTCTTCACTTTTCTTCCTCAACTTGAATCTTCCTTCATCCAAGAGTCTCCTCATTCCTCGTCAGATCCGCATTTACCTGAAATTAACCATAAACACGTGTAGATTTCGACTCTTCCAACACCACAACTAAACATGTAATTATAACTAAAATATGCAATATTCACAACTAAACTATGCTAAATGTAATCTATTTTGCAATACTAATTATGCTCTATCAGTACGCCTTTCAGTGTTATTAAAGGAATACTCAATTACCTCATCGCAGATGTTGAAAGTGAGTACTCCCTTCCGTACGCTTATGTTGGCATCCACTGTTGCCAAGAAGGGCCTCCTTAGAGTGATTGGACAAGCAGGGTCCTCTGTCACATCAATAACTAAGAAATCAGTAGGGACAAAGAATTTACCTACTTGCACTGGTACATTGTCCACCATGCCTGTTGGAATGACCACCGTGTTGTTCGTCATGTATATTTTTGCATCCACATGCTCTAAAGCACCTATCTTAATCTTGGACTAGATTGATAAAGGCATTATAGTCACACTGGCTCCCAAGTCACATAAACCATTAAATTTATATTGACCAAATCCAATGGTTATAGCAAATTTACCTGGATCTGGCCTTTTTTCTAGTACGTCCATATGGCTGCACTCCTCTGCAATCTCAGCCATTGATCGCTTCTTGCTTAAGATCTCCTTGAAGAACTTTACATAGGAGGGCATCTCATTAAGAGCTTCTCTAAAGGGTATCGTGACATTGAGCCTTTGAAGCATCTTTATGAAACGCTGAAACTTCTTCTCTACTGGATCCTTTGGAGATTTTGTTGGGAATGACAACGTTTTCTTCTTCGGAGGTGCAGAAGTGTGGTCGACAGGAGCAGAAGGCTGGTCGACGTCGACTAGAGGGTCCTCGACGTCTAGTAGGTTGGTCGATTTCTGGGCAGGCCTCGCATTCTGGTCGATATCGACCCAGGGCTCCTCGATATCGAGTAGGTTCTGGTCGATGTCGAGTGGCTTACTCGATGTCGAGTACTCCTCATCAGCTTTCTCCTCCGTGCTTTGCTCGGGCGTTTGCATCTGACGCCCACTCTTTAGATTCATTGCAGCTACTTGCCCCGCAGATTTGCCCTTAGGGTTGGTTCAGAAGATCTGGGGAGCGTGCCTGATTGCTTTGGGACGAATGTTGCCAGTTGACCAATATGGTTCTCCATGGATTTCCGCCAGATGTCTATCTCCCCAAGCCTTGAGTTGATGCCGTGCAGTTGTGTGTGGATGGAATTGATGGAATGTTTGCTTTCTGCATGGTTCCTATGCATCTCCTCAAGTATCAGCTGTAGGTCATCTTTCTTTCCTTCTTTGTTAGGGTGACCAGGTGCTCTGTAGGGTGGGGGATTTTGATGCTGCTAGGGCTGGCGATAGTAGCTCCAGTTCTGTTGCTGATGCTGCCCTGAGTAGTTTCCCCCCACATATCGCGCCTCTTCGTGGGTTCCAGCCATGAGTATTTGATCTCCATGAGGGCATGCATTAGTATTGTGTCTCACAGACCCACATTCCAAGCAAGGTTTATCCTTAGAGAGAAACTTAACCTGCTTTGTGAGACGGCGCACCTGATCGTTGTGAAATTGCTCCCTGACGTCTGGATCAACCTCCTTTGGTGGCACATACAATGGCATAGATGGGCTAGACCTTTCATACCTTTCATCGCCAGAGGCCGCAGAAGTCCCATATGTGTTGTCATAGTTTGCCAGCGTCTCAAAGGTCTCCCAAGCACACCGTGGGATGTACTCGAGATACCTATATGCATTATAGTTGTTGATCCGATCCTTAGTAGGTGCATCCAGGTAATTGAAGATGATTTCCTGGATGACGTAGGGTGGCTGACCGTGCGTAGGACAGGATTTCAGAAGCCTTTAGTAGCGCTCCCAGACCTGTACTAATGTCTCCCCTGGCTTCTGTCTGAAAGCCTTGATCTGTTGTCTGAGTGCAGCTGTCTTTGCAGGAGGAAAGAACTTGTTGATGAACATGTCATGTAGTTCATTCCACATGCGAATTGATCGTGCTGGCAATCCCTTTAGCCACTGTGAAGCTAATCCTACAAGGGACCAACGAAAAGCCTTTAGCTTTAAGTATTCTAGATTGGCATCATCTGTAATAGCTTCACATAAATCTAGAAAAGTAGTGACATGCTCTAAAGGACATTCATTAGGCCTTCCCCTAAACTGACTCCTCCTAATTTCAGTAATAAAAGAATGACGAATTTCATAATTAACAGGGGGAAGAACGATCGGTGATTTTGGAACTTCCAGAGTAGGATGCAGATACTCCTTTGCGTTGGCTGGGACGTTCCCAATTTGCTCCTCAAGTTCCCTTCTTGCGTTGACCTCGCGATCTACCCTTGCCTCCCACCTTTGCTGATTCTGTGTATATTTCGCCTCTCGTCGGGCATGTTCTGCTTCTCTGGTGGTGAGTTCCTCTATCCGTAGGTGGAGTTGCTCAAGCTCCTGTGCTGGTGTGAGCTGGCCCTCGTTCTCATTGTTAACTTGTGACATCCTCCTGAACCTTTGTCGAAGGTGAAAGTATCGCTCTGGTTTGAGAAGAGGGTCTATAGGTGTGTGATCAGTTCTTCGCATGCACCTGTAAGGGAAAAACAAAAACAAATAAGTAAAAAGAAACTAAAAGGCAAAAATAAGAGTAAAATGAACTAAAAAGGGAGCGATTGATTGCTTCTCCGGCAACAGCGCCAATTTGCTATTGCAGGAGGATGGTCAAGTATGAAAATAAATATAAAAATATGAAATCAAACTGACTCCATGTCTCAGCAAATAAATACAAGACTTCCTCCCGTTGTAGTAGAAGGCAGTCAAGATCGATCCACGAGGAAGCGTGTCAGCGCCCGCCTTTTTAGTTTCAAAAGCTCTCGAATTTGACTCAGGAAGCACTCGACTTCGACTAGGGTTAGTCGACTTCGACTAGGGTTAGTCGACTTCGACTACTCAGTCTGCAAAACAGAAAACAGAAGCAAAGAAATGCAAAACGAAGTAAAAACCGAAAGCGATATGGTCGATCTCGAGTACTGTAGTACTCGACGTCGACAAGGCTACTCGAAATCGGCTAAAGTTGTTCGAAATCGAGTAAAACAGAAATAAAAACCGAAACTTTTAAATTGTAATAGGACAAATGCAAACACGAAAGTGTGGGAAATAAATCAATAAACTAAAGTACTTCCAAGATCAAGGTTTCAACACCACAACGATAACCATGCAAAATAACAAATAAAGGTATAAAAGATCATGCCTTTTCATCAAATAACTGTCGTTATTAACAACTAGGAATATAGAGGCTCTCGCATAAACCCTAATTGTTACTAACCCTTTTTCACATAATTAATCCAAGTTGTATTAAGATCACTTTCGCTTCAATAACACAAACAAGGATCACCTTCAACTTTCGCAAAAGAATCATGCTCATAGGGATAGAAGACGAAATCGCATCAAAAGATTATTGTACCTTTCCGCATTACCTTACATGGCTACCGTCGGGCTCACACCGACCCTAGAAGTTGGGTGACTACTCGCTCTTCATCATGAATAAACACATCAATAATTTCAGAAAAATAAATTGCATTAAATAAACTCAAACAAAACTTACAACCGAACAAAGCCAATTCCGCTCTCGCTTCACAACTCCACTCGGCTCCAAGTCTCTCTCTACTCGAAAACTCTCTATTGCTAGTGGCTTGTATTGGTGGATGATTGAATTCCTAAAATCCAGCCCCTAAAGCCTTATTTATAGTGTTTCATTCCCCGCTAGTCTAGGAAAGAATAACTATATCTATATCTAAAAACTTTCCTATCTAAAACATTAAGATAAAACATAATTGATAAATGAAATAAATCTAAAAGGAAACTAGAGCTAATGTGAATAAATTCCTTCCATCTTGATAGATCTTCACTTGGTGTTGATAGATTTGGCGTGCCTTGGCTTGCAAGTAACTCCACATGCTCGAATATCACTCGGTTCGGACTCGGACTCGTCACTGGATTGTACTCGACATCGAGTAGATGTACTCGACGTCGACTAGCGTTTTCTCCTTCTGGGTTGCACTCGAGCTCATCTATCTTCTGGGCTCGTCGACATGTACTCGACTTTGAGTAAGTCTACTCGACATCGAGTCGAACCGGGCTCCTCGAGTGGCTTCTGCTCGACTTCTGGATTTCGACTGAGTTACTCGATATCGACCAAGTCTGGTCGACATCGACCAGTTGTGTCGAGTGCTTCTTTCCTTGTTTCTGCTCAATTTGTCCTGGTTCCGCTGCTTCTTGACCTTGGACTTTCTGTAGTTGACTTCGAACTTTTCATCCTTTCCTCGAATCGCTGTCAAATGCCTCGATTTCTGTGAAATTATACAGAAACTAGTGTAGACCTCCATATATTACAAATAAACATAAACTACATAGAATCTGTGCTATTCTAACCCAAATGCATGAAATGTATACAGAAATCGATATAAAAGTAAGTGTAAAACATGGCAAAATAGGCTCACAACAACAACGATAACCATATAAAATAATGAACAAAGGTATAAAAGATCATGCTTTTCATCAAATAACTGTCGTCATTAGCAAATAGGAAGATAGAGGCTTTCGCATAAACCCTAATTGTCACTAACCCTCTTCAGATAATTATTCCAAGTTGCATTAAGATCACTTTCTCTTCAATAACACAAACAAGGATCACCTTCAAATTTCGCAAAAGAATCTTGCTCATAGGGATAGAAGACCAAATCGCATCAAAAGATTGTACCTTTATCGCATTACCTTACATGGCTACCGTCGGGCTCACCCCGACGCTAGAAGTTGGGTGACTAATCGCTCTTCATCATCAAGAAACTCATCAATAAAAAAGGGGAACTAAATTGCATTAATGAAATGAAACAAAGCTTACAACCGATCGAAGCCAATTCCGATCTTGCCAAAAAAACTTTCTCTCGGCTCCAAGCTCTCTCTAACTCTCCCCTACTTGCTATAAGTTGGTAAAACACAATTGCTTGTGGCTTGGATGATTTCTAAAATTAGTTCTTAAAGCCTTATTTATAGAATTCAATCCTCGCTATCCAATGAAAGAATACTCTATCTATATCTATTTCTATCTATCTAAAGAATTTATGATAAAACTTTGATAAAAGAAATAAATCTCTAAGGGGAAATAACACTAAAGTGGATAAATATCTTCTCTCTTGATAGATCTTCATGTCTCTTGATAGAACATCTTATCTTAGGCTCGGACTCCACTCGATCTCGACTCAGATTGACGTCTGGGAGTACTCTACATCGAGTAGTATACTCGACGTCGAGTAGAACCTTTCTCCTCGGATTTGCACTCGAGCTCGGCTAGATTGATGGACTCGACGGGTACTCGACATCGAGTAATCTACTCGACGTCGAGTAGTTTTCTTCCTCTCAAGTGTGGCTCTGTTCGTGCTTGACTTGCTGAATTCGACTGGATGTACTTGACATCGACTAAAGTACTCGATGTCGAGTAGAATTGTCAGCTTTCAGCATTTTGCTCCATTCTTGAAACGCACTTTCCCGAGTCCTCGTTTGTCCAATTGACACATATGAATATGAGTTGGAAAGCTCTTTCCGAGGGCTACAACTCTCATGAAGACATCAAAACTTGGTTCAGAATGATGAATGGAGAAAAGTGGGCTTTTCTCCACCTGCGCCATCCTTAGCTTCTTCATGACTTTCTTTTAAGCTCTAAAGTGTGTCCGATTTCTGCGAAATTAAACAAGAACTAGTGTAGTTATCCATAATTGGAAAATAAGCATAAACTACACATATTCTGTACTATTCTAACCTAAATGCATAAAATGCAATGCTGAAATCGTTATAAAAGTTAATATAAAACATGGCAAATTAGGCGCACAACAAACACCCCGTACTTAAGATTGCTTGTCCTCAAGCAATACTTTTAATGGTCATACAGGGGAAGAAATTACAACTCTCAACCTATTAGATTCATTCTCATATAACCCTGCAATCAATTACCATCCTCGAAAAGGTACTAATGTCACAAATACATGCCTGTGAATAAAAGCAACATCTACTCACAAAAGGAGGGTTATTCAAAAACAATTCATATGTGACAAAGCATTAATAATCAAGAGGACTTTAATTAAGCTCAATAATAAGGAATAGATTGCTAAAAGGCTAAAAGGGGGCAATTTTTGGTAATGTGATGCTAATAATCCGCGAAAATGGAGTACTTTCCAAACTTTCATACCACATTCCTTTTTTCTTTGATTTCTCTCCTTTTGCTCATCGCTCATTGCTTTTTTTTTTCAATATAATGTTTTTACCTCTCTAACCTCAACACTGCCTTCTCGCGAGTCGCAAACATGGGTGTCATGAATGACCCCGGATACTTAGTGCTTCGGACTCCTCACCTGTGTGTCCCATCATGCGAAACTATTATCTCGACACAGGCAGGGTCGATCTACCTTTATCTCCTGAGGTGACCGGATTTTCTTTCACTCATTAAATTTTCCATAAAATATGAATAATTCTCCTGCTAAACTCCAAATATGATAATAACAACAACACAACAACCATATAATAATCTCCATAATGTGACATCATTCTCAACATAATCCCCGGATAGGAAATAAGGTAAAGAATGGGCAATATTTAGATCATGTGGAGCAATAATTGAAATAAGGCATAAATATGGCTTTTGTGACGCATAAGCATAGGTAAGGCTAGGATTATAATAATATGAGCATTATGTCAAAAGCAATTTCAAATTTTACCTCCTTTTATGGTTTTCAAGAAAATATTGCACTTTATTGTGACTTCCCTTTATTTGGCAATTTCATGCTATATCTCTAATGAATCCAATTTTTCATCGTCGAGTTCAATATAAAGCTTCCATGACACTAATCAAATTTTTTAATGGGGGTGATTTTATAACATTCGTATAAGCACATAAATAAAATATGAAATCAAAAGTAGCCATGTATAAGCAATTCGAGAAATAACATAAAAATATGCACATAAAATGTCCTCAACGTATAGAAAAAAGGGGTAAAGAAATAAACTCACTAGACAGGTGTGCAGAATGCCGGAATCGAGTGCTGATATGGTTGTAGAAGTGGTCGATCTTGAGGAAGAGTAGTCGACGTCGACTAGACTACTCGTAATCGAGTACAATGACGGCCTCCAGGGTGATCTCCGTTGACCACAGGCTCGTTTTCTCGTGTTGGGTAGTTGACGTCGAGTAGAGTACTCGACGTCGAGTACTTCTGTAGCGTCTTTTACCTGCAAGAATTGTTAGAAAGACAATAATCCACAATAGAAAAATCCAAAATTAATGTCTCAAAACCAAAAACCAAAAACAAATGTCCAAAAAATAAATAAAAACCAAGTCGTTTATTACAAGCTCGAGACTTTATAGTCACTAGGCCGAATTTCTCTGTTTAAGCTCAAGGTGGCATCTGCATCGCCCATTCCGATCGAAGCCAAGTCTTTGCAATAATGAAATAAAACAAAGCTTACAACTGATCGAAGCCAATTCCGCTCTTGCCAAACAAAATTGCTCTCGGCTCCAAGCTCTCTCTAACTCTCTCCTACTCTCTATAAGTTGGTAAAACACAATTGCTTGTGGCTTGGATGATTCCTAAAATCAGCCCCTAAAGCCTTATTTATAGTATTCAATCCCCGCTATCCAAGGAAAGAATACTCTATCTATATCTATTTCTATCTATCTAAAGACTTTATGATAAAACTTTGATAAAAGAAATAAATCTCTAAGGGGAAATAATACTAAAGTGGATTAATATCTTCTCTCTTGATATATCTTCATGTCTCTTGATAGAACATCTCATATCTTTGCTTGCAAGTAATCTCTTCACTGGATCTCGACTCGGATTGACGTTTGGGAGTACTCGACATCGAGTAGTATACTCGACGTCGAGTAGAACTTTTCTCCTCAGATTTGCACTCGAGCTCAGCTAGATTGGTGGACTCGACGGGTACTTGACATCGAGTAATCTACTTGATGTCGAGTAGTCTTCTTCCTCTGAAGTGTGACTCTACTCGTGCTTGACTTGCTGAATTCAACTGGATGTACTCGACATTGACTAAAGTACTCGACGTCGAGTAGAATTGTCAACTTTCAGCACCCACTTTAGAGCTTAAAAGAAAGTCATGAAATGCAATGCTGAAATCGTTATAAAAGTTAATATAAAACATGGCAAATTAGGCGCACAACACCCTTGCTGGACTAGCTTTACAGTGGCTCGAGGGATTGGCTCCACAATCTATTCGCATGTTCAACGAACTAAGGGACTTGTTTCTTAAGAAGTTCTTTCCTCCAGCCAAGACGACGCAACTCAGACAGCAGATCACGACTTTCAGACAGAAGTCAGGGGAACACTTTCCAAGGTCTGGGAGCGCTACAAATGACTGCTGAAATCCTATCCTACACATGAACAACCAGCTTATGTGATCCAGGAGATCATCTTTAATTGCCTAGATGCGCCAACAAAGGAGCGAATCAATAACTATAGGCCTATAGGTATCTCGAGTACACACCACGACGTGCTTGGAAACCTTTGAGACATTGGCCAGCTATGACAACACGTATGGGACTTCTGCGGCCTTCGATGAAAGGTATGAAAGGTATGAAAGGCCTGCCCCATCTATGCCTCTATATGAGCCACCTAAGGAAGTTGATCCGGATGCCAGGGACCAGTTTCACAACGATCAGGTACGTTGTCTCGCCAAACAAGTTAAATTTTTGTCTAAAAATCAACCTTGTTTGGGTGTGGGTTTGTGAGGCACAACACTACTGCGTGCCCACATGACGACCAAGTACAACTAGCAGAGACCCATGAAGAGGCGCGTTTTGCGGGGGAAACTACTCAGGGCAACATCAACAACAAAACTGGAGCCATTATCACCAGCCCCAGTACCAAAGAGACCCCCCGCCCTATAGAGCTCCTAGTCGCCCTGACAGGGAAGGTAATAAAGATGACCTGTATGTTATTCTTGAAGAGATCCGGAGGAATCACACAGAAAGCAAGCATCCCATCAATTCCATCCACACTCAACTGCATGGCATCAACTCTAGGCTTAGGGAGATTGACATCTGGCGGAAGACTATGGAGACCCAGATTGGTCAACTGGCTACATTCGTCCCCAAACAATCAGGTACGCTCCCTGGATCCTCTGAACCTAACCCTAAGGGTAAATCTACAAGACAGGTGGCTACTGTGAATCTAAGGAGTGGGCAATAGCTGTAAACACCCGAACAGCAATCGGAGGAAGAAGCTGCTGAGGAGTAATTGACATCGACCAAACCACTCGACGTCGAGCAGAATCTACTCGATATCGAGGAGCCTTTACTCGACATCGACCAGAACGTAGAACCTGCCCAGAAGTCCACTACTCTAGTCGATGTCGACCAGCCCCCACTCGACATCAACCACACTCCAGCACCTCCGAAGAAGAAAACGCTGTCATTCCCAACAAAATCTTTGAAGGAACTAGCGGAGAAAAAGGTCCAGCATTTCGTGAAGATGCTTCAAAGGCTCAGCGTCATTGTTCCCTTTACAGAAGCTCTTCACGAGATGTCATCCTATGTGAAGTTCCTCAAAGATATCCTGAACAAGAAGCGATCGATGGCTGAGATCGAAAAGGATTGCAGCAAGATGGACCTACCAGAGAAAAGGACAGATCCAGGTAAGTTTTCCATAACTATTGGATTTGGTCAATCTAAATTCAATGAACTATGTGACTTAGGAGCCAACGTCACCATCATGCCTTTATCAATCTGGTCCAAAGTCAAGATAGGAGCTTTAGAGCCTGTGGATGCCCGACTCTATATGGCGAACAACACTGTAGTCATCCCAATGACTTGGTGGATGATGTACCAGTGCAAGTAGTTAAGTTCTTTGTCCGTGCTGATTTCTTAGTTATTGATATGGCAGAGGACTCTACTTGTCCAATTATTTTAGGAAGGCCTTTCTTAGCGATTGTGGATGCGAACATAAGCATAAGAAAGAGAGTGCTCACTTTCAACATCAGCGATGAGGTAATTGAGTATTCCTTTAATAAAACTGAAAGGCATACAGGTCCTATGGAGGTCAAATCAGTTTCAGCTAGGTACATCACTTGTGGGGAGCTAGAGGTAAGAAATATGACTCCTGAAGAACTGGGGAAGAGGGCTATGGAAGCCCGGGTGGAGGAAATCATCGCATTTTTGAACGAGGAGACCGATGATCTACTCGACATCGCCCAAGGTAAGTCGACGTCGACTAACTATTTTCAAATGCATTGCCAGGTTTTAAGTATGGGGTTGAGGTCGACCAGAAGTACTCGACGTCGAGTACTCTAGTCGACATTGACCAAACTCAGAAGCCCCCATCGACTCTCCTTCATCTAGCAATCCACCAGACACAGAGACGTACTCGACGTTGACTAGTCCTACTCGTCGTCGACCAGAACCCGGGGTCCCGAATGATGAAAACTTAGTGAAGGTAAGCCGAGGTAAGGACATCTCTTCCCCGATTTCAATTAAATATTTGTCTATTCATGGAAGAGGTTTGCCTTGGTATGTGCGATTATGCAGGGTTTCCAATGATGACCCGAAGGAATACGAAGTAGGAGACAAGGAGTATGTCTCCAAATCAAAGAATCATTGGTTCCCTAACAAGTTCAATTACAAAAAGATGGGACCTTTCTTGGTGCACAAGATCCATTCCGGAGGATTACAGCTGATGGACAAGAATGAAGTTTTATTCGAGGCCCAAGCCACATGGGCGTTGTAGATGCCACCTTGAGTGGAAAAGGAAGAAGTCGACCTAGCGACTATAAAATTTAGAGCTTGTAACAAGACAATCAGTTTTTAGGTTTTAGATACTGTTGATTTTTGGTTTTAAAACATTATTTTGGATATGATTTTGTGGATTTTGTCTTTCTAACGAATCTTGTAGATACAAAAAGTTTCAACACATGAAGAGCATAGGAGCATGTGGTAGACAGAAGGCCACCCTGAGGATCGGCATACTCGATATCGAGTGGAAGTAGTCGATGTCGACTACCCTGATCAATGTCGACCCCTCTTGCAATGAGTTTCAACACTTGATTTCGAACTTCTGCACATTTGTCTAGTTAGTCTCTTTCTTTAGCCTTGTTTTTATACAGTGAGGACACATAATGTTTAAGTATGGGGTGGGGGAAAGACTTATTTTGTGCATATTTATGATTATTTCTCGAATTGCTCATACATGGTTACTTTGGATTTCAAATTTCATCTATGTGCTTACATGTTTTTATCCAAAGTTTATTTTTATCACCCCCATTGAAATTTTTTAATAAGTGTCATGGAAGCTTAAATTAAACTCGGCGATGCAAAATTGGATTAATTAGAGATATAACATGAAATTGCCTAGTAAAGAGAAGTAACAATGAAGTGCATTATTTTCTTGAAAACCATGAAAGGAGGTAAAATTTAAAGTTGCTTTTTGCATATGCATGATAAGAGGACGGAGGACTTTATTTTCCATATAATGCTCATATTTTTATATTCATAGCCATACCTATGCGTATGCATAACAAAAGCCGTATTATGCCTTATTTCATATTTTGCTCCACATGATTTAAATATTGCCCATTTTTTACCTTATTTCCTTATTTGGGGATTATGTTGAGAATGGAAGTTACATTATGAAGATTATTACATGGTATTTGTGTTGTTGTTATTGTTATCATTATTGGAGTTTGGCAGGAAAGTTTCAAAGTTATGGAAAATTTAATGAGTGAAAGAAAATCCGGTCACCTCAGGAGATAATGGTAGATCGACCCTGCATGCGTTGAGATAATAGTTCCGCAGGATGGGACACCAAGGTGAGGAGTCCGAAGTACTAAGTATCCGAGGCCATTCATGACACCCATGTTTGCGACTCGCGAGAAGGCAGTGTTGAGGTTAGAGAGGTAACGGGTTAAAATTTGTAATTTTTATAATTGAAATATATAGGACAATATTCGTAGGAATAAAAAATATGGGGAGGCAGTGACATGTACCCATAAAGTTAGACCCATTTATCTATTCACCCATAAGGAATTATTATGCTTGCACAACATAAAATTATATTTGCACAACATAATGTTGTAATTGCACAACAGAAAGTGTTGATACGAAAAAAAAATTGTTGGAGCGAAAAAAAAACCTTTGAAAGGGGGGGGGGGCACATGGGATTGGAATTTTTGTTAATTAAATTAAACTCATTTACTTATAACTTAGGTCCATTAGCAATTTATTTATAAAAATTAGGCCCATTTAATTATAATTAGACCCATTAAGAGAATTTTGCACCATAAGCCAATTTTACACCATATGACAATTTTACATTTGAACATTTGCATATATATATATATATATATATATATATAGCGCTCCGGTGAAAACCAAAATTGCAGTAAAAACCTGTGAGGACCAGCTTTTTATCACAGTTCACTTGCTTTATAGCCCGGTTCTGAATAGAAACGACCTATAAAGTCACAAATTTTAGCCCGGTTCTGAATAAAATCGAGCTATAAAGTCACTATGTAATTTTAAAACAATAGCTTTTTAGCACGATTTTTCGGTTTGACCGAACTATAAAGTCATGTGTTATTTTAAAACTGGAGTTTTTAGCACGGTTTTTAGGTTGAACCGAGTTGTAAAGTCACCGTGTGATTGAGGTTTTTAGCACGGGTTTCAAAAAAACCGAGATATAAAGTAGTCCTCACGGGTTTTTACCACAATTTGAGGTTTTCACCGGAGTCAATCCATATATATATATATATATATATATATATATATATATATATATATATATATATATATATATATATATATATATATGGAAGAGTTAAAATATAAAATATCTTTAGGGTGTAAAATTGCTTAGGGTGTAAAATTGCTTAAGGTGTAAAATTTTGTATTTTAATAGAAAACCGGACACGCGGACCTGGTTCATTACATAAAAACCCGAACCGTTGTTGGACCGGCCAAAAAAGAAAAACGCTTCTTCCTCTGTTCCTCCATCGGTCTCAGATCTCTCTCTCTCACTTCTCTCCTGATCACATCTTCCCCTCTTCTCCTCCTCGTAATCGCCGGCAGCAGTACCATCTCCTCCCCCGAGGCTCCGCCGGTGACGTCGTTCATCTCCCCAAGGCTCCCACCGGCCGACCTCGTCCACGTGCTTTCTCCGCCGAAATATCCTACATCTATATCCGAATTCTACTTCGACCACCGCGAAAATTCGCAGCGCCCCTTCTTCTGCCTCGACATCAAGGCTCGCGGCTGCAACGACCTCTCCTTACACTCAATTACGCAGGTTCGCTCCATCTCTCTCTATCTCTCTCTCAAACTCGATTTCATCTATTTGTCAAATTGAATTGATCTATGAGTCAGATTAGGGTCTGTATTCCCTAATTTTTTCATGCTTGACTTCTCGGCTTGATACAGAACTTTGGTAAATTATGCTTTTCGATCAAGGTCAACTTCGTTTCTGCTGAATTTTCTTTTTCCTTTCTATAGATTGCATATTCGATCGATTCCTTTTCTTTTGTTCCTTTTCCAGAAGGTAATTCTAGGGACGGAGTTGTTCGTTCTCTTTCCGGCGATTCCTTTGGATATAGCTACTCAGTGCCTCGATTTAAAAAACATGATCAATCCAACAGTGAGTGAAATGGATGTGTATATATAGTTTGCAAATGTGCAACATGAGTCCATGGCAAGCAACAACATATATCCTGACCTTGGGGAAGATAATGGAGGCTTCAGAATCACAGCCAGTACAGGAGGAGGAGGCTAGGAGAGAGTGGCAGCAGCGAATTGAAGGAGATTTGAAGAGCAGAGGGTTTGATATGGTTATGGTTTGATCATGGCAAGATACTTCACTTGGACTCCATTCGACTGAAGAGGGAGATTCTTAGTATGGATAGATCTATCTTTGGGATTGGGTTGTTCATTGGAGTTGTTGCCATTAGACATGGGTTTGATTGTGTATGTACCACTGCTCAGTTGCTTCCCATCAATGAATCTGATCTCTACCGTTCTAAGGTCTGATTTGATCACACATGAAAATCTTTTCCCAATTCAATTTTGTTTATTAAAAAGCTGTAATTGTTGTATGTTAACTGAGATTTCCATGTGCAGCTTGTTAGGTTTTACACCGGAATAGGAATCAAGGTTGTTCATCAAGTTACTGGTTCGTCGATTGGAGATCTGGCACAAATGTTGGTTTGGGGAGGCATTAATTTGTAAGATTTCTTCCCTATATATTGAGCCTAAAGGGTTGTTGTTGTGCCTAAAGGGTTGCTCATGAGTTTGACTGTAATTCTTGTTTCATTATCTTAAATATGTTAAAGATAAAGAACCAACTCTTTTTCATTCACAGCTGTAAAATTTGGGAGCTTGCATAGCTTCACCATCCATTGGTTGTCTCTAAGTGAAGTTATTCGTTGAGCGATGAGTAGATTGAAAGAGTAGGATATCCATTGCAAGAGACGCAACTTAACATACAATCCTGCGATGACAAGTACTCAAAGGAGTGATCATTTATCATTGGCTTTCAGGCTTCAGTATGTGGGCATGCTACTCTCAAGTCTCAAATTGTACACATCTTTCTCAGAGGATTTTTATTTCTCATCGGCATATAGTGTGATATAAGATCTCTAAAGTTATTCAGGTGTGATCACTAGCTTCGTATTTGGATTGACTTGCTCGATATCTACAGGAGCTGTTTTACAGGGACTTAGAGACAAGGATCAAATAATTGCAACATCAACTGACGTTAAATAATAACTGAAAACTATTAATTACCTACCAAATAGCAGCGCTGCTCATCCTCAACCTCCAATTGACGCGTCTCTTAATTCCTTGTCCCTTTTCAACTTCCTTTCATCTATTCAGGTATGTTGCTCACTCGGATGGTGAATTTTTGAAGTGTTTATGCAAAAAGGCCTTATGGAAAATTTAAAAAACACTTACAAGTCTATATTTCTTTAAATTTGATGTTTTTTTTTGAAATTCTTTGTTATTTTCTTACTTTATGTAGTAAGGGACAAGGCCACCAAAAGAATTTAGAGATGCTACAGAAAGTCTGACATCATACTGTGTTGAAGATTATTTAATTTTTGTTAAATTACAATACAATATATAGCTCTCTCCTTTGTTGAAGCTAGGCTGGGTGATCATGCTTTTTAAATTTGGGTTTGACAAGCTGGGTTCATATATGCAGGGCTTAGGAGAAGCTGCTCAATGCTTCTTCAATTTGGTTCATGAGTAAGGGTGTCATTGTCAATAGGACTTTGCAATTCAACCTTTTTATGCAAATATTTGAGCAAATGTGAAGCTGCTGGCCAACTATATGCTTAGCTGCTGGCCAACTATATGCTTAGCTACTGACTTCGTTACAAGTTGATGGTGATGATGCACATGACCGGCTGAATGTCTCATATATATGCAGCCCTTGGTATTAGGATTTTGCTCTAGCTAATGTTGTTGCTTCACGCAAGTTTATGGTTATAGCTTGGTAGATGGAGGCTTTTATCCTTGGTTTTATGGCTTATTTGGATATGTAGTTGTATGGGGCTTGCACGCCTCGGTTTATGGTAGTTTCTCTTTGGGGGTTGCATGCCTCAGTTTATGGCCTTGATCCTTACTTCGGAGTTGCATCTTCGGAGTAGGACCCATCGTTGGTTCCTATAATTAAGTATTTGTTCTTTTCCTTTTAGTTTCTTCCTATGTAAAATACTTTTATTAATACACTTTTAACCCTTAAAATAATTAAAAAAAAACAATAAGTTTGATTGATTCTAAAAATTCCGAAATGCAATTCTAAATATTTGGTTGATTAAATTGATTAATTTCCCCAAAGTGAATGAAAAAGTAATTTTTTGAAATGCAATTTTGAGTAAGATCAACAATAGTTACCTTATCTGAATCCGGATAAATCTTCTCCGAATGTATTCTAAATCTGCATAATTGCATCTTACTTTTGCACAATTGTATTCTAAATCTGTACAATTGTATCTTACTTTTGCACAATTGATTGGGATAAGATCTGTCAGATTCATTCACTCTTTTTTAGTAATTGTTGTATGCACACTTGTATTCTAAATCTGCACAACTGTATCTTACTTTTACACGTTATAATATTAGTAATTGGTGTATGCACACTTGCATTCTAAATGTGCACAATTATATTCTAAATTTGCATAATTGTAATCTTTTCACAACAAAAAGTGCTGAAAACGGAAGAAAAAAAATATGCATATACGATAAGTCCGTTTTGTTAATCATGCACATTATAATCTTAGTTGTGCACTTTTTAACCTTAATTTTGCACATTTTAATCTTATTTATGCACTTTAATTTGAAATTGTTATACGACACGATAAGGTTGTTTTGTTAATCATGCACATTATAAACTTAGTTATGCACTTTTTAACCTTAATTCTGCACATTTTAATCTTATTTATGCACTTTAATTTGAAATTATTATACGTAAAAAAACAGATATACGATAAGTCCGTTTCGTTAATAATGCACATTATAATCTTAGTTATGCACTTTTTAACCTTAATTCTGCACATTTTAATCTTATTTATGCACTTTAATTTGAAATTTTTATACGTAAAAAAACAAATATACGATAAGTCTATTTTGTGAATCATGCACATTATAATCTTAGTTATGCACTTTTTAACCTTAATTCTGCAAATCTTATTTATGCCCTTTAATTTGAACTTTTTATACGTAAAAAACGGATATACGATAAGTCCGTTTTGTTAATCATGCACATTATAATCTTAGTTATACACTTTTTAACCTTAATTCAGCACATTTTAATCTTATTTATGCACTTTAATTTGAAATTGTTATACGTAAAAAAATACATATATGATAAGTCCGTTTTGTTAATCATGCACATTATAATCTTAGTTATGCACTTTTTAACCTTAATTCTGCATATTTTAATCTTATTTATGCACTTTAATTTGAATGTGCACAATTGTATTCTAAATCCGCACAATAGTATCTTACTTTTGCACAATTGTAGTTTAAATCTGCACAATTGTATCTTACTTTTACACACTTAATTGTATTCTAAATGTGCACATTACAATTTTATTTTTGCACTTTATGTTCTTATATTTGCACATTACAATTTTATTTTTGCACCTTATACTCGTATTCATGAAGAGAAACATAGTACTTGTAAGCGATAAACATAGATAGCCTATGCGGGATTTGAACCCGCATCTTTATGCGTGGCACATTGCTCTACCATTTTAAGCTAATAGGATTTAAATCACATCACTTTTTTTGGGCAAGAAAAAAAAAGACACCTAACATAGCTTTACATTTGATTAAAGCAAAGGACATACATCATTTTGTCGTTAATGAAACAAAGTCAATTGAACCAAAGACAAACACAACTAGCAAAAAAGTTGAATACTATAACAAAAAAATTGAACCTAAGAGTTCTGATGTCCTTGTCAGAAAAAGAAAGTCACCACATCGCCATGTAATTGGCAACAGTATTCATTCTGCACTACATAATCTTATTCATACGCTTCATGTTATTATTCTTGCACTTTATCTTATGTGGGATTTGAATTCGCATATTTGCGCGTGGCACATCGCTCTACCATTTTGAGATAATAGGTGTAAAAGCATATTGTTATTTATGCACGTTATAGTATTATTTATGCAATTCATAATCTTATTTTTGCAAATTATGATAATAATCGTGCACCTAACTATTCAAAGTTTGGCTTACACATAGGGTTGATATATGAGCAATACAAGCCGAGTGGTAGGGTGCTCACTCAAACAAGTCAAGCTTGAGCTCAATTTAGAATCATGCTTAACATTTTGCTCAAGCTCTACTCGCAAACAATAAAGCAAGCTTGAGTTCGTGAGCTCGCTTATTTTCGAGCCGAGCTCGAGCTCGGATTCGAGCTCGTTTGCTCATTTTATACATTTCGGTCGTTTTGAGCTCGTTTTGAGTTCACATTTGGCTCGCTAGCTTGTTTAAGTTTTAAAACACAACATGAACTTGACAAACATAGTTCGAAATACAATCCGAAATTACAATCCAAGTTTTTTAGCAAAAAATGAACATTACAAACAAAGTTCGAAATAGACAAGTTTGAAAAAGACAAAGATAATACTAGTAACTAATGTAGATACGCGAAGCCGAATAGCTCATGTAACGCAGCAACAACTAGCCATCCAAACAACATCCATCAAGGCTCCAAAATAGTTTCAAGTCCACACCAAATCTGCAAAACAACTTCAGTGTGAAATCCAATGCCAGTTCAGCTGATTTCTACCTAACAGATTGTAAGTACATACATTAATAGAGCCAAATTTAGCCTAACAGAAAGCTAAAAATAGAGCTAAATTAGTTTGTAATATTTTTTTTTCAGTTTGCTAAAATAATGTCATGTGCCCATGGCAGTTTTTCTAATTGCACTTTCAGTTGAAGAAAAGAGATCAATAGCTGAAGTTTCAGCAATGTAAAGGGCTTGTAAGTTGTAATGCAGTGAACTTTCATTAGATGAAGTTTCAGCAGTGCAATGAGAAAAAAATCAGGAACTTTCAGCAATGCAGTGAACTTTCAACTAAACTTTCAACTAAAATTTCATGTCTAATGATACAGTAATGGAACAAAAAGACAGCATGTTTCAGAAATAAGCAAATACAAGATATATATGAAGAGCTTGGCACAAAACAAGCAATGGGCACTTTAGTAAATCAGAAAGTCAAGCAATTCAACAATGGACACTCAATGATATGTGATGCAAGATCAACACGTAGAACATCCTTAAAGATCGCTCACATATTTGAAGAGTTAGATCATGGTAACCAAATGAGCACCGAGAGGACATGCAAGTGACTAAAGAATAAGAATAAAAAAACTAGACTGGCCAACAAGATTAATATTGAATAATAAAATAAACAATATCTCAAATATGAAACTAAGCTGTTGAATTCAATTTCAACCAAAAAAAAAGCAAGTAATACCACCTCCTTTTTTATATTTATTTTCCTTAATAATGATGATATAAACAATATTCAGCCACAGTAAGTAACAAAAAGAGCATCATGAATCTTGAGGTTATTTTGTGTTTCAGATCAATTTACTCAATTAGCTAGCATTTTAGGAGTACCTGGGAGTCGAAGCTGGAAGAACTTGCTGTAGCAACAGGCGAGAACTGAACAGGCGCAGCAGTAGCAACAGGAGCACACATACCTCACCATCACGCACCAGGACGAGCATTACAATCAGCTTAGGTTTGCCCTCTCTACATACCATATAAGTTGCAGGCCAAGATGTATGAAGATCGAAGTAATACCACCTCAGCATTACATCGAACACCTTGAAGGCATCCCTTGCAAACTAGCTTGTTCCTGTACAACGTACAACAATGCATCAACACTCGAAACCCACACAGGTAATATCCCCATTTCAATGTCGGAAGACCGCAACGATGATTAAGCACAGTGCAACACCAAGTGAATGACAGAAGGAAGAGCTAGAGAACAAGAGATTAAGAAAACAGTTGATTAGAATTTTTTTTAACCAAAATCGAATTTTGTTGTCTTCGATTGGGACAACACCTTGAAACCCTAACCATAAAAAATCCGAAATCTCGGCTACAGCATCCATTGGAACACCAACATGTTGAATACAAGCTTGGAAGATAGAGCAGAGAAGAAGAAGGGTGAAGGATTGTACCTGGAATCGCTGAATCGAAGCCAATTTGTGGAGATTCTACTCGATGAGGCTCGATTCCCATCAACATCGTCGATGGCGTCATGGTACCGATGACTGTCATATGATTCCATTGTCTTCTGCTGTCGCCTTCGCCGATGATTGTCCAGCCATTAGAACTTCACCGTCGAAGGCAGGGAAACCGGCCGCCGTTGTCGAGCAGGGGAGAGATCACAAATGGCGAGAGAGCTGGGAGAGATTGAGAGAGTAACCAGGCGTCCAGGCCTATTCTTTTTTTTTTTCCCTCTTTATTTTTGGGCCATGAGGAGGTTGTGCTGGCATTCAATTCAATCTAATTCTTGTTGAATTGGTAAATAAAGAGCGGCCATTCCGGGGTTCGAACCGGGGACCTATGACTATTATCCACAAGTCCTTTCCGGTGAGCCATTCCGGAATAGTTCAATTCAATTCAATTCAATCTAATTCTATTTTGAGCGCGGTTACCATATAAGGAAATTTTACACCTTAAGCCAATTTTACACCCTAAGACAATTTTACATTTGAACCTTTGCCTATATATATATATATATATATATATATATATATATATATATATATATATATATATATATATATATATATATATATATATATATATATATATATATATATATATATATATATATATATATATATATATATTGTAGTTTGTGATGATATCTCATAAATTATAACAACATATTATTTTAATAAATTTTTTTAAAATCAACTATATACAATTTGCCACTTAAAATGCTATTTATCGGTTTTATTATAGATATTGAGAGATTGATAGATTGGGTAGGCTGGAATTAGGAAGGAACCGAGATGTTGAAGAAATATCATATTACGAAATTGATGGACGATTGAATAGACGAAAGCTAGAGTCCGACCTCTAAAGAAAAGACTCCTCTGAACCGTCCTTCCTTGAGTTATGCTAACTTCCTTAAATAATAGATAAATAGATTGGGTAGGATGAAATTAGGAAGGAGTTGAGGTGTTGAAGAACATCATATCACCGGACAATTGAATATACAAAAGCTAGACTCCTCCGATATGTCTTATTTAGGTTACGCTAACTTCCTTGAATATATATGTAAAGTCTATATATATTTTCAAAAACTATCACTTGTATTTTCTTATGAAAAAGTTTGGTTTAATGAATGAATATGGATACATGGATCCCTTACTACTCGCCTACCCACCGTACCGCACAGTCACACGTATGCAGGCCCGTGCTAATGGGTGGTTCAGGTGGTTCGGCTGAACAGGGCCCCTAAATTTTAAGGGTCCCAATAACGTTTAATTTTAGGTTAAATAAAAAAAAAGTCTGACAATGAAACACATAACTGTTGTGGTCTACTGGCAAGCGCTGCACTTCAACACTTTCCACCATTTGCCAACCCTCCAGCTTTCGAATCCCAGCAGCTACGTGATTTTAATTTTTTTTTCTCTTGTTGCTGTTGTATAATTTGGTCTTCTTTATGCATTTTGTAAATATAAATAGGGTCATTGTTGATTTTTTAAAATAAAAACATAATTATATATTTTTATAATCGCAAAACAATATACATAATGCAACTTATAAAAAAGATAAAATCGTTAACACAATATGAATAAGGTCTAACTATTTTTTCGTACAGGGCCCCCAAAAGTACCCGCACGACCATGCACGTATGCATCAAGTTGTGGAAACCAATTAGTAAATTAATGAACATGTGTGATCCCAGAGAGGATGATACGCGCGCATTTAGTTTTTTCAAGTCGTACTTAAGACTAAGTCATGGTGCATATATTATACGCCGCGCAGGCCATGCATTTGCACCGCGATCTCAGCATTATTGTGTGATTCAATCGAATAGGTCACACTCATTTCATCAATCGATTTTTACACCGACCAGAGAATTAATATGTTTATTTAAAAATGTGATTCGATTGGGTAGATGAAGTGGATCACACGACCGGTCTCACCATGGTACTGTAGTGTGTAGTAGGAGTGGCCACAGGTTACGGGTCGACCCGTGACCCGATGGGTCGTACGGGTCAATGACCCGGCGGGTCCGGGTCAACGGGTGGGGGCGGGTTGCAGGTTAGGGTTAGGGTCAGGGGTTTTGAACCCGATGACCCGGCGGGTCAACCCGCCAACCCAATTTTTTTTTTTTTGAAAAATATTTTTTTTTATGTTTATAATAATTATTATGTATATTATTCTTAGAATAATTCATAATATATAAACATAAACTAGTTTGCAATGTGCAATGTGGGTCAAAATCACTATCACCCTTCCATTTTTATAGATTTGGAAGACATCCCCTATTCTCTCAACTTTCAATGTGGGACAAGAGTCTTGTCCCACATTGAAAGTTGAGAGATAGAATGAGAAGGGATGGATGTATATATATGTGTACTCCATCATCCCTTAACCCCCACTCTTCACTTTAAACTTTATTTCTTATATTTCTTATAATGAAATGAAGTAAAGTTTGAGAAGTTTTATATCCCTACATTTATATTGTAGTGGATGAAGGAAGTTTTATAAAAATATAAAATTTCTCATGTTTTTTTCCACTTCATATTAAAATGAAATGGATATAAAAAGTGATATGTATAAAAATTCTTTACTTATCATTTTTTTTTAAAATTTTTTAGTCAAAAATATTTAAAAAAATATTTTTTTTTTTTAATTTGGGAATCCGGCGGGTCAACGGGTCAACGGGTCGACCCGAACCCGCCAACCCGTGGAATTCTCGGGTTAGGGTTCGGGTCGCCCTTCCCCGACCCTTGACCCGGCGGGTCGAACCCGTCGACCCGCCGGGTCCGACCCGTGGCCACGCCTAGTGTGTAGTTTCCTTGCATGAGTTGGAGGAGTCGTGGTAATTGGATGCCAACGGTCACATCGATGAACATGGTATCAGCACATATAACGAAAAGGGAAATGAGGAAATAAACAATTGATGATTCTCGTCCTCTCAGTCTTTCTCTTCCCTGTCGTTACCTAATCGGGTTCGTCTGAACCCAATCTCCTCAATTTTGGAGTCGGCGGTGATATATTACATAGGTCTCCTCGTGTATAGTGGGCTAAAAGCCCATTAATGCCCAATACCGTTGTAACATATATATATATATATATATATATATATATATATATATATATATATATATATATATATATATATATATATATATATATATATATATATATATATATATATATATGTTTATCAATGAATGGAAACCCTCAATGAGGACTTTACATCAATCTTGTGATCTTACATGGTATCACAGCCTTTTCTTCCTCACGGAACCCTAATTTGATCCTCCCGCCTCACCTCTCTTCTTACCGGCGCCGGCCTCGTTTCGCCGCTACTGGTCAACATCACCAGGTTATCCTCTTCCTTCGTCCTTCTTCCTCGCCGTCAGCCTCGCTGCTGCCTCACCACCATATCCCATCGCCTGCGCCCCTCCCGCCGGCCATCCCCTTCCTCTGCCAATCTCGCTCCCGCCGCCGCTTCATCCCCTCGTGGTGTCCCAGATCCGGCCTTCCTCAATCGCCAGATCCAAGCCTCTTCTCCCTCTCGCTCTCGCCCTCCTTCGTCCTCGCTCGCAGCCACCGTCGCCTATATCCCTGCAATCCTGCCTGTTGAGATCCTCCCCCAGTTCGTTTCTTTCTCCAAAAAAAAAGGGAAATGAGGAAATAAACAATTGAGGATTCTCGTCCTCTCAGTCTTTCTCTTCCCTGTCGTTACCTAATCGGGTTCGCCTGGACCCAATCTCCTCAATTTTGGAGTCGGCAGTGATAGATTACATAGGTCTCCTCATGTATAGTGGGCTAAAAGCCCATTAAGGCCCAATACCTTTGTAACCTATATATATGTTTATCAATGAATGGAAACCCTCAAGGAGGACTTTACATCAATCTTGGGATCTTACAGGCGGTGCGGGTGGTCCTTGGGTCTCTCCGCGCTCTCTCCTCCTGGTGTCGCGGACTGCCTTGGGTGGGGGTGCACCGGGGTTTAATTTCTCCGATGCATGGTGCTGCGCTGCCCCCCCGATTGTCTGTCGATTATTTCATGGTCGTCGGATGCCGTTGAACCGAACCCTAGCATCTCGTGCCTCCTGTACCCCTAGCTTTCCCGTGGCTCTCCCGCCTGGTGTCACCCTGTCTCAGACGACATCGGTCTGTTGTTGCTTGTCTCGTGGGCGGTGGCATCGACGTCGTTTGTTTGGGCTGTGGTGATGCGTTGTTTGCCTGTCAACCCAACCCTGCATTTCCCTCTTTCTCTCTGGGCTTGTGGGATTCCTTCTTGTTTGGCCCGTTATCGGTCCTTTGGGTCCAAGGCACATCCTTGGGTCCGAAGCTGACCCAAACTGTTATAATAATAAAATGGTTAATTTCTTAATCATTATAAAACTATTAATAAATAATTTCCGGTCGGTTTAATTTTTTTTTCCGCTTGGATTTCTGGTGCGTTTCGATTCAGGCGATGTGGGGCTATGCGTTTGGCGTGACTGAACTTTCCTTCCGTGAGATGGGGTTCTGACAGTTGGAGTCGGGACAGGCTGGGGCCATGACAATGTGTATCGTGGCGTCTGCTTTCACCGGAAGACTGTTTCCTTGGAGGTACGTCTTAACTACCAACAGGCTAGGTGTCTCCTAATGCTCCGCTGGCCTGCGGTGCTGCTTCCGGGTAGTGCTTAACTTCGTCCATCGTCTACGTTCTCATCTTGTGTGGTCTGGTTTTTTGTAGTTTCGCTTTTGTAGAGTGTCATCTTTGTATTTTGTATTTATTTAGACGGTTTCCGTTTGTCGATTTGTCGGCCCTCGAGATTCAGATTTGTCTGACCTCGAATTTTTACCTAATTAAAAAAAAAGGGTGACCGGAGATAAGCAGTTGAATAGGGTCCTATATGTGACCCTGCTAATGGTATAAATTTTTGGGGGGATTTGCAAAATAGCCACCAAAATGGGCTTAATTTGCGAAATGCCCGCGTTTTGGGATAATTTTGTAAAATATCCTAAATATAAACCCCTTCCCTTTGTTTCACGGGTCTTTCTCTCTCCTCCGCGCTCTCCCTCACCGCGCTCTCTCTATGCTGCCCTTCGCCGATCATAGCGATTCAATCCCGATCAACTCTCCAATCGCACCAAAGCCGCGGATTTCAACGTTTCTTCAATAGAATCATGGAAAATTTGCGCCGAAGGCGCAAATTTTCTTTGATTTTTGACGTTTCTCAGATCTTCGTTCTCCCCTCCTCAGATCTAGGGCTTCAGATCGGCGCTTCTTGATTGTTGAGCATAATTCCGATTTTGATGATTTTGTGTTCAATCGGTGCCATGGCGGATCTGTAACTCCCTCTCCGGCGAGATCGAGCGAGCGACGGGAGCGAGCAGGTCAAGGGCGTGTGTGTGCGAGGACGAGTGTGGAGGAGATTGAGCGAGCGGCGGGAGCAAGCAGGTCGAATCTCTTTTTCTTTCTTGCTTCTCCTCTGTCATTTCATTGCTGCTTTCATCTTTGTACATTGCTGCTAACTGCATCCCTTTCTGAGTGAATGAAGTTGATTCATTGCTGTTTAACTCCTCCGTCATTTCATTGTTGTTTAAGGTTCCTTCTGCAGTGGTTTTGAATCAACATGAATTAGAAGTTTGTGCTTGCTTTCTATCCTCTTTCTGAGTAAATGAAGTTACTTATCAATCTATCAATCGATCGAAGATCGATTGATAGATTTTCGAGTTCCTAAATGGTATGTTGTTTATACCTTTTCATTGATTTGCCATTATTATACACAAACATGACCTTTCTGTAATTTAGACTGCCTGGTGTTTGTAATTAAACTGGATAAGCTGTTTATACCTTTTCATTGATCTACAAGGACCTAGTGGCTGTCAAATTGGATAATTTGGTTTTAGCTTAATCACAATTTTTGCTTAGTTACTTGGTTTGTTGGTGTCTTCGTACAGAATCTGAAGGACCTGTGCAAACATTGCTGTTGGTGTCTTCGTACAGAATCTGAAGGACCTGTGCAAACATTGCTGTTTATTTTTGCTGTTGGATAATTTGGTTTGTTGATCTACAAGGAGCTGTGCAAACATATCTTCATTAATTATATATTTCAATGTACAAGTTCATATATATATATATATATATATATATATATATATATATATATATATATATATATATATATATATATAGCTATTAGTATTATATTTATAAGTTTGATCTTGGAAAATAAACAAAGGAGCACACAATCATATTTGAGGTGGAAAATGCATTTCTTGGCCCTTTTCTTTTTGAAGTAAACTACTGTATTTTAGATGTGATTGTGGAAATCTCCACCCTCTTATTTTATTATTTTGTGAAGCCTATTAGCTCAAATCGGTAGAGCGTTGTGTACAAACACAAAGATACGGGTTCAAATCCCGTATAGGCTATCGTGTTGTTGGTTGTGTAAACTTTGGTTGAAGCATTGAGCCACTTGAATTGGAGACAAATAGAATGAAAAGTGTTTCTTGGAGGTGCCGACACGAATAAAATACAGTTGTGCAAATCCAAACTAAAGTTGTGCAACTCTAAAATACGGCTGTGCAACTCTAAAAAATGTGCTGACATTAAGAAAAAATATATACCGAACTACAAAGTTATTACTTAGGAAGATGACTCGATTGTAACTAAGATCAGTGTCAGCACTAATTGTAACTAATATCAGTGTCAGCACTAATTTTATCACTAGTTGTGCAAAAATAAAGTATTGATGAGCAAAAATAAGAGCATGTTGTGCAATAATCTATTAAAAAGTATAAAATTATATTTACGAAAAGTAAGATCATGTTGAAAACAAATTCACAAGTCTCGATTGTTGTGCAAAAATAACCTATAGTTGAGCAAAAATAAGATGATGTTGAGCAAAAATAAAATCATGTTGAGCAAATTTCCACCAATTCCCCATGTTGTGCAATTATAGTCTATTGTTGAGCAAAAATAAGACCATGATGTGCAATAATCTATTGAGCAACTATAAAATAATATTGAGAAAAAATAAGATCATGTTGAGCACAATTTCACAAGTCACAATTGTTGTGCAAAATATAATTTATTGTTGAGCAAAAATAAGAACATATTGAGCATAATTCCATCAATCCCCCCATGTTGTGCAATCTTGACAAGAGTCATTCAACTCTTACAAGAGAGTCGTGCAACTCTTAAAACAGAGTCGTGCAACTCTTACAAGAGAGCCGTGCAACTCTTAAAACAGAGTCGTGCAACTCTTGCAACATAGTTGTGCAACTCTTACAACATAGTCGTGCAACTCTTACAACAGAGTCGTGCAATTCTTAAAATAATATTGAGAGAAAATAAAATCATGTTGAGAACAATTTCACAAATCTCGATTGTTTTGCAAAAAATAACCTATTGTTGAGCAAAAATAAGAGTAAGTTGTGCAAATATGACCCAAGTCTAGTTTTTTTTTGTTTTTTTTTAAACATTTTGTCGTGCAAATATAAGAGTACGTTGTGCAAATTTAACCATAAGTTGTGCAAATATAAGATCATGTTGAGCAAATGTAACCGTATGTTATGCAAATATGTCCCAAGTCTAGTTTTTTTTTTTCAAACATTTTGTCTTGCAAATATAAGAGAGTATGTTGTGCAAATATAAGAGTACGCTGGGCAAATATAACCGTAAGTTGTGCAAATATGACCCAAGTCTAGTTTTATTTATTTATTTATTTATTATTTTTTTTAACATTTTGTCGTGCAAATATAAGAGTACGTTGTGCAAATTTAACCGTAAGTTGTGCAAATATGACCCCATTCTATTTTTTTTTTTATTTTTTTTAACATTTTGTCGTGCAAATATAAGAGGACGTTGTGCAAATTTAATCAGAAGTTGTGCAAATATGACCCTAGTCTAGTTTTTATTTATTTTATTTTTTTAACATTTTGTCGTGCAAATATAAGAGTACGATGTGCAAATATAACCGTAAATTGTGCAAATATGATCCAAGTCTAGTTTAGAGTTGCACTTTTTTCCGTGTTAGCACTTTTTTTCCCATGTCAGCACTTTTTTAGAGTTGCACAAACATGGATAACAATTTCACAAAGAATCGAAGAAACACATGACCAATGAATCATAAGCCGATCAGATGATGTCGAACGATTCCATCAAGCCTGGATAACAATTTCACAAATATGATCCAAATCTAGTTTTTTTTTTATTTTTTTTACATGGATAACAATTTTTTTTTACTTTATAATATTATTCTTGCGTTTTTTATTCTAATTTGTGCACTTTTTATTCTATTTGTATCAACACTTTTTTAAAAAAAATTTTCACGTCAGCACTTTTTAAAAGTTTTTTTTTCTTTTTTCCATCACATCACAAATTTGAAATTTTGCACAATTTTATTTTACAATTGCACAACTGTATTGTATAATTGCATAACTACACTTTAAAGTTGCACAACAAATCTGGTTCACTAGTCACCCCAAAATTGAACCGGTTTTGTGCACAAAAGTTTGAGCCATGTTTTGTTCAAAGCAAGATTGAGAAATCACTTGAAAGAAATAGCTACACACTACAGTACATATTCTTTCATTCAAGCTTGACATAAAATCTGTTGCATTTATCAGATGTGGAACTAGTTTTACAGTTCAGTGAGACGTTTCAACAAGCTGTAAATATGCAATATATACAGTTCCATCATATTGTAAATGTCCTAAAACTGGCAAAAAAAAAAAGCAGTAAAAAATATAGATGAAAACTAAAAAAAGGCAATTTTCTCATTGAATATACAATGTAGCAAAGACTACAACAAAAATGCTACCTGCCATTTATCATTGTGACTGTAACCTGATTAACGGTGAAAGTTTCGTCCTGTCGACTAGAAGATGAATTCGTTTCGCCTGGCCTCCATCCTAGGCAAAACCCGGGAATCTTTGGTTGAGGTAGAGACGCGGTTTCACTACTTAGTAACAAAATAGCTTGTGACATTGTCGGTCTTTCCTCTGCTCGCTCTTGCACGCACAAGAGTCCGACTTGAACGCATCTGAGCACCTCGTGTACTGACTACGAATCTCTGGCTGATGGCTCTAGCAGTTCTGTTCCCTTTCCTTCTTTCCACATCTTCCATGCCTATATATACCATTTCACTTGTTACTTGAAAAATGCCAAACAACCACTTGTGAGTTGTGATGTTGATCTACTTATAGTACTTACATATCCGAGGAGGTTGAGTTCATTATGCGAGTTATAGAATCCTCGGTTTTTCTTCCCTGAGATTATCTCCAGCACGAGCACCCCAAAGCTGAAGACATCAGACTTTATTGACAAAACACCGTCCATTGCATATTCAGGAGCCATATAACTGTTGTCATACCATAAGGAAAAGAAACACTTTGTTATATATATGACTAAATTTTAGACATTTATGGTAAGGTAATAATTTTGGTTGTGAAGTTACTCACTATGTTCCAACCACTCTCCTTGTATTATTTGATTCGCCTTCTTCTCCTCCGAAAATTCTTGCCATGCCAAAATCTGAAATCTTCGGATTCATGTCACCGTCAAGTAAGATGTTGCTGGCTTTAAGGTCCCTATGAATTATCCTGAATCGAGAATCATGGTGGAGATATAGAAGCCCTCTAGCAATCCCTAATATGATGTTGAATCGCCTTTTTCCAATCAAGCAATGAACACCTCTCTTTATCTACATTCGAAATTGAAAACAATAGGTTCTTTGCAGTAATCCAAGAATATAGAAAAATATTATGTTATGATGTGTTAGAACTTACGAAACAACACGGAATCAAGGCTTCTGTTGGGCAAGTACTCATAAAAGAGCATCTTCTCCTCCCTCTCGACACAGCAGCCAAGCAGCCGGACAAGGTTTATGTGCTGCAGCTTCGCGATCAGGTTAAGCTCATTCTTGAATTCCTCAATGCCTTGTCCCGACTCTTTTGACAATCTCTTGACTGTTACTTCTCCTCCTTCAACAAACACGCCCTGCGCGTGGTGTTAGGCATTATCATCACCTGCAACAATGTTTGATGACTTTCAAGAGTGTAGTGGGTGAAAGGTGTCATTTTTATAGAAGGAAGTGATAGAAATATCATCTCCCAACCTATAGGAATTGACAGACATAAGCATAAGCTGCAGAAAGGGAAGAAAGCTAATAATCTACAATGTCCAAGTAATAAATCACCTGGATCACAGCCACACTACCGGAAAGATTAGCAATTCTTTCATTGAGCTTTTCCTTCTCAAACTCTTATTCAGCAGATAGGGTTTTTTAAAACCAGATAGGGATTTTTAAAAGTTTGAAACAGATCAACAGTGATGATGTTTAGTTGAGTGACAACCACAATATAACACACAACTACAAATCAGAGTTGAGCAACAGGAGATAGACAGCAACATAAGAAATTTGATCTCTCAGACACCTGTGTTAAAGTTTCGCATTCTGTAGACTAATTTAGATTTCACCTCAGAATTTACACTTCTCATTCAGATTTCTCCCAACTAATCAAAAGGCGAAACTGACCTCAGAATTGAATAGTGCTGGACCTGCTGGTTAGAATATTCAACCGCTTTGCAATCCAGTTAAAATTTCAAATTCAGCCTTATCTAATCAAATTCAGCATTATCAAGCAAAGACAGTGAAGACAGCACAAACACATACATAAACGATTCAATCCAATTCCTGTTTCCCTCAAAAATCACTTGCACCAACTGAGATCTCCAAGCCTATTCATATAACATTCAAAATCCAGCACAATGTACCATCCAACCCCCCCCCCCCAATTGCAGAGAGGAATCAGCAGAACATAGAATTTCACAAGGAGAAAGAGACTAACAGAGGATGCGGCAATGACGATTGAATGACAGAATTGACAGAGGGAATTGATAGAGGAGCTTCTTGTCCTTCTTGTAGCAGCGAGGGCAATCCAAGTCCATCTTCAGCACCATGATTGTTGCTACCTGAATTGATCGATCCAATAAAAATCCGAAGAGGAAAATTAACAAATTACAGAGAAATGGAGATGAATTGATGGTGGATTGGAGATACCTTTTGGGGCGCCATTGTTGAGAAGCGATCGGTGGCTTAGGGAATTGAAGAAGAAAGAAGAAAGAAGAAGAAAAGGTTAGGTTGAAGAAATTTCATCAAACTTTCAAGCGATTGACGGTATCTTTGTTCAATTTCATAAAGGAATTGCAAGAAGAGAACATACGTCGTCGATCCTATCTGATCTGAACAACGATCCTCCCCGCACTGTCAATCCGAGCCTTTGCTGCATCCGCTTCAATGGCGGCCTCCGAGAGGCGGTGCATCGAGAGGGCGAGAGGATTTGGGAGACAGAAAAAAATGTCCGTACAATCCGAGAATAAGCATATATATATCGACTATTTTGCTAAATTGTCCAAACCCGTGGCTATTTTGCAAATACGTCCAAATAAAGTGCCTGTTTTGCAAATTTTTTCTAAATTTTTTGTCTCGTACTAATGGTAATTAGATGTGAAAAAATATATAGATCTAGTGATGATGATAATAATAATAATAATAATAATAATAATAATAATAATAATAATAATAATAATAATAATAATAATAATAATAATAATAATAATAATAATAATAATAATAATAATAATAATAAGAAGAAGAAGAAGAAGAAGAAGAAGAAGAAGAAAAAAACAAAACAACAACAACAACAACAAATGATTAATCTATTACTCCATATATGAATTCTAATCGGATTCTAACTTTAAAAAGCCTCAAATCCTTAACTTAGATGAATTTGGAATTGTTGGTAAAAATACAGGACCTTCCTATCGGGTGAAAATATCGGTCAACGTGATATATCGGGTCAATATCGACGATATATCAGGTCCGATATATCGGGTCAATATCGGTGATATATCGAGGATATTTAGAATTGCCAACTTTTATAAGGCAACTTTAGCCTTTATGACCCGATATATCGGGTCAATATCGGCGATATTTAGAATTGCCAACTTTGATAAGGTAACTTTAGCCTTTATAAATGAAGTTGTTCTTATTTTGTGAAGTTTATATGGTAATTTTGTATTTTAAATATTAATTTTTCATGTGTATTTTTACATTTTGAAGTATAAATATAATATTTATAATTAAAAATTAGCGAAATCGATAAATTCGATATATCCCGATATATCTCCGATATATCCCCGATATATCATTTTTATTCCTAACCGATATGACTCCGATACCCGATATTAAACATTGCCAATAGGCACTATAAATAAATAGGTTCCAACTAGAGACTCACACCAATATAAACCATAAAAATAAAATCCTAATTAAAAAAAACTCTGAAATCCTCAAAAGAAGGAAAGAAAATGGATCCAATGGAAGAGACGTACGTAGACGACGACAATGAGACGATGGCGCAGGTGGGGCTAATCATCGGTTCCATTTCCTTGTCGATGACAATCTATGCTGCAATTGAGCTGGGCCTCTTCGACATCATTGGCGAATCATCGCAGCAGCTAACGGCAGCTGAGGTGACAGCTAAGCTACCTGTGAAGGAGAACCCACGGGCGTCGGATCGGAGATGATGGACAGGATCCTCCGCCTCCTGGCGGCTCACTCGGTGGTAAGTTGCTCCGTCAAAGAGAGGACGTGGGTTTACGGACTGACGTCGGTGGCGAGGTGTTTTGTCAAGGATGAGGACGGCGTGTCCTTAATTAGCTCCCTTTTTGAAGTCCCTCACCAACAAAGTGGGCTTTCAAAGCTGGTAAGTAGTAGTATTAGCTAGAGTTTTGAATTTATCATTTCACATTGATATATTTTTAGCCTTTTTAGAACAACAATAAAAAATACCCTAATTTTGTAAATAAAGAGTGGTCATATCCGGGGTTCGAACTGGGGACCTTTGGTACTACCCACAAGTCTTTTCCAGTAAGTCATTCCGGAATGGTTAAAAATGATTGATAGGGCTGTTTCATACACTACTAAAAAAACAGGATTTAGCAACGGATGGTTAGCCACAGATTATAGACGACCCTGTATTCGTGGCCATTAACGATGAAATTGGCCACGACTATTCCTGACCGTGGCTATATTCGTGGCTAATACTCATCCTGATATGACATGGCAAAACATTCGTGGCTATTAGCAACGACCCAGATGTCCGTAGCTGATTTCGTGGCTCGATATGTGGCAGTGTCAATAAATAGCCACGAACGTAGCCACGAATAGGATTGTCGTGGCTGTTTTCGATGCTGATATGGCCACATCACAATATCCGTTGCTAAATCTGTGGCTATTAATCATCGGAAATCAAGTGAACAAATGTGGTGAGTGGGCCTTGGATCACTAATTGTAGGCGGGCCGGATATATATCTTGAATGGGCTATTCGATGACCCTCGATCCGTGGCTAAATCCGGGTACAAACTCTTCCAAAATTTCTGGGCTCGGCCCATTAGAAGCTAGTGAAAGCCCAATCATCTTATCTCAGCCCATTGAATTGAGTGGAGATTTAGCGACGATTTAATCCGTGGCTAAATCCGTGGCTATATCAGACCAAATATGACCATGTCTTTCCGGATTAGCCCATTGATCCGATTGGCCCATTGATGGGCCCAAATATAACTATAAAATTTTTTTATATAAATTAACAAGTGTTGAAAAAATATATATTAATTAACTAATTAATAAATTCTTATTAGAATATTATAAAGGTATGTTTTGAGGAAAACTCATATAAGTGACTAATAAATTTTTAATAAAATCTTATATTAAGTAATAAATTCTTATTAGAATACTATAAAAGTATGTTTTGAGGAAAATTGATATAAGTTACTAATAAATGTTTAATAAAACCTTATATTGACTAATAAATTTTTATTAGAATATTATAAGGGTGTTTTGAGGAAAACTTATGTAAGTGTCTAATAAATGTTTAATAAAACATTATAGTAAGTAATAAATTCTTATTAGAATACTATAAGGGTATGTTTTGAGGAAAACTCATATAAATAACTAATAAAAGTTTAATAAGATCTTATACTAACTATTAAATTCTTATTAGAATAATATAAGAGTATGTTTTGAGGAAAACTTAAATAATTGACTAATAAATGTTGAATAAAGCATTATATTAACGAGTAAGTTCTTATTAGAATAATATAAGAGTATGTTTTGAGAAAAACTCATATAAGAGACTAATAAATATTTAATAAAACATTATATTAACAAGTAAATTCTTATTAGAATACTATAAGAGTATGTTTTGAGGAAAACTCATATAAGTGACTAATAAATGTCTAATAAAACTTTATATTAAGTAATAAATTCTTATTAGAATAATATAAGAGTATATTTTGAGGAAAACTCATATAAGTGACTAATAAATGTTTAATAAAACCTTATATTGACAAGTAAATTCATATTAGAATACTATAAGAGTATGTTTTGAGGAAAACTCATAAGTGACTAATAAATGTTGAATAAAACACTATATTAACTAGACCTTATATTTTGAGGAAAACTCATATAAAAAACGAATAAATGTTTAATACAACCTTATATGGACTAATAAATTCTTATTCGAATACCATAAAAGTATGTTTTGAAGAAAACTCATATAAATAACGAATAAATGTTTAATAAAACCTTATATTAACTAATAAATTCTTATTGGAATACCATAAGAGTATGTTTTAAGGAAAACTCATATAAGTAACGAATAAATGTTTAATAAATCTTTATATTGACTAATAAATTCTTATTAGAATACTATAAGAGTATGTTTTGAGGAAAACTCATATTAGTGACTAATAAATGTTTAATAAAACCTTACATTGACTATTAAATTTTTATTAGAATACTATAAGAGTATGTTTTGAGTAAAACTCATATAATTCACTAATAAGTGTTGAATAAAGCCTTATATTAACTAGTAAATTCTTTTTAGAATACTATAAGGTTATGTTTTGAGGAAAAGTCATATAAAAAGCAAATAAATGTTTATGACAACCTTATATGGACTAATAAATTCTTATTCGAATATCATAAAAGTATGTTTTGAAGAAAAATCATATAAATAACGAATAAATGTTTAAAAAATCCTTATATTGACTAATAAATTCTTATTAGAATACTATAAGAGTATGTTTTGAGGAAAACTCATATTAGTGACAAATAAATGTTTAATAAAACCTTATATTGACTATTAAATTCTTATTAGAATAGTATAAGAATATGTTTTGAGTAAAACTCATATAATTCACTAATAAGTGTTGAATAAAGCCTTATATTAACTAGTAAATTCTTTTTAGAATACTATAAGGGTATGTTTTGAGGAAAACTCATATAAAAAACAAATAAATGTTTAATACAACCTTATATTGACTAGTAAATTTTTATTAGTATACCATAAGAGTATGTTTTGAGGAAAACTCATATAAATAACGAATAAATGTTTAATAAAACCTTATATTGACCAACAAATTCTTTTTTTTTTTTGTGGGGGCTAACAAATTCTTATTGGAATACCATAAGAATATGTTTTAAGGAAAACTCATATAAGTAACGAATAAATGTTTAATAAAACCTTAGTTTAACTAATAAATTCTTATTGGAATAACATAAGAGTATGTTTTGACGAAAACTCATATAAGTAACGATTAAATATTTAATAATACCTTATATTAATTAATAAATTCTTATTGGAATACTTTAAAAGTATGTTTTGAGGAAAACTCATATAAGTAACGAATAATTGTTTAATAAGACCTTATATTGACTAATAAATTCTTATTAGAATATCATAAGAGTATGTTTTGAGGAAAACTCATATAAGTAATTAATAAATGTTGAATAAAACCTTATTGTAACTAATAAATTCTTATTAGAATATTATAATAGTATGTTTTGAGGAAAACGCATACAAGTAACAAATAAATGTTTAATAAAACCTTATACTGTCTAATAAATTCTTATGAGAATAATATAAGAGTAAGTTTTGAGAAAAAAAAAATATATAAGTAACTAATGAGCGTTAAAAAAATCTTATATTAACTAATAAATTCGTATGAGAATATTATTAAAATAAGTTTTGAGGAAAACTCATATATATAAGTAACTAATAAACATTGGATAAAATGTTAATTAATAAATTCTTATGAGAATACTAGTTTATTTTTGATAAAATTTTAAAGAGTATTAGTTTTTTTTGTTATTTTAAATGACCTACGTAGTATAGATTGAAGTTGTGAAAAGAAAACAATTAAATCTTGTTTTTTTAGAAATATAAGTTAGCGATTAAAAAAAATTAATCATCCCAAGTTCCCAACTATGTACTGTATTGTATTCTTCTTGATTTACAAGGTTATAATTAGCCTCCATTAAAAGAAAGTGGAACAAAAAAAAAGAGTGAAATTGAAGCGGCAGAAAGCCACCAAAAAAATTGAATCGAAGCGGGCGATTGGAAATTGAAGCGCCATAATTGAACCCCCAAAAATCAAATTAAAGCGCCATGATTCATTGAAGCGGGATTGAATTTTTTTTGAGACTATTAAGTCTCTCTCTCTCACTCCCTTTATACTTATTTCTGGCCTCTGAATATCAATCCAATTGAAACCCTTCACCTCCCTCTCCCTCTTCTCTTCTGCAAATGTTTCCCCATTACTAGATCTGCCGACTTTGCCGCCGGGTCCTCGACTCCATCACCGCTCTTATCACCGTTTGCCTCTTCTTCACCGTTGCAAACCTCCTCTTCCACCCAATCGAAGCAAGTGAAGAACTCCTCCGCCTCCTCTTCTTCACCGGTTGAATCAGTTGAAGAACTCCCCACCTCCTCCTCCCAATCGAAGTAGAAGAAGAAGAAGCTCCATAAGTTTGTTAATATATGTTCACAAGTCTTTTTTCTCTTATTCTTTTGCTACAATTTCTCTAATTTTTTATACTTTTGATTTGGTTGAATAATTATCAAAATCGACGCCGTTCACGCCGGAGCAACCACCGTCATCCACGCCGGAGCAACCGCCGCTGCACCTGGGCACTAAATGTTAGCCGTCATCCCCCCTGTAATCGCAAATAGCACAATATGCAACTATCGATTGAAAGAGCGGAAGCGAGAAATCACAAAACAGAACCGAAATGAAAAACAAAAGGGACACAGGAGGTTGTTTACGCGGTTCGGGTATTGCACCTACATCCGCGGGGCCTCATGAGTCGAGACCCTAAATCCACTATGAACAATGTAACGGGATACAAGATAGAGCAATCGGAGTCATAAAACCTAACAATAATACATGAACATAGACAACAGAAACAAGACGGAAAAGGAATCGAGAAACTCCCTTCGTGAACTTGTTGCTGTGGCTGATCCGGAGATTGCTAGCTTGAACCCGAGCTGCTGTCGACTGTACCCAGCGAGGAGCCTTCTCGAATGTTAACCCGCAGCTCCAGAGAATAGCTCTTGGAGGGAGACACCCAAGTCGCCGGAGAAGAACACCGGAGACACTGTTGAGGCGTGATGAAGGAGCAGCCTTCGTTGTCGCCGACCAGGTTAGGGTTCTCTGTTTTTGGATTGTTCTAAGAGGGAGCACACAAGCTGCAGGCGGCACTCCAAGGCTTATGAGGAGCACAGCTACAACGGCTTCAAGGGTTTGCTAGGATTGGGCTTCAAGAGGACAATTCCATGGGCCAGCTAAAACACAAACAAACACTACCAGCCCAATAGATTTGGATACTAGACCCAAATCAGTTAGACCATAGTAGGTTCGGGTTTAGGCATTGGTCCATGATATAGCTCGAGCCCAATCCCTTTCAATAGCCAGATCAACACTAGTCTAATGTTACATGTACACTTACGGAAATATAACTCTAACAATTGCCCACCTATTTCCCTAAGTTTACAACTGTAGCAAACAGATACAATCATTCATAGTTTTGAAGGATTTAGGGTACCTCGGGTCAGTCATCAGCCCTAATAGCCAGAGGACTAAGTGATGATGTCCTCCACATGGAGGAAATCCCTGCAGAAGATGAACTTCTCAGCAGTCACGATCTTGGTGCCAAAATCAACAGGGTTGCTCTCGCCATCAATCTTCTTAACCTGTACCACACCTTTGTCCACTTTGTTTCTGATGAAGTGGAAGCGGACGTCTATATGCTTTGTTCGCTCGTGATACATGGGATCCCTACATAAATATAGGGCACTCTGGCTGTCCATATTGATTACAGGGGTATACCTTTTCTTTTCAATCTCTTTCAAGATTCCTTGCAACCAAATGGCTTCTTTGCAGGCTTCGGTAGCGGCTATATACTCCGCCTCGGTAGATGATAGAGCTACAACAGGCTGGAGTTGTGATTTCCATGAGATACAGTTGCCTGCCCAAGTGAACATATAGGAAGTAGTAGACTTCCTATTGTCCTTGTTACCTGCATAATCGGAATCAACATATCCAAGCAGATCATAATTGGGAGTATGGTTAGTGTATTTCAAGCCAACATTGAGACTACCACATAAGTATCTCAAGAGATACTTCATGGCTGTCCAATGCTTCTCCCCTGGTTCAGACATAAAGCGACTTAGAGCACTAATAGCAAAGGATAAATCAGGTCTTGAGCATATCATTGCATACATTACAGAACCAACCGCTGCATCATATGGTATGTTTTTCATGCGATCAGATTCTTTAGCAGATAGAGGAGTCTTAACTTTAGTTAAGTCAAAATGCCCACCTAAGGGAATAGGAGCTGATTTTTCAGATTTCATATGGAACCTATCAAGCACCTTCAACAAATAATCTTTTTGAGAGAGCCAAATCATGTGTTTTGATCTATCTCTGAATATTTGAATCCCTAAAATCCTTTGAGCTGCTCCTAAGTCTTTCATGTCAAAGTGTTTGTTAAGATCCTTCTTAAGTTGTGATATTCTATCCATGGTCTTACAAATCAGAAGTAAATCATCCACATATAGAAGCACAAATAAGGGATCTTTGCCTCTAATTCTGTTGATATAGAGACAAGTGTCATAACTACTCCTTTTAAAACCTAAGCCTTTCATGAAAGAGTCAAATTTTATGTTCCATTGTCTAGGTGATTGTTTGAGCCCATAAATCGACTTTTTAAGCAAGTAAGAATGGCCAGGTTTAGAGCTATCAATAAATCCTTTTGGTTGCTTCATATAAATGGTTTCATTTAGCACACCATGAAGAAAAGCCGTTTTAACATCCATTTGTTCTAACTCAAGATCATAAACAGCAGACATGGCTAAAAGCAATCTCAAGGTTTTATACTTGACAACCGGAGCAAATATTTCATTATAATCTTCACCTTCCCTTTGAGTAAATCCTTTAGCAACTAATCTAGCTTTAAATCTAGGTGGCTCATTAGGATTTACACTTTCCTTCAGTTTATAGATCCACTTGCAATCGATTAACCTAGCATTTTTAGGTTTGTCAACCAAAATCCAGGTTTTGTTAAGCATCATGGAATCTATCTCTTCTTGCATAGAAGCCATCCATTTCTTAACATTAGCACATCTTAAAGCTTGCTCAAAAGTGTCAGGCACATAGTTTTTAATCACATCAGACACAAGGAAAGCAAACTCAACAATGTAATTAGCATACTTCTTACTAGGAATCCTATCTCTAGGTTCCCTATCCCTAGTCAATTGATAATCACATAAGTTATGTCTATCATGCACATTATCAATATTCTGAATATCAGCAAAGGGCACAGAAGTATTTGAAACAGAAGAATCAGAGGCTGCAGCAGATTCAGAAGAAGGAAGGGGGGTGGAAGATGAAGAAGAAGAAGAGTAAGAAGATGCACTTCCCTCACCCACTTGATGGGTTTGCTCTTCTTGAGTTGATGACCTGTTCTCATCAGCTTCGTCCTCGGAAGAGCCTTGGGTATGCTGAGAGCTTTCAGGGGATGGGGGATCATAGAAATGTGGAGCTGTTCCTCCACCTGCACTTACAAAGTTGCTATCATCCTCGGATGTAGAGCGGGTTAGTGCAGATTTAAAATGAAAATCATTCTCTTTAAAAATAACATCTCTACTAACAAAGACTTTGTAACCACCAGGTTGAATTGCAAGAAGCTTATAACCTTTGACACCATTAGGATAACCAATAAAGACACACTTAACAGATCTAGGATTCAGTTTTCCAGCATTTTGATGAGCAAAAGCAGTGCATCCAAAGGTTCTCAAATGGCTCAAATCAGGTTTCTTTTTGTACCACAATTCATTAGGAGTTTTAAAGTTCAGAGCAGAGCAAGGTGATCTATTAACAAGATATGCAGCTGTAACAATAGCCTCACCCCAAAGAGAATGCTTTAAACCAGCAGAAATAAGCATGCATCTAGCTTTATCAAGTAAAGTCCTATTCATTCTTTCAACTATTCCATTTTGTTGGGGGGTTCCCGGAACAGTCAAGTGTCTTTTGATGCCTTGTTCATTACAATAGCTGTCAAATTCAGAATTACAGAATTCTAAACCGTTGTCTGTTCTAAGACAATTAACCCTGCAGCCAGACTCATTTTCAACTCTATTTTTCCAAGTTTTAAATGCATTAAAAGCTTCATTCTTCAATCTAAGCAAGTACACCCAGACCTTTCTACTGTAATGATCAACTAAAGATAGAAAATATCTTTTACCACCAACAGTATCAATCTGAGCAGGACCCCAAAGATCGGAGTGAATATACTCAAGAGGTGAAGAAGCAATGTAAGTGGAATTCTTAAAACTTAATCGGGTCTGTTTTCCAAGTAAGCAATTCTCACAAACATCTAGAGCAGCAGGTTGACAGTTAATAATGCCAGACTTATATAAATGATGAAGACCAGTGTTGCCAATGTGACCTAGTCTATTGTGCCAAGTAGTGGTGAGATCAACAGACATGTTTTTATCACAAACAGCAAGCACAGAAGCATCAGCAGCAGTATACTCAGTTTGACAAATCACATAATACAAGCCATTTTTCTTGACACTTCTAACAAGGACTTTACCATTTCTAGTCACTTCTCTAATACCATGACGGACATTTATATCGCAGCCAAGATCATCCAAAACACTCTCAGACATAAGATTTCTCTTCAAATTAGGAACCCATCTAACATTTTGGAGAATTCTTATTTTGTCATCAAACATTTTCAGAGCAATAGACCCTATGCCTTTTATAGAAACTGATGAGTGATCACCAAGCAAGACATCACCTTCATTAATAAGTTTTAGATCACAAAACCAGTCTTTATGAGGTGTAGAGTGCATGGTGCATCCAGAATCCAAAATCCAAGCATTTTTAGGATCATAGCAAGTTGACACAACTAAAAGCTCATGAGTAAAATATTGATTAGAGTCAAGCATAGCTGAAACAGATTGATTGGTTTTAGATGATTCTTTCTTGGCCTTTTTTGCTTCATCCCTTTTTCTTTTATAGCAATCCTTTTCATAATGTCCAGTTTTAGAGCAATAGTGACAGGTAACATTCCTTTTATCTGTACCAGTTTTCTCACTAGAATTCATGCTATCTTTCTGTTCAGGTTTCTTAGAAGAAGAGCTTCTGTTCTGTTGTTGGTTCTTGAACCTAGCCTTAGCCATTAGAGCTTCATTTTTAGCCTCTTGTTTAGTCTTAAAAACCTTAAGGACCTCATTTTTCTGAGCAATAGACTCTAATATCTTATCCTTACTCAAGTTCTCTTGACTATACTGAATCACATCCTTAAAAGTATCAAATTGACTAGGTAAAGCATTCAGTAATAGGACACACTGGTGTGTTTCATCAATCTTATCACCACATCTAGCAAGATCTTGAGTCATGGTTAAGAAACGGTCCAGGTTATCAGATAAAGACACAGAGACATCCATTTTGTAGTTAAACAACCTACAAAGTAAATTTATTCTACTAGGGAGCGATCTCACCAGGTAGAGTTTATCAAGAGCCTTCCAAAGATCCTTAGCTGTCGCCTCCATCATAACCTGCCTTGCCACTTCATCCGTGAGTCTTATGAGGATCTCACTGTGGGCAATTTGATCCATCTCATTCCTCTCGTCCTTGGTAAGCTTGTCTGGATAGTTTCCTTGTACTGCTGTCCAGCATTTTTCTTTTATCAATATTGCTTTCATCTTAAGCTGCCACATAGCAAAATCAGATTGTCCATCATAAGGCTTTATACGAACTGAGGATTCAGACATAATTTATCAAACAAAAGGCAGTAAAGAGGGAAAACAACGAGCAGAACAATCACAAATGGATGCTAAAAAGAAGTAGGGCAGTGACCCATTGTCGTAAACAACACAGTCCCAGAATCTGTTTTTTTTTTCTGTAAAAATGTGAAAAAACGGGTAAACAGTCCAAGGTTGAAGTTGTATCCTCTTCTTCGACAGATATCGAAAAATCAGAAGCAACCCTAAACCTAGGCTCTGATACCAATTTGTAATCGCAAATAGCACAATATGCAACTATCGATTGAAAGAGCGGAAGTGAGAAATCACAAAACAGAACCGAAATGAAAAACAAAAGGGACACAGGAGGTTGTTTACGCGGTTCGGGTATTGCACCTACATCCGCGGGGCCTCATGAGCCGAGACCCTAAATCCACTATGAACAATGTAACGGGATACAAGATAGAGCAATCGGAGTCATAAAACCTAACAATAATACATGAACATAGACAACAGAAACAAGACGGAAAAGGAATCGAGAAACTCCCTTCGTGAACTTGTTGCTGTGGCTGATCCGGAGATTGCTAGCTTGAACCCGAGCTGCTGTCGACTGTACCCAGCGAGGAGCCCTCTCGAATGTTAACCCGCAGCTCCAGAGAATAGCTCTTGGAGGGAGACACCCAAGTCGCCGGAGAAGAACACCGGAGACACTGTTGAGGCGTGATGAAGGAGCAGCCTTCGTTGTCGCCGACCAGGTTAGGGTTCTCTGTTTTTGGATTGTTCTAAGAGGGAGCACACAAGCTGCAGGCGGCACTCCAAGGCTTATGAGGAGCACAGCTACAACGGCTTCAAGGGTTTGCTAGGATTGGGCTTCAAGAGGACAATTCCATGGGCCAGCTAAAACACAAACAAACACTACCAGCCCAATAGATTTGGATACTAGACCCAAATCAGTTAGACCATAGTAGGTTCGGGTTTAGGCATTGGTCCATGATATAGCTCGAGCCCAATCCCTTTCAATAGCCAGATCAACACTAGTCTAATGTTACATGTACACTTACGGAAATATAACTCTAACACCCCCTTTCCTGCAGAAAACGCCCTTCTCCCTCTCCGTGGTTGCGCTCTCTCTATCTCGACGGACTCCTTCTCTTGCCGTTGCTACAGATCCAAAACCACCACCATTGTGGCCGGTGAGGCACGTTTGCAATGAACCTCCGACTGGTTCAGATTGAGAGCTGAATTTGTGATGTGAGTGTTGAAACAATAGTGATATAGGAACATCTTGCAAAGTTGGAAGGGGGAATTTGTAATGTTTGGTCTCTTTACCAGTGATGATGTCTCTTCTTTTGTTTGCATGTGGTTATGGTATAGTCAAACATAACTCATGCTTTCCTTAGGTGTAGTATTTCTAGATGTTGTACAAGAACAAGGCGAAAGTGCTCAAACTAGTGTCTAGATTCTTAACATGTGTTGGCGTCTTTTCTTAGGTGTAGTATTTCTGGATGTTGTACATTATATGCATGATGTTGTGTTTTGTATTTAGATGCATTAGCTATGACATTATATATATATATATATATATATATATATATATATATATATATATATATATATCGTATAAATAGCGCATCCAAATAATCGCAATAACGTAAGCCACGGATTTAGCCACAACCCTGGCAACGAAGCCCACCTTAAAATAAGAAACAACATCAGCAATGAACTCAGCCACAAACTTAGCCACGATATTGCGACGACCATTTCCGACGCTGTCATCGTCACTATAGCCACGACAATGATAATTCATACCCAGTCACGGAATTAGCCACAACTGTATGAGTTCGTTGCTATTTTCCGTTGCTACGTCGGCCCGAATTTAGTCACGAGGCATATGGCTACGGATGGCCCGACCGTTGCTGATTTCGTGGCTAAACCGGTTAGCCACGGTCATTCGTTGCCAAATCCGTTGCTATTTTCCGTTGCTAAATCCTGTTTTTTTAGTAGTGATACTCCTCAATCCCCTTTCTCACGCCACTCTTCCTTCTCTCTAATGGTTGTTTCATGCTTTCTTTCAATCAATTGGATCGTAAATTAGGGCTGGTTGCCTTCCCTCTAATGTTAGGGGAAGAAGATGGAGTTTCCCGCGTCCTAGAAACGACGTCGCTCCATTTAATTTCTTTCTTGTTTCGGATCATTAGTGTACACGTGCTAATCACGTAACTTCATCTCTTGTATAAATAACATAGGCCTCTGTGTAACAGAACTCGATTTTCCCAATTCAGTTGCAATGGAGACAGAGCTCGAATTCCTCTTGCTCGATCTCTCTTTCTCTCTTGCGTTCTAGATTCTTTCAATTTCTCCCAATTTCGATCTCTCACTTTCCACATCTAATGGTGGTTTCATGCTTCTCTCACACTGGTTGTTGCGACCACCACCGTTGTGACTATTACGTGCTTGCTTGGTCTTGCAACCAAATTATTACTATATGGTTGTTGGACCACTTGGTCATGTGGTCGCAACGGTCATTGCGACCCTGCGCTAAAGGGAATATTTAGCAACATGAATTGCTTTTTTGTTTTTATATAAAAATAAGATATTATTAATAGTATAAGTTATGTATGAATAATCACGTTGTTGCATACACATAATATTGGTGTTCAATTTTTTCTTCAAATCTCATACATTGATCTTCTTGATTCTAAGTTCCATATTAATTCATATATTCACGGTTTACATCGTTAAAATTAAGGTCTAAGATTTATTCAAATTAATTACATGTTTAGGCAAAAACTCAAAGAGGTTGTGTTGGAGGGTGAAAGTGCATTTAAAAAGGTGCATGGGATGGAGTTATTTGAATATGCAGCGATAGACCAAAGGTTCAATGAGGTGCTCAATGCAGGAATGGTGAGCCACACAACATTCACGATGAAGAAAATCCTCGGAATCTACAAGGGTTTTGCGAGTATCAAACAACTCGTAGACGTTGGTGGTGGTTTAGGCCACAACCTTAGAATCATATTATCTAAGCATCCTAATATCAAGGGTATCAATTTCGACCTGCCCCACGTCGTAAACTGCAGTTGCCTTGCAGGGATGGAACATGTAGCTGGAGACATGTTTGAATGCATCCCATCTACTGACGCTATTTCCATGAAGGTGAGCAACTAGTGAGTCTGCATATGGTTAGTTTGTTAATTTCTTGGAATCAATCGATTCTGATAGGGTGTTACTGTGAAATTTGTTCAAGTGGATTCTTCATGACTGGGACGACCAGCTCTGCATAAAGCTATTGAAAAACTGCTACAATGCAATTGACGACAACGGACGGGTAATCGTCGTTGAACACATCATATCAGAGGTACCGGAGACAACAAATGCAGAGAAAGTGAGGTGCGCCATGGATTTGGGATTGATGGCTCACATGCCGGGAGGGAAGGAGAGGACCCAGAAAGAGTATATTGCCTTAGCAAAGGCAGCTGGGTTTACAAGGATCAAATTTCAATGCTATGTTTGCAATTTCTGTGTGATGGAGTTCTACAAGTGAGCAGCATTTTCATCTAGCCCGTTATATGAATTGAACAACTCGACCTCGACTTGAGAAAAGCTCGACTCGAGCTCGTTCGCTTAACTAAATAAGCTGAATCTGAACTGGATTTTAAGCTCAATTGAAATCTTGGCTCGTTTAATTTAAGCTCAAATAACTCGAATTTTATGGAATTTTTAAAATTTCCTTTAAGTCAATATGTCATGACCAAGTAGAACCGTTTAAAGCTCGAAAAAAGCTTAGCTTGAGCTCGTTCGTTTTCCTAAACAAGCTTGCTTTAAAAAAAAACGCTCGTTCGATTCCTAAACAAGCTTGTTCGATCAAGCTTAGCTTAAGTCAAGCTTGATCAAAAAAATAAGCTCGTTTAAAATTTGGGTTCGGCTCGGCTCGATCTCGTATAATAACGAACAAAGCTTGAACATGTCAAGCTCGTCTCATCCGCCTAGAATAACACCCATATTTTCAACCACTCATCTAAAAAAATATATAAAATGGACAAATAAATTAATACTACCTTCGTTCGGAAAAAACTTGTCACTTCACTATTCACACACGCTTTTTTAGGAGATAAAAACTATATAAAATATCTAGTTTTTTTAACAATTTCGTAGTTATTATTAATAAGTACAAATTTGTTAAAAAATTATAAATAAATGAATATTTTATATAGTTTTTATTATTATAAAAAAGCGTGTGTGAATAGTAAACGACAAGTTTTGCGGAACGGAGCTAGTATTAAAATTTATAAAACTTTTAAACTCCACCTCTAATAACTTCATTATTTTCATAAAATTTTGCATTTATTACCTACTATGAATATTCTCTATTTAAAACAAATTTAAATCTATATTATAAATACTCTTTATATAAAGCAAACTTGCATGGGTAAGTAAAAAAAACAGGTGAAAATTAAGTAAAAATAGGTGTTTATTTTATAAGTATTTTAAATGGGTGTATGGGAGGTAAAAAAAAACAAGTAAAATTGTTTAAAAAAAAGGATTAAAAAATAAGCTACAAATCGGTGCTTTTTTATGTGTTTATTTGGGTGTTTATTCTCCCCTTTATCTTATTTGGTTTAAAAGTACCACAATGCCCCTAATAACAACCAAATAAACTCCACTTTTTACAAATAAACTGTTTTTCTCCCCATACGTAGAGGCGGTAGAGTATCTTGTTGTTTAAATTTTTAACTATTTTTATCAACAGTTTGTTAATTTTACCCTGTTTATAATTTTAGTGAGTTTATTAACTCCGTCTCATACGAACCCTTAGTATCGGGACTGCAAAATAATTAACATTTAAAGTTTTTTTTTTAACGTGTTGCAATTATATAGGAAAAATTACTCTTTCTCCAAAAATCTCTATTTTACATTTTTATATGAAGGAGTTGGAGTAAATAAAATATTTTTTTTATTTAAATGCTATTTTTTTCCCAAGTGAAATCAAGGTTTTGTTTGAGATGCTCTAAAACATATCAAAGTAAAAAAAAATAACTATAACAAAAAAATCATCTCGTATCTCTATTTAGGAGTTCAAGTCATGTAACATGGGGATCAATAAGCACTTGTGCATAGGCCTCTCCACGGGTTGGACCCGCTGGATTGGCGGGTCATGGGTCAGGACAGGCATGACCCGCACCCGAACCCGGGGAATAGCCGGGTCGGCGGATCACAGGTCGCCCCGTCGGGTTAACAGGTCGAGAGCTTAGTTAATTTTTTAAAAAAAGTGTTTAAAAAATGTAATTTCGGTTGAAAAAAAAAGGAGAGGGAAGAAGGGCTTGCACCGTTTCCAGTTGCATATGTATCCTTTCGGGAAAAAAGAATCAAAGTTCACGTAGTTCTTTTACCTGTTTGAATCCCCGCTTACCTTCCGGCGTCGTCACCATCTGAACTCCCGATGGATGTCTCGTCTTCTACTCCTTCATCCGGGTCTGATTCGGTTGAGAGGTGGTTCCTTTGGCTTCTTTCATCTGCCCGCTTCCAATCGCTTAGTAGGACTTGCATCTCGATCGAGGTTCTCCGGTAGCATAGTCGACTAAATAGTTGCTCAACCGCAACCGTCGAGCATGGTGCTCCTAGAATCTAACGAGCAATTACTTGTGGAGTGGGATATCGTAATCTTTCTGGCCTACTCCACCATGCCGAGACGTCGAAGTCATCCGCTTCAATATCAACAAAGTCAAAGTTAGTAGATAAATATTCGTCGATCTCCGAATGGGAGGTCGACGAGGTCCTCGATCACTTTGTGCCAAAAATATCTCTAGCAAGAGCCTTCGTTCGCATAGTAATGCTAGTGCGAGACAAGGTTGAGGACGAAGGGGGTGGTTGAGATGATTGAGTACCGCTAGTAGAATAAATATCATATAAGCTTTGAAGTAATTGTCTAACCTTAGTAATTGTAACAAGTACATTTGGCGGTTCATCAACTTGTAACATAGGATAATAGTTTTCCAAAAGCCTTTGAAGACCAGTGAGCTTAATTCTAGGGTCGAAAACCGTTGCTACGAGGAAAATATCAGGAATGTTTGTTTAATATTGTAACCATTTAGCCTTCATTTCCATCACAGCTTGGCAGATTGACGATATTTATAACCCGTCATTTAGGGCTATTGCAATGTTCATTGTGGTAAAACAAAATAAATGCGAAGTAGGTGTGTAAACTTGACTAAAAGTTATGGTGGCGTCGTAAAAAACTTTAAAATTTCCATCACGTCTCTCGTCGTTACCCAAATATCACTAAAAACATCGGACCCTTCGATATATTGGGCAGCGAAAGAGGAAAGGAGGTCTCTATAAACATATGATTCGTGAATCATTAAATAAGTGGAGTTCCACCGAGTAGAAACATCCCTAGAAAATTTCTTCGGTCTCACCTTGTTTTGTTTAAAGAAGACCTTCCACTAGTCACGAAGCATTTTGCTCTTTTAGAGGGCCTTGAGAACAAAACGAATATGTGCGACCACAGATTGTAAATATTCTAAAGCGTTTTGAACACATAAGTTTAAAATATGTGGTGCGCATCGGATGTGGAAAAATGTACCTCCGGAATGGGGGCTACAATATTGAATTAATTCTTCAATAGAAGTCGTGTTTGTGGAGGCGTTGTCAAAACCGATTGAAAAAACTCTTTGGGTCAACTGGTATTCTTGTAAAACGGATATAATGACCTTGGCTATGTTACGTGCTGAGTGTGACTCATCAAAGAGGCGTAAGGCCAAAACTCTCTTGTGTAAAAAATATTCATTGTCGACCCAATGGCAAGTGATACCCATGTAAGAGTGCTCAAGCCAATGATCGGTCCAAGTATAGCTACAAATTGAAACCTTCAAATCAGAGTGTTTTTGAAAATATTCAACAATTTGTTGCTTTCGACAAGCAAAATGTTTTTCAATTTTCCTCATAACAGTTTGGCGGGAAATGGGAGGTAAGCGGGATTAACCGTCCTACTCACCCATTTTTTAAAATGTAAACGATCTGAAAAGTTGTAAGCTAAACCTTCCACGGATATCGTTTCCGCAAATTCGTTACTACTATATGTATAATCAGAACTAAATAAGTCAGGAGGTTGGGAGGAAGAAGTTGCGTAACCGGTTAATTGCGTCTGGTCGGTCGACATCCCGTACTTGTCGGGATGCTTGTTCTTGACATGCCTCCTTAAGTTGTCGTAGCCTCCTCCTTTGGGATGCTTGTATGACTGAGTGCAAAAGTTGCACTGAGCCCTACAACTTTCATCCTATTGGATCGGACCTTTCGTGAACCAATATTTTAAGACAGCCACCTCCGGGGCGACCCGGTGGTCTTCAAACATCGTGTTGCTCTTCTTGCTTGTTCGCATCGCCATCATCAGCTTCTGGGGCGACATCTTCCGCCATCGGTGCATCACCTCGCCGAGCCCGAGCTGCTCCGAATTCGACGGTCGGATGTGTAGAAGGAGTAGGATGAGTAGTCAGCGTAGTCTGATCGTTGGCGACGCCGCAGGGGGTGACGGGAAGATGATCCGAGATGGTGACCTCATCATCATCTCGGATTGGGGCTCGGGTGCCATGGCCTCGCTCCGGCTAGGACCGCTCACACTCTTCCAGCCACTAGTCACGTACCCTTCGAAACATCGACATGATGAAATTGATGAATGTAGGATGAGAGATCGAGAGATTTTAGGACTTAGATTAGGAGAGATTAGCAAGAGATGGATGGAGAGATTAGGGAGATATGATTGAGACTTGCGAGATTAGCAAGAGATTAGAGAATGGATGATGAGATTGAGAGATGAGAAGAGTTGGTTGGTGTGGGGTGAAGTGGTGGGGTTTGTGGGGTATTTATAGGTGAAAATAGGGGTGGGCGCGGGACGGGGTAGCGGTCGTCCCGCGTCCCGTCCCGCGTAATTTTTCCGGGACGGGATTCTCTATTTTTTTTTTCAATCCCGCGCGGACCTTATTCCTCACGGGACGGGACGGGACCGGGACGGGACGGGCCTTGTCCCTTAAATAAAAAAATATTTTAAATTCTCTACTATTTTCCAATTTATAAAAGGCATAACTCTTATATAACTATAGTTTCTTACAGTGTATTATATATATAGACACTATATATACACTAAATATGTGATATTTACTTTTTTAATTGAATATATGATATATATTTATGTATACACTGCATTGACACACTGTAGGATATATAATGCATATATAAGCTACATGATATATACATCTATACACTGTATATATACATTGATACTGGATATATATTAACATATATACACTGCATATATGATATGTATAAATATACTTGGGTATACTGTATTTACGTATATAATATATTAATATAAAAATATATATAATATATATATGCGGGACGGGACGGGATTTGCGGGATGAAAAATCTTCGTCCCGAGTCCCGTCCCGTGTAAATTTTGCGGGACGGGATTTACTAATTTTTTTCAAATCCCACCGGGATCGGGACGGGTCCGAGATTTGTGGGATTTGTGCCCACCCCTAGGTGAATAGGAGTCCCCAAGCCGGGTGAAATCAACAGACAACGGTAAAAATTGGAGCCTAATGATAAAAAAAAAAAAAAAAAAAAAAATCTGACCGTTGTCGCCCGCCGGGTCGAATTCTGAGCCGTTGAATGAAATCGTCTCTCTCATTACGGTCGGATTTTTAATCGTTGGACCCGGCCAGTTCCTAACCTATTTTAATCACTTTTCTAACCTAATTTGTAAATCAAGGTGTAGGATTTGTTTGTTTTTTTACAAACTTAATTTATATTTGCAATTTACAATTATAAAGTTCTTTTTTAAAAAAAATAACATAAAATGAAATAAAAAATATATGTGCTAGCTTTCTTTTTCTAAAATTAAATTGATTTTCTACAAAATCAAGTTAAAATAAACAACGATTGGTAATTAGTGATTACGAAATTAAATCTGCTTCGCAAATTTGTTGTACATAAAAAATTAACAACGATTAAACGAAAACAAACACATGGGTCTTTTATTATTAATCGGCACAACAACTTAAAACTTACAAACAACTACTAACTACACACTACACACATTATACTTCATAAATTGATAAGCATAGTCACACATTACACATAGATGGTAGATAACCATTAGTCGATAACAATTAAGACCCAATTACGAACGCTCACACTCATCCACTTTATGAGCGGCTTGATTCGCCTTCTCCTTTATTGAACTTGTCGGGATGCTTGTTCTCAATGTGCCTCTTGGGATTGCCATATCCTAAATTGTTCCTAATTTCGTAGGCATGTGAACAATAACGACAAACCATCATATAATAATCATTACAAGGGAGTTATCTTCACGGCGGAAATGCGTGTCATAGTTGAAATCACGAACGTTCGTTGCCATTGACCTTAAACACGTACTACTAATGTTTGTTTGGGAATGTTTGAAGAGATGTGTGAGTGAATGAGTGATTGTTTAGGTCTTTATATAGAGTGAATTAGGGACCACAAAGTTCGAATTCACAACGGTCACATTAAAAAACTAGTCATTGTTTTTTAAACGTTACCGACCGGATTATTGGCCGTTGGATCGTCAGATCAACGGTCAGATTTGAATTTTATAGTCGTTGGACCCGGCCGAGTCCAACCCGGCGGGTCCAACGACTAATTTTTTTTTCGTTTCTTTCCTTTGTAATTTTATTCTATATCCTAAATTATTATGTGTTTATTTTTTATCATCTTTTATTTTATATAAAAGATGATAAATAAACATAAATCATAAATGTTATAAAAAAATAAAATACAAAAAAAGTGATAAAAATAAATTCACTTTCTAAAATTAGTTGAGAGTTAATTTTAAAATTGATATAAAAATCATTGTCAATTGTGATGGATTGATTTATTTGATTATTGATAGATGATACTTATAGATTTATAGTCAACTAATTGAAAATAAAAATGAGTAAACAATTTGTTCAACAACAATAATCAACAATGAATACACATGGGTCTTTCATTATTAATCGACACATTAATTTCAAACTTTTAACTTACAAACAACTAACATAATCAACAACTTCACAAAATAAAACTACGTATTACACACTTTATAATGTTATAGTTGATAGACTGACAATGTTAATTAGACCCAACTACAAACATAAACGTTCATCTTCTCAATTTCACGATGGCTTAATTGCTAAATGCCAACCTTGCTTCGCCTTATTCTCTCGACCACTGTTCCGGATGATTCTTCGTAATGTACATTTTCAAAGTGCCATATCACGAGCTTCTCTTCACTTTAAAACCCTTTGAACAATAGTTACAAACCACCATATAATAATCATTACCTGATTTGTTCTTCTCGTCAGAAGTGCGTGTTGTACAAGATTTCAAGTTTCAACAAGGTTTGTCCCAGATCCTCCTTTATTTCGATTTACCATTGAACTTGAAGAATTTGGTATTGAATGTTTAAAAATGATAAAGATGTGATTATGTGATAGTGGGTTAGGTATTTATTGACAACAAATTCAGGTCCCCAAGTCCACAACGGTCCGAAATCACAACGGTAAAAAAACTAGCCGTTGGGAGCGTATTTAAATATTCACGAATCACGGGTCGACCCGTCTGGTCTCCGGGTTTAAAACACCTCGAGCCTAACGCGAACTCGTAATCCGACTTGACCCGCTTGACCCGGACCTGCCGGGTCCATGACCCGTCGGGTCACCGACCCACCAAACCCGCCGGGTCACGGGTTGACCCATGGCCCGTAAGCAGGCCTACTTGTAGAAGTACTGGAGGTTAATGTATGTCTTACCTCGAATTTTTAGCTAATAAAAAAGGGAACTTTTTTTAGTACGTTATTAAAGACTTTTGGCTCATTATATAACTTTTTAGATGAGATATTTGGATAATATGTTGGAATTTCATATTTATTGTTGTAGAGTGAAATTAGATAATAAAATATAAATGAGGATGAAATTTGTACATATTATTTAAGTTTTTGTGTGATAAGAGCGGATTTTAATGTTATAATCAAAAATAAAAATAACTCCAACAAAACGTACTCCCATTTCACACAATCCAATTTGGGATTTCCAGGATTTAATATGGTGTAAGAGTCGGTCTGATTTTGGTTCATATCTCTAGCCCTGAACTAGCTATTAAGAGATTGAATTACTAGACCCGTCTTTGAACAAGTTATAAGAGAATGAAATGTTTGAAATGCAGGGGCGGAACTAGATATATAAACCGGGGTAGGCTAGCTTTGTGATAAGGAACAAAATATGTAAAAAAAAGGAAGAATATTGAAGGCTCACACCCGACACCGATAGACTGACGTAATTAGGGAAAATCAGCGTTTATTATAATATATTTAAATTCTGATTTTTCTATATGGATTGGGCTGAACTTTTTATTTTTGGAGTGAGCTGCAGTAAAGCCCAACCCAACCCTGGATATGTGCCCGTTGTAATATCTTTAAGGGTAAACTGCAGAAAACCACCCTTTAAATACACCATATTGCTTAAAACCACCCCTTAAATGCCTAATTGCTGAAAACCACCCTTTATAACCATTCCGTTAACAATCGATCACCCCATTGATGTTTCCATCCAAAATTCAGTTAAAGATGTGAAATGACAAAATTACCCTATTTTTTTAAGATACTTTAATGTAATTGAGTGGATTAAAACATGTAGCCCTTTCTTCTTCCTTCGTACGCGGCGACGGTGACAGGGGTGGGCAACTACGATGGAGGTCGAGTGGTGTCTTCGCCTGAGTTCTTCACCTCCAAAGACAAATATGAGAGGATTCGCCATAATCGAACTCCAAATTTCCGGATATGCGTCTAGAGGGTCTCTTTTGAAAGAATTTGGGGATTTTGAACAGTTTATCTCACAAGGATTCAAACTTGGGCAAAAGAAATTTGATGGGGAGGAAGATTTGAAGCATCCATTGAGAACAAGAAAACACAGTAGCAGTCTTTTGAATTCTTGATTGAAATTTTGGTTTCAATTGGAAGGGATTTGGGCGGCTATTGTCATGACGGCTAGGCTTTGGTGGTTTTTGGATGGATTGTTCTTTCATTTTCAAGGGTTTCAACATAAGGACTTGAGCGACACAAGAGGTTTGATTTCTTCTTCATCCTTGTTTGTTGCCATGGAAGAAATACGTTTAAACATCCTCAATTTGGGGATTTTTTTTGTCCATGTTTAATTAATTTAATTTATTAAAATTGGGTATATTAAATTAAAATATATTTAAAAATACACATATTTAACGGAAGTTTAGACGGAATAAGTGGACGGGTGGTCGATTGCTAACGGAATGGTTATACAGGGTGGTTTTCAGCAATTAGGTATTTAAGGGGTGGTTTTAAGCAATATGGTGTATTTAAAGGGTGGTTTTATGCAGTTTACCCTATCTTTAATTAAGCTACAAATGAATTAATATGGTTGAATCATTCCAAGTGTTAACTAAGGTAGACTGGTTGCGTTTAAGGAAGGAGAAATAAACACAAAAATACAACTAAGGGTAAAGCTCATTTACAATGTCAAAACAAAAATAAATCTGACATGCATACAGTCCGACCGAAGATTCTCGAAATTTAACATAATCAAATTGATGATCTTTAGGCTCGATAAGTTGTTAAACAGTTGAAGCAAATACCATTCGATCGAACTTGATTCAGAAACAAATACTGCATGAGAATTGTTTCTTATATCTTCAATATAACAAAAAAATATGTACTCGTTATTGATTTAAAAAAAAATTTCAGTGGTTTGAATCCACTTCTAAGCAGGTGAAGGTCCAAACCTTAGCCGGGAGCGAGCCGGGTTTGGAAATTCAAGCAAGTAAAAGTGGAAGCCGTCAGGTAATTGAGTACCTAACCTTAGAGTTATCTTGTTGACATAAATCGGCTCCTCCGGGAAGTGGAGTGGCCATCATCTTCGTCGAATCCCTCGATCGTGTTTGGCCTGACAGAAATTGACAATAAAGAATGAGATTGAGTGTTGATTCATTGGGATGTCATAAGAGAGGTTAGGCAAAATGGTAAAACCAGCGGCGGCTATTCATTTGTCCACCACGGAGTGAAGTGCCTCATTTTTTAGTAATAGATCAATTCCCTTTTCCTTTAGGAGAGAATAGGTTTCATATGAGGTAGGGCCTTCCAAACGAGCGAGGTAATGGGTTAAAGGAAATATTAATTATTCCGGGAACCTTTATTCCGTTCGGCAAAACATGTACCTTTTTAAAGTATTCATTTTGTTCAGAAAAACATGTCATTATACGTATTTTGACATTTACTTTACGAAAACGCCCTTGTAATGTTTAATTGATTGTTAGTTTGTAACGGCCCGGGATTATGATTCCCGGGTTACGTTTCGAGGGATGAAACCTGAAGGTTCGATAATGTATAACAAAGTAATATAAAGATACTCTAGAAAGGGGGGTTGAATAGAGTATGTCGGTTTTTCGCAAATAATCTCAAGACTTTTGAAACGCTCGCAAAACCTTTTGAGATTAGACTTAATCTTTTCTCTGGAAACCTGAATCATAAACAAGTTATACAATTCGAAACAAGTGCGGAAATATGGTAAAGCAATAAGTAAAGGACGCAATGAATTGTTTACGAGGTTCGGCACGAACTTGGCCTACGTCCCCGCCTAGGGTTCTTCCACAACCCTAGGATTCAACCGTCTTTATTGATTCACAAGACTTAGGATCCTAATAGCTCACCGAGAAGCCTCTCTCCTATACAATTGCAATCTAGTCAACTCACGTTCCCTTGGAGTCCTAGACCAATCTAGAAGAGCCCCACCTCTCTCAACTATCTAGTACAATCCTCTTACACTTAGTGAATCAATCGCCTAGTGTCCACTTCCTGAGTTACAAACTCTCAAGTATAACACTTTCTCGAAATATATCCTAAAAGCTCACTGTGTAACTCTCAAATGCTTTGAAATGAAATAACTGACTCTTAAGATCTAGCAGAGGGCACACAAGGAAGACAGATTTGATTTGAAGGCTTGAGTGTATGAAGGCTTGTGTTCAACGAATGTGTTCTGTCTTCCCTTCTTCCTTTTCTTTATAATGAACAAATCGGCGCCTACGGATCTTCACCAACGGCTAGAGCGGATCATGGCTTGAGAGGGTTTCTTCATGATCTTCTATTCTTGGAAACTTTGAAGCCATGATCTTCCGATTTTATTCTCCGCGTTATTCAGCTCAAGGAAGGAAATAGAATTCAAAAAGCTTCCTGAAATGTTAGTGCATATATAATAATATCTAGAAGCATATAATAACATATAATAATATTCGTGCATAATATAATAAAGTACAGATTTTGTGTTTCATCAACACAGCTGTAGCTTCAAGACCTTTGACACAAACTGTCTATCAAAGCCTTTGAAACTAATTCCGATTTTCATCAAGGGAGTGGAGTTATCAAAACCCATCGTTGGGATCTTGCGCCCCGAGTCCATGTTGAAGGTTTGAAATCAAATATTAGTGTTTTCAAAGCGGGATTTCGCACTCTAAATCGAAGGGATCGTTGGAATACCCAAGGAAATCCCTTGTACCTGTCTTATCTCTAAAGCGTGGGAAATTCATTTGGTCATGCAAATAACGGAAATCCAAAGTAATACATAGTGTGCCGCGGCAGATCCAGGTCAAAACGGAGTATAAAAGTATGAAATCCAAAAGTATGAGTCTAGTGAAGTCAGAAGTCTCAAGCGCTCACTCTCTGCCATGCAAAAGGACTCGCTCATGAAGACAAGCAGCATCAATAGTCATAAGCATACAAGAGATACCTTTGAAGGTTTGGAGGTGAAAGGAGAAGAGAATAAGCATTTTACCCTCTCTAGACTCGAAAATGGCCAAAGGAGACTACGGGGCGTGGATCTTGGATCTCCGGGCGATTGAGCTACTCCAAACGACTTCTTGGACTCCTTGGGAGATTGAGGATGCTGTTGGACTCCTTGGCTTGCAAGATGGAAGAAGGGAGAGGTGGTGAGGTGGTGTTTGGTGTTTGGCGGAGAGAGAGAAGGAGGAGGAAAGGTGGTTCCTTGGTGTTTTCTTGTGGTGGTTAGAGGATGGCCGGTGAGGGGTGGCTGAAGTGGTGGAGGATGGGAGCTGAGGGTGGTGGGACAAGGGAGAGGAGAGGAGAGGATGAGGGTTGTGTTTGTAGGGTTTATGCCTATAAATACAGCTCTCCACAACCCCAATTCAGCCATTCATACACCACAACACATTTCTTTACTTCTCTCTTTTCCGATTTTAATTTCGTTATTTCGTAGTAATTCATGCTTGGCTAAACCTTTTATAGTTTTGCTTAAATTTTATGCATTGGTTAGAGACATGTGAGGAATACTATTTTATAGTTATGGTTTATGCATATTGGGTTATTTATTACTCTTGTTCTTTATATGTTAAGTTGTTTAATTACTTGTCTTAATTGGCCCCTAAGATAGATAATCAACATGCTAAGAGATTATAGCTAAATCCGCTATTGCGGGCATTAATCCAACATAGTAGCAAACATATCTTGATGAACAAGTTGTGATTCATGAATATGAAAGAGTAATAACATATAGTGTAGTGTTATTCTTAGCGGATGCGATATCTAGGTTCACAACAGGTGACATGTCGAATATGCGAGAATTACATGAACTATGTGCTTATGTAATTAGGGACTTATTGCTTCTCGAACCCCATGCGAGAGTTTAGGGAATCGACAATGATCGAATCATGAAGCTATTCAATTTTGTGCACAAATCGACACTAAGATATTCAAAATGATCATGGAACTACCAATGTAGCGAATATAACTAAAACTATATACCTTTTTTATACTATTTACTTTGCAATCATTATCTCCTTTACTTTATTTATGATCATCGTTACTTTTACTCTCGTTACAAATTGCTCGCTTGCTTGATACGTTTGACCAAAGTCGCATGCATTCTCTATGGGATCGACATGTACTTGTAACTGATACTAGTTATTAGTTGAAGGTATAGAATTCAAATTTAGAGTTTTTTTTTTTTTGCTAAGATTTAGAGATTTAGAGTGTAGAACACACAACATTAATGCACCACATATATTGTGCTTCATATGCACTTTATTAATTATTAGAAAATCTAAAGGGTGATAATTGAAGAGTCAGCAATAAATAATTGAAGACTCCTAGTCCCAAGCTAAAGCCTGCCTCTTTTAGCGAATGTAAAAAAAAAATGGCTTCTCAGCAGTCTCACTTCACAAATGAGAATCCAATGAGCTACGGGCGGCTGATGCCCTCCTCCTCCATAGGCCACCCAGAGCCTCACCGCCGCTGGTGGCTGCCGGCAGTCATCTTTGTAGTGGCGGCCTCGTCGGTGCTGACAGGGTCCATTGTGAAGGCCGAGGCGAGCACCGTGGTCGGGCGGCCAACCAAGGCAATAAGGTGGGCCTGCGGTCGGACCCAGTACCCCAGCTTGTGCCAGCAGTCTCTGGTTGACTTACCAGGGGCGTTGAGCGCCGGGGGTGAAGAGGAGCTGGTGCCCATATCGGTGAACGTGACCCTGCACCGGTTTGGGCAGGCGCTGTCGCTCTCCGCAGAGATCGCCAACTGGAAGATGGACACCATCGGAAGGTCGGCTTTTGAGGCTTGTGTTGAGTTGTTAGACGATTCCGTGGACCTGCTCGCACGCTCGCTGCTCTCCGTCACCTCTGCTGACAGTGCCGTCAAGGTCGGTGGCTACCCTCACCCTCACTCTCACTCATCCGATCCTGTCATGATTCATAAATTTATAAAAGTTTGTTTTTGTGCGGGTACAAAATTAATTTAATTTTAAAATGATTAAACTAGGTCCATATATCTAAAAGCTAGAAAATTCCATATGGATACTCCAAATTAAGCAATTTTTTTTTTACAATATGTACTTAATAAAAATCCTCTACATCATTATTGTATAACGTATCCCTTTCAAAAAAAAAAAATTGTATTTCTAAATCTATTTGTAAACTTTAAAATTATATTTTGACATATTTTAATTTAAAATAGGTCAAAACATACCTCAATTTGTGTTTCATAAAAGCAAAGGAACATAACTCTTTTTTTTTGCAATGTAGATCGATCATGTAGGTCATTTCATTTGGTGTATCATAAAATTATTTTAAAGTTTTATCTTTTAAATAATTCAAATTTTATATGCATATTTTAAATAGCTACATCCATATGTTCATAAAATTTTATCTTATAAAATCATATTTAAAAAAAATTAAAATATAACTTATATAAAAAAATCCTCCTTTTAATTTTAAAATTTTTTCCAAACACATTTTTCATGATAAAAGTTTATGAACACGTCCATATCGCTATTAAGATAAATTTTGTATTAAAATATTATAATGTATCAAGTGATTATTTTTATCATCGGGTCTTTTGTTGAATTTATCTTTTTTCATTTTTTTAGTTCTTTAAAAGTAATGGATTTTCTAACTTATATATATCCGCATGGCCGGGTTAAACTTCATATTTGAGAAAATATTTCTTAATTATAACATGCAGTATAAACATATTTAAAATTAAATTATAAAGTTTATAATTTAGGGCGTAATAGTTTAATTTTAAAATAAGAGTAAACAATATTCTAATTTTATGGAGGCAAAAGTTAATGCAGTTATTTTTCTGATATTTATACGTTTCAATCAATGGCGGTGGGTAGATACGAAATAAGTCATAGGGGGCCAATTTTGTCGACTTATTGTACGTTTCGGATTGGGAAGATTGAATTATTGTTATGGCTAATAGCTATCTATACTGTTTATATATCTCTAACAAGTGTAACTTTCACCCCAGGCACCAGGCACCGAAAATATATTAATAAAATATTTTAAAACTAAATTAATTATCTATAAAAAAAATATTGATAAACAAATACACAATTGAGAAAAAGTATTTTAAAAAATCATGAAAATAGTTTTCTAAAAAATAAATAGAAATATCAATAATAAAATATCAATATTTTTGTGAAAATTATTTTAAAAGTATAATTTTTTAAATATTTTTTTAGATGGTTACCAATTATTAATAGATTTTTTGTAGAATAATAAAACTAATTTAAAAATATTTTTTAAATTTTAATTGATTTAGCTTGTTTTTTAAATAGATTTTTTAATTTAGATCCTTCTTCTACTTCCTTATTATTAATTATAATATTGATAAAAAGCAGGGCGATAGTGGGTCAACGGACGACGTAATGACGTGGCTGAGCGCGGCAATGACGAATCAGGACACGTGTATGGAGGGATTGGCCATGGCAAGTGGGCCAGTGAAGACACACATGTCCGAGCGGTTGAAGGATCTATCGGAGCTGGTCAGCAACGCACTGGCGATCTACTCTGCCGCCTACGGTGGAGGATCAGGAGGTGGGAGCATCGACTTCTCCGGCGTGCCCGTAGTTCAGAATCGGAGGCTGATGTCGGAGACGCCTGCAGTGGAAGTGGGGTTCCCGGCGTGGGTATCGAGGAGCGACAGGGAAGTGCTGGAGGCGCCGGTTCAGATAGAGGCGCCTAACATAGTAGTGTCGAAAGGAGGGGAGGCTGGGACGGTGAAGACCATCCAGGAGGCCATTAAGAAGGCTCCTGAACAGAGCGACCAACGCTTCATTATCCACATTAAAGCCGGCAGGTACGTATATACCTCATACCTACACTTTTTGCTACCTGATTCCCATTGATCGATTTAGCTACCCTTTACTTTTTCTGGCCCAAAAAAAATACTCCCTCCTTATCAAAATACTTTTTATTTTAGTTTTGGCACATTTTTTAAGAATAATAAAAACTATATAAAATATCAATGATTTTATTAATTTAAAAAAATAATTTCATACTTAATATAATTATCTATAACATTATGAAAAAAATTAATATTTTATAGATTTTTTCGCTTCTTAAAAAGCGTTCCAAAAAGTAAAAAGACAAGTATTTTGATACGGAGGTAGTATTACATTAGAAATTAAATTCGACAATGATACTATTAATGATTAAATTATTTTAAAATTTTAAAATGATAATCAGAAATCTTTTACTATTTTAACACATTTTTAGGAGATAAAAACTATATAAAATATTAATTTTTTGTTAATTTTTTAAATAATTAAAAACTCTCAATAAGTTTGTAATTATTAAAAAAATTAATATTTTATATGATTTTTATCTCTTTAAAAAAACTTGCTAAAAATAGTCATGTATTTTGTGAAGGAGGGAATATCTATTTTTGATATAGATAGAAAAGGATAGTAAAATAAATAAAATGACATTGAGTATGATACAGGCTGTATTAATTAATTGAATTGTCGAATAATTTTCAAAGTAGCACTACTTAATTGTGGCATCCCTAAATTATAGAGTAATAAATACTGTAGGATATATAGAAGTCGACCCGACACGAACGATGCATGAGATATTGAGATGACTTGAACGTGATGCCTCTCCCATCTCGATCACTCTACAAGTCTATTTAGTGTAGTTGATATAAAAAAAAAGATCTATTCCTAAAAAAAAAAGATCTATTCCTAAAAACACACCCAACACTATTTTTTAAAAAATAATATATTAAATCACTCTTATAAATTTTTATCAAATAGAGATTTTTAATTTATACTAAAATTAATTATTTGATAAATGTTAATTTATTTATATTTATATTATTTTTTAGTTGAATGAATTATTTATATCTAAATTCGTTTTTTCGATCACTCTTACCTATCGTGTTATGGTTGATTCTATGAAAGAAATTTCTCCCAAAGATATTATTAAAATAATTTTTTTTCATAATTAATACTCCGTAGAAAGTATTTCACAAGTCACAATCTATATATATATATTTTTTAATTAATTGATAAAAAAATATAAATCAAACCTATTTCATATTCATGGCCATAATTACCAAAAATATTAATAGATAAATATTTGATATGTAGTTGCTAGTTTATTTATATCTAGATTACTTTTGGATGAGAAATATTATTTATATCAAAATTTAGTTATTTGATGACTATAATTTTATTTATATCTATATTATTTTTAGTTAGGATGAATTATTTATGTTTAGATTAATATTTATTTTATATTTTCTGTCCACTTTAATCATAAAAAAAATCCATTAATGAATTATTAAAAGTTTAATTTTCAAATTATATCAGATTTATTAATTTTTTCATATTTTTAATAAAAAATTTGAAAATAGATATAATTTTAAAATAAGTAGAATAATAAATAGTTAAAGAAAGAGGACCCGACAAGAAAGATGCATGAGTTGGCTTGGCTGTGACGTCTCCCTCATTCTATAGTGTAGTTGATATAACCTATTACGGAATAATTAACAATCTAAAAAAATCTCTACCTCTTTTAAAGCATACCCAACAATATATATATTTTTAAAATAATATACTAGATCATCTCTCATCGCTCTTATAAATATAAAAAGTTATAATTTAAAAAATGAGTATTTTAAGTTTAACAATTCTTTTATACATATCTACAAAAATAAAATAAAAAAACAATTCTTTTATACATATCTACAAAAATAAAGAAACCTTTGTAAAGGGATTTTTTTTCCTAAATTTAGAGAAAGAAAAAATAAAATAGAAAAAAAGCTAAATTTTAATTTTCCTCCCTACTAATGTAAATACATTGGAGTCTGTCAACAATTGGAATCCATCACAAATTGACTATGAACAATTTTGTTTAATTTATACAAATCTTAATTTTTATTTTAAATTAAATTAATTAAGAGTTTTTGTTAGAATTAACTTAAAATGGACGTGTTGAATGTGTCAAGGACATTATAATTAACTCTTTAACATATGAGTGTTTTTTTTAGAATGAATTTGAGTTAAAAGTTGATAAAAAAAATAATTATATAAAATATCAACTTTAATATATATTTTTTTTTTAATAATTTCATGCTTAATAGTAATAAGTATGAAGCTATATTAAAAAATAGATAATATTTAATATAAATTTTAACTTATAAAAAAATTGTTTGAATAGAAAATTAACTTATTTTTATTAACAGAGTTAGTACTGAATTGTTTCACAATTTGTACAAAGTTTAATAATAACTATAATTAAATTGACTTAAAATTGAGAGTATTTATAGTATATATAATAAATGCATAAATTTATAAAATAGAATATAGGTTGGAGTTGAGATTTTAAAATGTATTGATTTATTTTAGAAAATAGTTGGGAAGCATTAAAATATTCTTTAGGATTTATTAAGGGATTTGCACTTTCTTTTGGCTGACTTCCTTGTCTTTTTTCTTCTGTCGGCAGGTAGATTCCCTTTACAGCTTTACTTGTTCCATTCCACTTTTTATCCAGTTGGGATCCCTTCTCTCATCTCCCCTATGTCCTTACCATATCAATTTAATTTATTTTAAAAAAATAATAATTAAAATTAAAATAATAGATTAAAAAGAAAAAGAAATTAAGGGCGTGTTTGGCAACAGGGTGTGAGTAGGTGGATGTGGATGGATTTTTGTAGGTAGAAGGGATGGGGATGGAATCTCGGGGTGGACGGGGTGGAGTTTTGAATCCATTTTAATCTCCTTCGTATTTGGTTGTGTTTTAAAGTTTTGGTGGATGAAGTCACTTAAAAAGACCCAATTGTCCCCACTAATCCACATGAAAGGACGATTATGCCCCTCCCAAATGCCCCTCACCCCCAACCCATCTTCTTCCTTCATCGCCGAAGGAGCCGAGCTCCATTCACGGAACCTCCCCACCCACGCAGCTCGCGGTGCACCTCCGCCCATCAGAGCAATGCCGGCCACATGTAAGTTGTCCCAATCCTAATTGTGCTGTCTTCGGTGAAGTTAAAATCGATTGGGGTTGGGCTGTGGGGTTCCCCTTTGGGTAGTCGGGCATACTCTGTTTTTATACGGCGAGAGGGGAAAGCAGGGGAGATCAATTTTGATGGGGATTTGAGATCGGAATTTGGGGATTTGAGAGTGGGAGATTGATATAGAATATGCAAGTGAAAAAAACAATCTCTGTGGGTGGGTGTGATTAGATTCGTAAGATAGGGGGATTTGGAAATTGGAAAAAAAATTCAGGAATTCAAAATTTTGAAAAAAGGCAGAGAGGGGATATAAAGATGATAACTCCATAAAATCTAGACCTGATCACTTGAAATCGCTCCCCACTCAGCACCCAAATTGGGAATTCAACTCCGAATTTTAAAATTGATACCCAAGAAAGGAATGGAATCGGAAAGGGGTAAGAGATTGGGTTTGACCGGCAAAACCAGGGAAATGAAGGAAGACGGCTGCGGTGGCGCGGTGAAGCAATGGGGCAGTCGCCGGTGACTGTGGAGTGGCGAAGCAAGAGGCGAAATCGGCCTCGGAACAGGAGCCGGTGGCGGCGGCGACGATGACCGATTCGGAAGAGGAGGAGGAGGTAGCAGAGGTCGCCGGAGTAGCGGCGGAGGCACAGGAGCTCCTGCTTGTCTTGCTGCTTGTCGATCCAGTGGTCTCAAAGCTTTTTGACATTTTGATTTGGGAGGGAGACGAAGGAGGAAGGATAGATAATTATGGGCAAATCTGGAACCCATCCCCTTCCCATCCCCTCAATCCTCCTTCGATGAGGTGGATTCCGCACCCCTTCCCATCCCCCGCATCCCCTGCTTCCCATCCTCCTCCATCCCTGCGCACCCCTTGCCAAACACGCCGGCGCGCCCCCCGAAAACCCATCCCCACCCGTGACATCCCCTCCCACCCCCTAACAAACACGCCCTAAGAGATTAACAGTGGCAGGGGATCCCATTACTTTTTACCTCTCCTATCGCAAATCCAAGATTTTTTTTTATAAGAGAGCAATTCGATCCACCAGACATCACTATATTTGTTAAATCGAGATATCGAAAACAGTATACAGACTAACCATCATAATGCAACAAAGAAACTAAAAATAAAAAACAAAAGACTCGGCGCCAAAATTAGGCTACGTACTTGTGGACCTACTCTCCATCCACTACCTTACAATAATCCATAGGCGGAGCTAAGGGGGATCAAGGGGAGCATTTGCCCTCCTTTCATCCGACAAATCACCTATATTTGTTCTATTCGTGAATAGCTATGTTTTGATATATTATAAGCCTTATTCCGATAATCGAGTAAAAGTTATGAACATTTAAAAATTAAACACAAATTAATTATTTCAAATGTCTTTTAATAAATCACGATGCTTTTATATTTTATAACTTGATATTTTGGTAATATAATTCAACCCAAGAGCTTCGAAACAAGCGGTTATATTTCTAAATTCGATAATTATATAAGAATTATGCAAGTTTAAAGTTTGTATATCTTGTTACACGTTATTGCATGCTAAGAGAATAACATAATACATATTGACTTTGTAGGTTTCGATCAAATGATTTCTTTATAGACAAAAAGAATGTTTTATATCTTTTTTTCGATTTAAATAAAAAAATACATAACAACTAATGACATAGTTTGAACTAAAAACACCATCGTTTTGAAAAACATGTTGTTTTGAACTAAAAAAGCGTTACCTTAAACTAAAATATCATCACTTAATCTAAAATATCATAGTTTTAGTTCGCTAAACCAAAAAAAATCTATCGAAGTGTGACTCAACAATTTGTACAAAACTTCCCCCCTCACCCCTCCCCGATAAATTTCTGGCTCCACTGCAATAAACACAAACTTCAACTCTCTAAGAGTATCTGCAACGGCGACAGCCAAGATATTAAAAAAAACCCATAAAGCTAAATTTCTAGCCCTCCAAATATAATAAACCATAAATTGCTTTTTTTTTATACTGGCTGGAAGACACCCTCGGATGTCCGTTGCAGATATTGTAATAGGTACCCTACCCTCTCTCTTAAAGCTAAATTTCTAGCCCTCCAAATATAATAAACCACATATGTAGCTAATGACTAGCACTCGAGCTTGATACATGCATGATTATCATATATTGTTGTTTTGCACAAACCACTCTAAGTCATCCCTGTAAAGTTTATGTACAATTCCCACCCAACTCAGCACAATATTTGCAACACTAATACTGTACGGGCAAGCAAACCGTATATACATAGGTGCGTAGCATCCTTCCAATTCGCTCCGCATAGCACACATTCTTGCGTCTGCACCAAACCTGGCCCCGTCGATCGGTCTAAGACTAAGATAGGGGTCCAGAGTGGTCGATCCCATCGATCTCTAAACACATCATAAACCAGTCTAGGCAACCCTCTAGCTAGCTACCTGCACTACCGAGAGCCTCCTTCCACGTACGTTCTAGCTCCCATCCTCTCCTCAAAAGGAGTCTGAAGATTGAAAATCATTAACCATAGCCCGCACACACATTTCTAAGTCCAAAGTCTCCCGCCTTCTATAAAAGCTTGAATGATATTTAAGCTTTCAACCGAGAAAACTGAAGTTTCAACTGAAATTCAAACAGAAACCATGAAGAACAAGAGGATGAACAAAGCGGGAGACCGGAAGGGTTTTCTCCCTTTTTCTCATTACTTGAAAATGAAAATCTGAAAAATGTTACAACAGAATGATTTTTAGCCTTATTTATAACATCTAATCTAACAACATTCTTACAAAACAATCAAAACGACCTCATTCTATCTCTGTTTTGGCTCAACTAAAATGCTCTTCATCTTGTTTGTTTGCTGAGTAAGCAAGGTGGACCCTCCTACTACTGACGTGTCCACCTTGGCTATGTGTTCCTCCAGTACCCTCTCCCTCACTCGGTGCAATAGTTGAAAGGTGTGAGTACAAACCCATGCAACTTGGAGAGAGTTTGTTAATGATGAACACCTATAAGAGGTTTGGTAAAAAAAATATTTGCTAGCTGAGTTGAACACAAGAAGTGAACTGTAGTGAAATGAGGCCATTATTCAGATCTTCTCACACAAAATGGCAATCAAGATCAATGTGTTTAGTTCTCTCATGGTATACAAGATTTTTAGTCATGTAAATGGCTGCTTGGTTGTCACAATGTAAGGGAATGGGTGTGACTAATGGCATAGTGATCTCATGTAAAATCCCGGATAGCCAAGTGAGCTTAGCAAGAACTCTTCTCATGGAACGATACTCTACTTGAGCTGATGACAAAGCCACTGTGTGTTGCTTCTTAGATTTCCAATTTAGAGAACTTCCACCAAGCAATACAAAATAGCCACACAAAGATTTTTTGGTGGACGTGCAAACACCCCAATCAGAATTACAATAAGCCTTCAAAGTGTAATAAGGATTTGTAGAGAAGATGAGACCAAGAACAAGATTAGTAGTGAGATATTTGAGTGTGTGCATCAGGGCGGATACGGGGTTAGCCGTGTGATGGTCCGATCTTCGACAACAAGCAAGAACTAAAGAACGCAGTAAAGAAAGACCATCACACGACTGCGTTCTTTAGTTCTTGCTTGTTGTCGAAGATCGGACCATCACACGGCTAACCCCGTATCAAGGGCATTATAGTGTGGCATACAAGGAGATTTCATGAACTGACTTATAGAAACTGCATTGTAAAAGCTAAGTTAAGTCGAGTGTTGGTAAGAAAATTCACCTTCCCAACCATTCTTCTATACCATAGAGGATCATGAAACACTTCGTCCAGAACTGGAAACAATTTCAAATTGAACTCAAGAGGAGATTGAACTGCTTTTGAAGTAGAAACATTAGCTTCATTTTAAAGATTTAGAGCAAACTTTCTTTCCCAAGAAAGTAACTGAATTGACTCAATCCTTGATTTTAAACTAAGAATCAAGATGCTATTTGATAAAAGTAACCTCATTAGTATCATTTCCAGTTAGTAACACACCATCAACATACACAACAAGAAGAACCACTTTGGACTCAGAATTGTGTTTCCAACTAATCACAATTTTCTCTTATTATTTCTTTTTCTTTTTCTCATTCATCTCTTTCATATATTTATATTTTTCTCCTTTTATTTTTTACCCATTTACAAACCACTAGGTTTAATTCAAAACATTGAATTAAATCTAATGTCTACTATTACTGTATACTCCTATCTTTATACTACCTCCGTTCATAAATAGATGTCGTTTGACTTTTTAACATGTGTTTTAATGAGCTAAAAACCATATAAAATATTAAATTTTTAAATAATTTTTTTAATAACATGACACTTATTATTGATAAGTATTTACATTATATTAGAAATTACAAAAAAAATTTATATAGTTTTTAGCTCGTTAAAAACCGTGTCAAAAAGTCAAACGACATCTATTTCTGAACGGAAGTAGTATATAATAATAATAATAATAATAATAATAATAATAATAATAATAATAATAATAATAATAATAATAATAATTTATATCAATATAGTATCTTAATTTAAAAACCCTAACTTTATGGTAAACATTTTTACCATTTTATCCTAACTTTATGGTAATAATTTATATCAATATAGTATCTTAAAGATTCAAGTCTACCTTCATTATTTTATCCTAACTTTTATTAATATTTTATAATATTAATTTTTTATGTTATTAAAAATTTATTTATTAAAAATCACGGCATGTCGCGGGGATTGTACTAGTTTTCTCTTATTATTTTTTTTTCTCATTCATCTCTTTCATACATTTACATTTTCCTCCTTTTATTTTTTACCCATTTACTAACCATTGTGTTTAATTCAAATCATTGAATTAAATATAATGTCTACTATTAATATATATATATATATATATATCTTTATATATTTATAATAATAATCTATATCGATATAATATCTTGTTATATACTCATGTATTAATTAGGGTATAAATATACCCTAAGACCATTGTAATGATCATCAATGAAATAATCAAACAAACCCTCTCTCTCCTCTTATCCCTCTTTTTCTCTCTCTCTTTCCCTAATAAACCTTTTCTCTAACCCTAAACGCTTCCTTCCCTAATCTCTACCTTTCCTTTCAATTTCATATGAATCATGTGCGGGACATGACATATCTTAATTTAAAAACTTTTTTGATGAAGTCTAACTTTATGGTAAATATTTTTACCATTTTCTTAAAGATTTCAAGTTTATCTTCATTATTTTATCTTAACTTTTATTAATATTTTATAATATTAATTTATTATGTTATTAAGGATTGTACTAGTTGTTTTATTAAAGGAAAAGGATGGGTTGTGTAAAACAAGCAAATAAAGAGCGATTTTCTTTACTAAATAAATACAAAAATAGGAGTTTTTGATACCGATCAAACTTTTGACCAAATTTAGGGTGCCTTCGAACAAAATAAATTATGAGACAACGACGGAAATGGTTCAACCCTCATAAACACTAAACAAATTATCCCCCATTTTTTATATTCTCTATTTTTTAATATAAAGTAGAAGCTCCGTTGAATATTCTCTGAGGTATTGTGAAATCCGTCTCAAAACATAAGTCGTTTTATTTTATTGTATATTTTTTTAATAAGTTAAAAACTCCGTGGAATATGAACTATTTTTAATTAATTTTTAAAACAATATTTACTTATAAATAGTAAATATAACATTATTTTAAAAATTAATAAAAAAAATATATATTTTATATAATTTTTAACTTTTAAAAAACCATGCAATAAAGGTTAATGGTCTATATTTTAAGATAGAAATAGTTTATTAAACTCGAGATATCAAATAATATATGGATATATGCTGGATTAATAAAAAAAAAAGCACGTAATTAATAATGGTAGGTACGAAGAGATAAACTTGAAGGTTGGGAGGAGGAAAACAAACCTGTGGTTCGTAGGAGATGGGAGGGGCCAAACAGTCATCTCTGGGGTCAAGAGCGTCGCCCACGACAATATCACCACCTTCCACACCGCTTCTTTTGGTAATTAATTACTCTCCTTTATTATCTTTATATGCTTTTTTTTAAGTAAAGATGAACTAAAGTAATTAGTAATTCCTGCATCATGACATGAGTTTTAAAAATAAATTTTTAATAATAAAATGAATTAATATTACACATTTCAATAAAATATTAATAAAACTTATCATAAAATAAGAAAGGTAGTTTTAATAAAGTAAAAAATCATTAAAAATTACCATAAAAAGTATCTTAGAAATATTTAAAAAAATTATACTTATGTAAAGCAGTGCTATTATATACAGGTATAGATATTTTATATCTCCCCTATCGGTTAGTCAAATAAAGAAATAAATTAATGTCATTGTAACTTTTGTTTAGAAATTTTAAGTAAATATATATTAATATAATAATTTTAATTTTAATTCCATGTTTTGAATTAAACTCAATGATTAGAAAATAAAAAATATTTTAAGGAAATAAAAATTTTTCCTCATAATTTAATTGGTTAAAAATCCTACCATTAATATGGGGATCACACATCATAAAAATGGTTCTCATTTAAATTATATATGTATATATGTATATATATTGTAACTTTGTTTAAAAATTTTAAATAAATAAATATACTAATATAATAGTTTTTATTTTAATTAAATGTTTCGAATTAAACCCATTAATTAGAAAAAAAATATTTTAAGGAAATAAAAAAATTTCTTTTATAATTTGATAGATTGAAAACCCTACAATTAATATGGTAATGACACATCATCAAAAATGGTTCTCATTTAAAGAATTACTAGTCGAAAACTCGTGCACTGCATAGATATATGTATTAATTTATTTTAAACTAGTACGATCCCCGCGCCATGGCGCGTTTTTCTAAAACTAAAATATTATATATAAAAATATTATAAAATATTAATAAATGTTAAGATAAAAATCATTAAAAAACTTTATAACAAATGTATCTTATAATTATCTCATAAAATTATTTTTTAAAAATATTATGTAAAGTATAATACATAAATATAGATATTTTAAATTACTCAGTAATAATAATATCAATATCATTATAACATTGTTTAAATGTGATGTGTCATAATCAATAGTTATATTCAATGTTTTGAATTAAGTCCAATATTTAGTAAATAAATTTGAATTAAGCTCAATAGTTATATTAGATTGAATTCAATGTTTTGAATTAAGTCCAATATTTAGTAAATAAATTTGAATTAAGCTCAATAGTTATATTAGATTGAATTCAATGTTTTGAATTAAGCCCAATGGTTAGTAGAATTAAAGAAAAAAGAGAATTAAAAGAAAAAGAAGAAAAAAAAAGGAGAATTAAAGAAAATAAAAAAATGGAAAAAAAATATGATTGGTTAATAGTCCTAAAATGCCTCTATGATTGACACATCGTCCTAAACTCTTCTAAATTAAGAGTTTATATAGATATATAGATAGTTATATTAGATTGAATTCAATGTTTTGAATTAAGCCCAATGGTTAGTAGAATTAAAGAAAAAAGAGAATTAAAAGAAAAAGAAGAAAAAAAAAAGGAGAATTAAAGAAAATAAAAAAATGGAAAAAAAATATGATTGGTTAATAGTCCTAAAATGCCTCTATGATTGACACATCATCCTAAACTCTTCTAAATTAAGAGTTTATATAGAATATAGATAATCATTTAGAAATAAATTAAAAATATAATGTTAAAAGTTAGAAGTCAATAAATAAATAAAACTAATATAAGTGTTATATTATAATATTGAATATGTGAAATTTTGCAATAGTAGAAATTTGTATGTACATATAATTGCAAGTATTTTTATGAACTTTTTTTGGTTAATAATTATAAAGAAAAATAACTTAAAATAAATCCAACTATCATATTTTAACCAAAAATAATACAAATAGAAAAATCTTTAAATAATACAAACTATAATACTGTAATTAACGCAATATTAATTTTTAATAAAATTATAAGTTAACTATTTTATTACTGTTTTAGTAAATAAAAACTATAATGATAATCCATTGAATTTATTTATTTTATGGGGCAAAATAGAATATTAATGGAGAACTCTTTTTAATCAGTAAAATATACTGTATCATTTATTATTTATACATGTGTTTTAAAATGATAAAAAAAAATAGAAAATTAATGTCTATTAGTTAGTTATTTTTTTTAAAAAAATTATCAATGGAAAGAGTAATGTTTTATAATTATATGATGTAATAGTAAATTTACTATTTGAAATTTAAAATGACCTGCACCTTGGTTGGATGACACCAGGGGCGGATCCAAGGGGGTGACACCAGGCCGTCGTCCACCCCGATCCCGAAAAAAGTACAAGAATATATGTGTTATGTAAAAAAATTGTAAGGTAAAATACAAATATATTTAGTGGCTTAGTGGTTAAGCCCATCCCATTTGAAATAGTAGTCAATCAACCCTTGTTCAAATCCCACTAGGTACATATTTTCATTTATTTTTTCCCCAATCCATTTTCCATTATTTTAAAATTTTTATAATTTATTTGGTATTTAACAATTAAATAATTATAATTTTTTTTACAAATTTAAGATATTTTTTGTATATTTTTTTAATAAACATTTCTAATAAAAATAATATTAAAAAAAAAAAAAAATTGTGCCCACCCCGGGAAAATTTTCTGGATCTGCCAGACCAAAATTATAAGAATGCTGATTAGAAAAGTTTGCATACATTTATGTAGCTGCGACCGGGACAGGGTTCGTGGCAAAGGACATCTCGTTCGTGAATGAGGCCGGTCCAGGCAACCACCAGGCAGTGGCGCTGCGGGTCGGGGCGGACCATGCGGTGATCTACCGGTGCGAGATCAAGGGGTACCAGGATACCCTCTACACCCACTCTCAGCGTCAGTTCTACCGCGACTGCGATATCTCCGGAACCGTGGACTTCATCTTCGGCAACGCAGCGGTGATCTTCCAGCACTGCAACATGTACGCCAGGAAGCCTATGCCGATGCAAAAGAACACTATAACCGCCCAAAACCGAAAGGACCCGAACCAGAACACGGGGATGTCGATCCACGCGTGTCGGATCCTTGCCACCGGGGATCTCCAGCCTGTGAAAGCCAGCTACCCGACCTACTTGGGGAGGCCGTGGAAGGTCTACTCTAGGGTGGTCTACATGATGTCCTCACTCGGGGATCATCTTGACCCTAAAGGCTGGCTCGAGTGGAACTCAACCTCACCCGTCGACACCTTGTACTACGGCGAGTTCATGAACAACGGGCCACGGGCCGACATTAGCGGCCGCGTCAAGTGGCCCGGCTTGCACGTCAACATGACCAAAGAGGAGGCGCTCAAGTTCACCGTCGCCGAGTTCATATACGGCTCAGTTTGGCTAGCCCCAACAGGCGTCGCCTTCCAAGCAGGATTAACAGCCTGATAATTTATATATTTAATTAATTATCTAAATCAATCCCGTCTCCATTTGTTTTCTTTATACTATTCAACTACTGTATAACAATTATTTACATAACCTGGGGAAGTAAATTCAGGTTGAATATGTGACCCCTAATCTATCAATCCCTACTTTCTCCAATTGAACTCCTTATTTTTCTGAAATTGAGTTGTTTGAAATCCCTAAATTGAGTTAATTGAAATCCCTAATTTCTCCAATTCAATCCCTTATTTTTCTTATAAACGGATAAGGTCTTGAAGCCTAATGTGCTTTGCCGGTATATGTTTTGGAGAGAGGAACCATCGAAGTTTGGTTTTTTCCATTAGGCTGAGCTTTTCGATCTTATTATGTCACTACAAAAAAAAACATATTAGCAAACAGCAAGATCCAGTGGCATACACTACTAGAATTGTGTTCATAGACGTCGGTTAAAAACCGATGTAAAACAAAAATATTTTCAACGTATTAGTGGGTGGTGTTAAAAATTCAAACTTTATCACATCGGTTTTTACCCGATGTCTATAATAATTTATAACATTGTTTTTATGTTTGATAACGATTTAAGTACGTTGATATAATTACGTTTTGGTTGATAAACCTAATGTTCAACCATATTTATTTTGCATTTCTAAATGCTTGAAACAATGTAGGGTAATACAAAATTGACATTAACATCGCTATATTTTTAATAAGAGATGGTTTACGTTGATATACACATCAGTTATACGTTATTCATTTTATGTGCATTCTTTATTCATTTATAAGTTTATAATATTAATTTATATTAAATATAATGGTATCATACTGAATATTTTAAAGTCGATGTTATTAGTATATTTTAAAATCATTTTTTCAATTGGAAAACGATGTTATTTTAATCGCAAATAAACATCGGTTTTTACTCATCAATAAACATCGTTTTTTTAATCGCAAATACGATGTTATTTTCCATGTACAGATCTATGTTTTAAAACAACCTGTTTTGGCTAATTGAAAAGTAAGCATTATAAAATACAATAATACACAATACCAAATATATCAAAGAGTAAAGATTCACTAAAAGAACAAGAAAAATAAAACGACAGATTCATGAAACAAAACCATAAACTAGAATAGATATAAAAACCCTAAACCAAGTGGCTGATGACAGTTTTGACTTTTGGCTCTTGAGACCATTTCTCAATTCTCTGACAGAACAATAAAACGATAGAGATTCATAAAAACAAAACCAAAAGCCGGAATATATTGTATATGCGTAAAGCCTCTCCTCACCATGAACCATCCTAAACATGTTGTATACTGTCAGTTTGAGTTTTGTCTCGAGACCATTTCTCAATTCTTTGCCCTGTCAGTTGAATTGATTGAAGATGCTGACCTGTGAAATGAAATCAAATACGTATGATGGCCTGATAGGAGGGAATATATACCATATGCTTAAATAGAAAAAAAATTCTAGGGAAGGCTTAGAAGTGAAAAACAATACATAAAAATATATAATGATGATTGATACATCAGGTCCTACCGAATTATAAATTTGGTTATGTAAATAGCTTAAAGAATATTCAATACATGGGGATGATAATTATCATTATTTCACTTTGTCCAGAATATAGTTTGTCTAGACTTTGGATCTTTGTTGGCAATCCTTTCGAAAATTCTTAATAAGCACTGAAATATGGTTGAATAATATTTTTATAGTCATTATTAAAAAAAATTGATGCAAGAAAGAGGTATATCTCACAATCCTCAACAGAATTTCCATAAGCTGAGCTTCACATTATTAGCAGTAAATAACTAAATATTTCCATCCAAAAGTAACTTCCACAAGCTCATCCAATAACTTGAGATACAAAACGAACAAAGACGGGCAACATACCATTCAAATAATGTTTTTGATGTTGATTATTCATGTAATGCATGTAAATTAAACTAAATCTGCACAACAGTAGTGTACAATAATAAGAAATGCTTACCAGGCCTTGTGGATCGGAGGCCCTTCTCAAGCTCTATGTTCCAGTAATCCAGTCAATTGCACAAGCTGCAGAAGCTTTCTCCATAGTTTTTTCGTCTTCTATCCTTGCAGCAATAAACACAACTGAGACAAATGTCCTACAAAATGTAAGACGAATCAAGATAATATGCCATATTTGATTATTAACACACGCTACTAGGAAGAGGCTTGCAATTTAAACATGTTTAATTGAAAAGCTGATCATTTTCTAGCCCTAGAAAAAATGTTAAATCCAATCAGCGTTCCCTCAGGGGCACAGTGAAGAAGGGGAGAAGAAAACAGAGAAGAATTAAGGAGAGGGAGAGGAACAACTTATAGAAAGAAGAATATTCAGCAACGTATTATATACCTTAAGAGTCTTTTACCCATACACATTGCAATCAAAAGCCAGCTTTGTCAAAACTAATCTGAATGAAGAGTCAAGATAGGGAAAAACACATTGTGTACACATAATTCTTACACATATTGATAGTCATGTGCATCATACACCGTAGGAAGCCAAGGATCCATTTCTCAGTATCAAAGTTCCAACAAAGGGGCAAGTGGAAAGTAAGTTCATTGCAAAATAAAAACATTTAAATATAGAAACTGGAGGAAGGCTAAAGAAGATAAATGCAGTCAAGTAAAGCTCTAAGAGGATTATTACACAAATCGGCAATAAAAAACTAAACAACATATACTCAAAATTAGTTTCACTACAAGCATCAAAAAGTAATGCAGTAGAACTGTATCCTATTGTTCTATTTTTCACGGTTGTTAGGCCTCCAGCGAGGAGCATTAATTCTTTGAACCGTCTTCAATTAAGCTGTAAGCCCATAGAAGCTGAAAGCAACTCAAGAAACATAGCATGACAGTAATTACTAAGATAGAAGTTGCAAACAAAATTGAGTTGATTGATTAGTATTATCTTTAGTTGTAGGAAATAGAAACAAGAAAACACACAAAAAGAAACCAAAGTCGGCAATCAAAGGCAAATTCAATACCTCTCCAGCAGTAGGGAACAGAGTTGGCAATCAGGGGCAATTCAATCCCACTTAATTTCTTGCATTTTTTCATACCAACAATTGCATTTTACTTTCAGTAACTCATCAACACAGGACCCGCGGAAATCAATAAATCTACAAAAGAACATTCAATTACCAATTAAAAAAACAAATAAAAAAAAGAGGAATGAATTAATTAAAAGAGAAAAGTACTAAAAACGAACCCTATTGAAATCACAAGTAGCCAAGCCGGGGAGGTAGAAGGAATGAGACGGAGAGAAAAAGAGGACGGCGAGAGAGCAGATCCACGGCGAGCAGCTCTTCCCCATCTTCGATCTGGAGATGGAAACTCTGAGAACGGAGAGAGAGTGGTAAGGTTTAGGGTTTCGGAAGAACATCGGGGGAAAGAGAAGATCTCAGATCTGGAGGGAGAGGAGTTGAACGGAAGGGCCTTTAGAGATCTCAGATCCGGTGAGAGAGTGGTAAGATTTGGGGTTTTGGGAGAACATCGGGAGAAAGAGATCTCAGATCTAGAGGGAGAGGGGGAGGAGAAGTTGAGGATGAAAGTAGGGATCGAGAAAGAGGAGTGGTGGCGGCGGGGGTAGTGGCGGTGATGGTGGCGATGTTGGCAGCAGTCGCGGTGGCGGTGGCGGTGGCGGTGGCGGTGGATGACTATGAGAGAGGAGTTGAGAGGACGAGTATGTGGGTCTTGGACTCTTTGAGAGACTAAAGAGTGAGAGGGTACATAGAAATTATAACACCTTTTTTTTGTTTAAGTGTTTGGTTTTACCGCCTCAGATATTATAGGCGCGTTTTTGATTTTTTTTTTTAAAAAATGACAGTTTAACATTGTCTAAAATACAAGGTCGATGTATCTAGTTCTAGTAACATCGCAAATTTCCGAACAGATGTTATAATTATTTTTAAAATCATGCGTTTTTATGACCGATGTTAAAGACCTAATGTCTATTAGCACAATTCTAGTAGTGATAAAGTGAATTTGCTGTGGCCAAAAGGGTTTAGCAACGGTCGTAGCCACGGCAGCTGAGGCGTAACCAAACCCGCGATGGCAAAATGGTAGCGGCAACGGCAACGTCCGTGGCTAACATCATAGCCACAGTTAAGCGACGACTGGCTGTAGCTCAACTAGAGCCCTAATTCGAGCGATAGTGCATGGCCGTGGCAAACAAAAATTATGGCGCCAATTGAGCTAGAGTTCCCACCTTAATTTGGCGCCAAATTTACGACGGTCGCTACAGTGGCAAAAAAGTTGCAGTCGCCAAGGATAAAAAAATTCCCACCAAAATTTGGCGTCATATATTGCGACGGTCACTGCCATGTCTACATTTATCCCGAGTTAAAGTTTCCCAAACAGATCAACGCCAAACAAAAATACATACCATACGCATACGCCAAACAAAAGTCTAAACCCCGTTTACGTAGTTTAACATTGCCAATGCCAAGTTACAGTTACCGGCAATGATACATGTAGCAAAACAAAGCATAACAAGTTGTTTTTCATAGTTTAATTTTCGATAGCTAGTAGAGAACCTGACCATGTCATTCAGTAGCTTGTTCTTCATCTCCATCCATTGATGTGGCTGACACGTTATGATGATCATCATCATTAGGAGATAAGACAAGATCTTCATCTCCTATAGACTCCTTTAGATGAACATTTGTTGTCTACAATACAAAAACACATAATTGGGATAAGTTTCGAAAGGAATAGTTCAAGACTTCAAAATGATAACACATAAAAAGTTGCAGTCGCCCTAATTTGAGCGACGGTGCATGGATGTGGCAAACAAAAATTATGGCGCCAATTGAGCTAGAGTTTCCACCTTAATTTGGCGCCAAATTTACGACGGTCGCTACCGTGGCAAAAAAGTTGCAGTCGCCAAGGATAAAAAAATTCCCACCAAAATTTGGCGTCATATATTGCGACGGTCACTGCCATGTCTACATTTATCCCGAGTTAAAGTTTCCCAAACAGATCAACGCCAAACAAAAATACATACCATACGCATACGCCAAACAAAAGTCTAAACCCCGTTTACGTACTTTAACATTGCCAATGCCAAGTTACAGTTACCGGCAATGATACATGTAGCAAAACAAAGCATAACAAGTTGTTTTTCATAGTTTAATTTTCGATAGCTAGTAGAGCACCTGACTATGTCATTCAGTAGCTTGTTCTTCATCTCCATCCATTGATGTGGCTGACACGTTATGATGATCATCATCATTAGGAGATAAGACAAGATCTTCATCTCCTATAGACTCCTTTAGATGAACACTTGTTGTCTACAATACAAAAACACATAATTGGGATAAGTTTCGAAAGGAATAGTTCAAGACTTCAAAATGGTAACACATAAAAATAGTAGATGAAAACATGTTGTCTATACTATAGTAGGAGCTGATAAGTCTTTGTTCTTATTATTCTGAGTAAGAGTGAGGCAAATCCCTAAAAATTTTGATTATATTCAATTCCAAGATAATTAATTCTACTAAAATGCTAACAAACCTATATTTGATTCAACATGGTATAAGCCTACATGATCTAGCAGCATCTAGAAAATTTATTTGTTCAAGTATGGCTGCAATATATATATATATATATAGGCAAAGGTTCAAATGTAAAATTATCTTAGGGTGTAAAATTTGCTTAAGGTGTAAAATTCTCGAATGGGCCTAATTTTTGTAAGTAAATTGCCAATGTGCCTAATTTAATTACTAATGGACCTAATTTAATTAGTAAAATGCCCGCCCCTTTGCCCCATGCGTGTGCCCCCCGCCCCTGTGCCCCCCCTTCTCGGGCCAGATTTTTTTTTTCTCTTTTGTCTCAGAATTTTTTTTCGTTTTAACATTTTCTATTGTGCAAGTATAACCTGATTATGTGCACATATAACATCCTGTTGTGCAAATATAACTTTATGTTGTGCAGACATAATAATTCATTATGGAGTAAATAGGTAAATGTGCCTATTTCAATTATAAAAATTTATAATTGAAATATGCTTAATTTATAGGTAAATAAGCCTAATTTTAGAGGGATTTAAACTATATGACCCTTGCCCCGGTTTGGTTTGCACGCCTAACCTCATATCCGGTTCAATTTGCAAGGGTTAACCCTCCCCCCTTAAAAAATTACATCCCAGGCGGTAAACGTTACCTGGAGTAACCGGTCTCCAGAAGAGAGAAAGAGAGAGCCAGCGCGAGAGAAGGGGAAGGGAGAAGGAATGAGATTGGAGGCGGGCGCAGTCTCCGGCTCGGCGGAAGGGCTCGAGCGCAAAGGAGGTTACTCCTTCGTCTTCTGATTTTAGGTTTTCCGGCAAAGGAGGTTGGGCGTGCAAACCACCAGTCATAGTGCCCTTGTCGGAGACGCTGCCTTTATGCCTTTATCACACCGTTCTTCATTTAATCTCCCGCGGTTTGCAGATCCCGACATCCCATCGGTCGTCACGCCGCCTCCAGCCTCAATGCCTCGTCGGATTCGCCACCTTCAAGCTTAGGTTCGCTCTAATTTCTTCATCTGTTGTCCTCTTCTCCTTCTTATCTGAATACCCTAATTTCTTAATTGAGGTGCTCTAAATCCCTTAATTTTGTAATCGAGTTATCTTCCTTGTCTCTTTATGAATTTCATGTTACCTGAAGGCCTGAATCCCCTAATTTCTGAATTGAGAATCTGAGATATCTTCCTCACCTTTTTCTTTCTTTTCCGAATTGATTTTTTTTTGTGTGAATTGATTGTCATATATGAGATCTGTTGTTGCTATTCACACCCTTGAAGCAACTTATAAGTCAATTGCAATGAAAATCTGTTTAGATTCTTTAAGAGGGATGATAACAAAAAATGGGATTGAGTAATGAAAATTTGTTTAGAACATGTTCAATTCATGTGTAGTTTGGTTTACTGTCATGTCCGTATTGCCATCCGTCATGTATAAAGATATGCGCGTCATGTTAATATATGGGCATGTGAAATTCATGTACTGAAACTGGGTTCTTCTGTGTGATCAATCATGTACTGAAACTGGCATACGAATAGGCATGAGTTTTTGTTTCTGATCCTGGTATTGAGCTGAGCAACTGCATAAGATTAATTCTGGTCATGAGTTTTTGTTTCTATCATTCAGTTTCTCTATGGAGATGATAGCATGGATCCAGCTCAAATGGAAGGAGCCGAAGGATTTCCTTTGGACATTGGAAGGTTGCTTTTGAAAGCCCAGGTATGACCATTATCTAAATGCGGTTGAGTTCTCATTCAAGTTTCATCAGGTTCCAAGCAAATTTTGGTGTTGTTGAATCTTGTGTATAGGCAACTTGTCCTGATGTAAAATAAACTGAGCCAAATTAAACTATTTAACCCCTTGAAGTTCAACCCATAATCCAACCTAGAATGATACTTCTTTTTTACATTTAACCTGAACTACAGAATTTATCAATAGCACAGATTCAAAAAGGAATGGATTATTGGGCGTCATGTAAAACTAAAGTAAGTGTCATGTAAAACTAAAGTAAGCGTCATGTGAAAGAACACTTGATCTATGTGTTACTTTTTTCTGTTAATTGTTTGCTCATGTTATTGTTGTTTTGATGACAGATTTCTGTTTCAGCTTTGTTGAATTTGATTCCTCTAGTTCTGCTACAGAAAGCACTTGAGGTAAATTTGAATCCTCTTAGATGATGGGGGTAGCTTTTTATACTTGCATTAATGAATGAATACAAATAGTTTATCATGAGAGTTTTGGGCTGCAATTTGTGAACAAAGTTGCAATCTTTGGGGTGCTATGGAAAAGGATATGACTTTTCTATGAGTTAAAAAAATTCAAATCTGGATTAGTGACTTGGACTAGAAGTTAAAAAGATTCAAATCTGGATTAGTTACATGGGTGCGGAGATTTATATAATGAAACACTCTTCACCTGTGACTGATTTGACAAATGTTAAACGAGTTGAAGTAGGTATTCTCAGTTTTTCATTCTTTCTGTTGCTATATGGTTTCTAAGCTGAAGCTTTGGTTTAGTGCAAGGATGTGTTTATCTCCTTTTCAAGGTTTTCAGGACTCCAACGAGGTAAGTAGGTAGAAAGAATTCACTGAATTTTGCTTCTCTTATTTCTTTCTGCCATCTTACCTGTAAGGTGAAATTCTGGATACCAAATGAAGATGTCCATGAACTGTTTCGATCATTGAACCATTGCAGTAATATGAAATATCCTTATTGCTAGATTTTTGCCTTTTTAGCTGAAAGTACCAACTTCTAACCATAGTATGCAATCTTTTCCTTAATGCCTTTTACCTATAATGTTACGGGGAATCAGGAAATTCTGTATGGATTTATTATTGGATGCCCTGGATAATATTCTTCGTTGGGTACAAGACTTGATGAAATGGGTTTAGACGGCATGTGTTTGGTAGTTCTGTGAAAGAAGAGGTCAAGTATTAGTAAATAGCAATATATAGCATCACAATGTTAGCCTATTAGCTCAAATGGAAGAGCGATGTGCTCATGCACAAAGATGCGGGTTCAAATCCCGCATAGGCTAATCTAAAATTATGTATAAAATTTTTCTTTGTAAGCTGATTTTTAGGTGTCAAGTAAAAAGGAATATAATATGTCTGAAATTCATGTGTCAAGTAAAATACATTATGTGTCATGTAAATCCGGTATGGGTGACCTGTAAATTCAGTATGGGTTATCGGTTAGATTTCTTAACCCATAAAAGACATCGGAAAGAGATCGTACTATCTGAAATTTTGTTTTATATTATTAATATAAGATGAATGTCTAAAACAAGAACACTACCATGTCTTACGGCACTTTGTTTTCTGAAAGAAAATAACATGACACGTAATGCTATTAACATGACATGTTATATTCTTTAACATGACAGGTAATGTGAACTGTCATGTTAATAGCATAACCTGTCATGTTAAAGGTTATAACATGTCATGTTAAAGGGTATAAACTGTCATGTTAAAGGGTATGAACTGTCATGTTAATAGCATTACTTGTCATGTTATTTTCTTTCATTAAGGAGAAGAGGATCGATCGATTCACATTACCTGTCATGTAATTCGCATTACATGTCATGTTAAAGGGTATAATTGACATGTTAATAGCATTACCTGTCATGTTATTTTCTTTCCTTAAGGCAAGTTTTTCACAATCAATATCTTTTTTAAATGAAGATTATATATAAGGCAAATAAATAAAGATATAGCCTATAGGATAAAGAAGGAATAATTGGAATAAATAAAGAAGGCAAATGGCTCAACAGCTACACAAAGGATAGGTACTGAACAGTCTGAACATAGATACTCTGTATGAATAAAAAAAACGTCAATCATGTGTCAAGTAAAATACAATACGTGTCATGTAAATCCGGTATGAGTGAATTGTTTTACATGAGATGTATAAGACTTATCCACTTCTATTACATATCGATATATTTTTTTACAAGATTTTATTCATGGGTACTAATCTATGACAGTAATTGGGGAGACTTGCTTTCCATCTTAGTCATTGCCTACTTTAACTTGGACAATGTCTCTCCTTTACCGAACTAGCTTATAGATTGCAGATCGGCAAATAACCTGTCATGTTAATAGCATTACCTGTCATGTTTTTTCCTTAAGGAGAAGAGGATCGATTCGCATTACCTGTCATGTTATTCGAATTACATGTCATGTGAAAGAGTATAACCTGTCATGTTAAAAGGTTATAACCTGTCATGTTAATAGCATTACTTGGAATGTTGTGTTCATTCCGACAGTTTCATTTACTACATGACACCTACACAGATCAACATGTCACATGTTTATTCAGACATGACAGACAACAAAGTTGCAGCAATTCATTTTAATTCTCAACCCATTTCGAAACTATACTTATCAATATCAAAACTAAAGTTCAACAAAAGGAAGCAAAAGCATTATCAATGCACCTTCCATTCACATAGCGTCGACAAATTGAAGGAGGGCGGGCGATTTGTGAGGAGCCTGAGAAACCATCCGAGCTACGAATTTGCCAAACATGAATAACTAGCAAGCTTGCAGCTTGCTAGTACAAAAGTAATGCCACAACAGATGATCAAAAAGGTTTCTCTCGAGAGTAAACTAGTTAAAAAAATGTTTATCACACCAATCATTCTCGAGACAGTACGATCTCTTTCCAATGTCTTTTATGGGTTAAGAAATCTAACCGATAACCGATAACTCATACTGAATTTACATGTCACCCATACCGGATTTACATGACACGTGATGTATTTTACTTGACACATGAATGTTTGTACTTGACACCTGAATTTCAGACATTATATTCCTTATTACTTGACACCTAAAAATCAGCTTACAAAGAAAATTTTTATACATAATTTTAAATTAGCCTATGCGGGATTTGAACCCGCATCTTTGTGCATGAGCACATCGCTCTTCCATTTGAGCTAATAGGCTATGCGGGATTTGACACCAATCATTCTCGAATTCTCTCTTATGCCGATGAATTCTCTCTTCTTTTTCTGCTTGAGTCGAGAGGATTTACTCCTTGTTGTTGCTGCTGAATCGAGTTCTGTAACTTCCTACAGCTTTCTAGAGATATAACCAACCTTTTTCTTCATGGAAATTTGGCCAAAATGAGGTATGCTTTTTTGGGGGGCTGCTGTCATATAAAAGAGGGTAAAAAGTGCTCGGTTTCGATAGAAAATTATGTACATTTGTCCACAGAGCACCAAATTGAGTTCTGTAACTTCCTATAGCTTTCTAGAGATATAACCAACCTTTTTCTTCATGGAAATTTGGCCAAATTGAGGTATGCTTTTTTTTGGGGGGGCTGCTGTCATATAAAAGAGAGTAAAAAGTGCTCGGTTTTGATAGAAAATTGTGTAAATTTGTCCACAGAGCACCAAATCGAGTTCTGTAACTTCCTATAGCTTTCTAGAGATATAACCAACCTTTTTCTTCATGGAAATTTGGCCAAAATGAGGTATGCTTTTTTTTTTGGGCTGCTGTCATATAAAAGAGAGTAAAAAGTGCTCGGTTTTGATAGAAAATTGTGTAAATTTGTCCACAGAGCACCAAATCGAGTTCTGTAACTTCCTATAGCTTTCTAGAGATATAACCAACCTTTTTCTTCATGGAAATTTGGCCAAAATGAGGTATGCTTTTTTTTGGGGGGCTGCTGTCATATAAAAGAGAGTAAAAAGTGCTCGGTTTTGATAGAAAATTGTGTAAATTTGTCCACAGAGCACCAAATCGAGTTCTGTAACTTCCTATAGCTTTCTAGAGATATAACCAACCTTTTTCTTCATGGAAATTTGGCCAAAATGAGGTATGCTTTTTTTGGGGGCCTGCTGTCATATAAAAGAGGGTAAAAATTGCTCGGTTTCGATAGAAAATTATGTACATTTGTCCACAGAGCACCAAATTGAGTTCTGTAACTTCCTATAGCTTTCTAGAGATATAACCAACCTTTTTCTTCATGGAAATTTGGCCAAAATGAGGTATGCTTTTTTTTGGGGGCTGCTGTCATATAAAAGGGTAAAAAGTGCTCGGTTTCGATAGAAAATTATTTTACATGACACGTGAATTGTTTTACTTGACACATAAATTGTTTTACATGACATGTGAATTGTTTTACTTGTCACCCACTAGAATATACATGACGCCTATTCAATTGTACATGACAACTGTAATGTGATCGCAACCCCGGATGATTTTTTCTTCAAATTAAATAAAAAAAAAGGGAAAAGGAAGCATGGATACACTCATGACCCCGGATAACTTTCCATGGGATCATGTGCTCATTAAAACTTTTTATTATTATTATTATTTGGGAAGTCATTGACCTTGTGGATTTGTGAAGCTTTTGGTGATTTGTGAAGTCTTTGACTTTTGGTGGTTTGAAACTATTTTCTCATATGCCTTTACTAGCTGGTTTCATATCTAGAACTACATATGCAGCAGTTTAGGGACATAATTTCTCTATGATTGTCATTGATTATTATCCATTTGGAAAATGTGATCCATTCTCATATGCCTTTACTAGCTGGTTGCTCAGACTGCATTTGACAAATTGAAGCCTGAGATAGTTAAATTCTCCAACAAAAAGCCAGAACTATTACTAAGCCTCCTAATGCAGTGGTAGATAGGATCGACGCTCGACAAGTTATGACAGATGATATTGGTAATTTCATAAGACATTTAATTTCTATCCTGATTGTTTCCTATGTGATTTTTCATGAAATCATTCTGGATGTAACTTGGAAAAGAACCCACAAGCTTACATCTCCAAGTCCCCATGTCCAGTTAAATCATAAATTTCTATGCTACTGTGCAAGTTCCAACCATATCCATTCACACCATTAAATTGACACCCATCAAATGAATTGAATCACCTAAAAATCACACACCAAATTCTCACGGACAGGAAAAAAAAAAGCTTGAAATGATAACAAAGTATCCTCATCAATACTTCTCATTCAAAGAAAACCACAAATTAACAAAATCTTCAACTGCTATCCAAATCCAGCAAAAACCCACAAAAGATACACTACCAAATACCAATTTCTCAATCAAACAACCACACAAATCCCCAACTGCTTACCAAATCCAGCAAAATCCCCAAAAATTATCAGAATAGGTGTAACTAGATCGATAAGAGAGTTACCTGCAACTATCCCTATTAGTTGGATGCTCCCATCAATTTCTTTAGACAGATCACTCTTAATTTTGATTTCTTCACTCTCAATTTGTGCAGACATTTTGTCGAACACTTTGTGAGCGACCTCACTGATGGATTCCTTTGCAACAATAGGACCCTGGCCTCTAGACTTAGGCAACACCTCCAACAAACCATAGCTACCAGTCATAAAAAATAGTCCTCCTGGATTGAAACACAACATCTCATCACCATCATTTGTCTTAACATAAACATTCCCTAATTCGCGAATACGTGAAAGAATTTGGTCCCGATAATTACAAGAGTTACCTGTCGGGATGCTTCCTGGTTGAACGATCTCACCAGTTTCCATACTAACCTCGATCTCCCTGCTCCCCATTGATGTAGCCATTTTGTCGAACACTTGGTGAGCGGTCGAATTGATGATTTCTTTTGCAAGCGCAGGCTCGGTTGAATCATCACCTACTAGATTGGGCGATTCCTCAAGCGTATGAAGGCCTTCTTCATCATCCGTCGACTTCAGCCTGTCGGATTTGAGCAGATCTGGAGAGTTCGATGTGAGGGCTATCGACAGACTATTGACACCGAGCTGGTCGTCGATCTCCTGAGATCGGATTGGATTCTCTACCGATACCATAGAGGGCCAGAGACAGATGGTGAAGTGCCGACGGTGCTCGGTGGTCTGGGCTAGTGAATCCATCATCGTCTTCTTCCTCCTCTGTTTCCTCTTTCCCGTATTTCCCTTTTTTCCCCTCTTTCCTGGCTCCCCTCATGACCGGCTACCGATTTCACCCAAAATCCGGATATCCGAAAGTGTGCAAATTTTTTTCGGATGGGGTTATATGTGCAAGGGTTTCACCCAAATGGGTTATTTTAGCAAATTTGCCCTAATTTTATGGGTAAATAGATAAATATGTCTAATTTTATGGGTAAATGCACTTTTTCCCGTTTTCGACACTTTTTGTTGTGCAAATATAAAGTGTATAAATAAAATGATAAAGTGCAAGAATAAAATGACAATGTGTATGAGTAATAATATGAAGTGCACAATTAAGATTATTGTTAATGTGTCTTGAATCATTTTTCACCGGCGTCGCATCGGGGGGTTCGAGGGGCGAAGCTCTTCGGCGGGGGGGGGGGGGGGGGGTAGGGAGGGCAGCGCCACCCTGTCTTTACGGTATGCAATGTTTATTTTAAACAGACTTATCATCTATTTGTTTTCAAGCATTTAACAATTTCAAATTAAAGTGCATAAATAAGATTAAAATGTGCAAATATAATATATGTTGTGCAAATATAACATTATGGTGTGCATATATATAGGCTTTTAAATTAAAGTGCATAAATAAGATTAAAATGTGCAAATATAATGTTATGTTGTGCAAATATAATGTTATGTTGTGCAAATATAACATTATGGTGTGCATATATAATAGGCTTTTAAATTAAAGTGCATAAATAAGATTAAAATGTGCAAATATAATGTTATGTTGTTCAAATATAACATTATGGTGTGCATATATAATAGACTTTTAAATTAAAGTGCATAAATAAGATTAAAATGTGCAAATATAATGCTATGTTGTGCATGCAAATATAACATTATGGTGTGCATATGTAATAGGCTTTTAAATTAAAGTACATAAATAAGATTAAAATGTGCAAATATAATGTTATGTTGTGCAAATATAACATTATGGTGTGCATACATAATAAGCTTTTAAAATTAAAGTGCATAAATAAGATTAAAATGTGCATAATTAAGGTTAAAAAGTGCATAACTAAGACTATGATGTGCATGATTAACAATTTGGGATTGTTGTGTTCTTGTCTATTATGTAACCTATGTGGGATTCGAACCCATATCTTTGTGCATACGCACATTGCTCTACCAATTGAGCTAATAGGACAAAAATATTCTATCAAAGTGGTAAGAATCAAGCACATAAGTAGTGTTTGTCTTTTATGAATCGGGCATTAATAAACTCTGATTATCATTTCTAAAATAAAATAGAAAATGTGCCATCTGATTTCCCTAAATCAAACAGCCCAGCTAAGCTCTGTCAAAGAAACCATCCTACTAGGAGTCACAACAATCTAGCAACTATCAAGAGCATCAAGAGACACAAATTCACTAACTAAACATACCTCCTGCCCTAAATGAATACAACAGACTACTGAAAGCCATAAATACTGATAACGGGTTGTGGATACTTCAATTCAAACAATACCTTTGCACAAGGCAAGAATATTATCAAAGATTTGCAGGAAAGAAAATGTTTTTTTAAATCATATTTATACTAGCAATACTCTCAAAGCGCTGCCATTAAGCACATAAAATTGAAACCACCCGAGATGACATTTACAACATAATCAATTGACTGTTAAGCTGAACAGTACAACACTAAAGCAGCCACTAAAGATGACCCCCGGGAGGGCACCAATACATCTTTACTCTTTGCTCAATGCACATGGTTAAACAGAAGTACATAATGAGGCAATTAAGCACATCCAATTCATTCAAGACACTTTTCCAGATTCACTATCGCCGGAAGCAAGCTAAATTATAACAGAAAAATAGATACTTCAATTATCCACACTAAACCAATTCAAAAAGAGAGTGATAGAGCAAGGTTTCAACAATATATAACCAAAGCAACTTTTATATTAGCTACTTGTAACTGTATAAGCAATCAATGCATTGCACAAAACAAACTGTAATCATCTTCACATCATTTTAGCTTCTTCACCTCCATTGTTGATTCATCACAACAAATCAACCTCCAACACCACACACAATGATAGGACATGTAGGTCTTCATATATCAAATTATCGCAGCATATGGTTTATACACCACACATAATTAGTAAGGAAATCCTGAACAGATGTCCAATTTAAGGAATCAAATGCCAAATCGGCAAACCCTAAACCTTAACTCTGATGTATAGGTTCACAAATTCCACCACCGAGTAAACACAAAAAATCAAAGGAGAAAAGGGGGAAAGCGCCTACTGCCGACGAATCTATCAAAGAACGAGGGAACGGACCTGATGTGCAGAGCCCCTTGCTTCAAATTTGAAATGTGGAGGAGAAAGGTGTCATGGCCATGGGAGCGGCGCTCGAAAATGAATGATAGAGAGAAGAGCCTGGTGGCGGCGGCGGTCAAAAAGCTTGGTCGGACGGAAGCCTGGTCGGCCATGGGAGCGGATCTTCCTCATCCTTTTCTTCGATTCCAACGCCGATCTTCCTCCTCCTCTTCGATTCCTCGTCCTGAGTCGGATCTTCCTCCTCCTCTTCTTCGATTCCTCGACGGGAGACGGATCTTCCAGAGGCGGAAAGGAAGAAGATGAAGGTGACGTCCTCTTCACCACCGCTGACGGAGGAGAACGACACCGATCCTTCGCGACACGGATCTGAGATGCACTCGTCGTTCCCTCGCCCTAGCTCCGCCTTCGATCAGCGAGCAATCAGAAGCGTATTTTATTTATTCGGTTCATGCTTTTTTTTATAAAACAGGTCCGGTTCGGTTTTTTTAAATCAAACCCGCGTTTCCGGTTTTCCCCTAAAATACAAAATTTTACACCTTAAGCAATTTTACACCCTAAGGATATTTGACATTTTAACTCTTCCCTATATATATATATATATATATAACAAAATGGTAGAAATGAGGATGAGAAGAACTAACCGGCACTTCTGATTGTGCAATTACCCTATCAGTGTCCCTATAGCCAGCATCATTTCATCTCTAAGAGCTTCGAGTTTCTTGTCAAAAGTTTCTGCAGTCTCAGCTAACTTATCGACAAGCTTTTGGAACATGTTGTCATTGCTAGCAGGGGTGCTTGATGATCCAGTATGCACCAGCCGAGGAGGGGCACTGCAGCCATAAGTCCGACAATACCTATGACCATCATCTTCAATAATTTGATGGAATATCTTGTCCTTGACTGTTAAAAGTTCTCGTTGATCCTCAGGTTCCTTACTCAAGGGGTCGTTGTTGAAATGCCCCAAATTATTTTTGGGTATTTCTTTTCTAATTTAAATAAGAAAGTTTTCTTTATATTATATCCCTTAATTATTTTCGAAACATTTCATTTTGTTTTTAGTTATTTATGTACACAAATAGTGAATAAATAACTAAAAACAAAATGAAATGTTTCGAAAATAATTTAGGGATATAAATATATGTGTATATACACATATTTATAGTAGGGGAAAAAAACTTGAATTGGTCTTCATCTTCTTCTGGTTCACTTGAACCGGATCAGCAAAAACAAAAAGGAAGGTGAACCGGACCATCAGCCTTCTTCAACCACGTCTGTCTCTAAAGGGGCGAGTTGCGAATCCCTCAAATCTCGCCATATCTGCAATTCAGCCTTATCAATCAATTTGTTAGTCTTATATTCCTTCCGAGATTAATCCTAATCCATCCCCCGTTAAAAGCTATGCTAAACTCGCTTCTTCTATACCTCTTTTGTTTTTCACGCTCATAACTCAACCCATCTCATCCTCCAAACGAGGTTGCCGCCGGCCTGAAGACCGTCATCAGAGTAGCCACAACCGACGCAGACAACCACCACTGCACCGTGATCAAGTCCCAGGAGAGGTAGCACGTAGCAAGGTCGACTGACGGAACTCCACATGACGCCCAGTAGCCGCTCAAGATTCGAATCGAGGCCACTGTATTGACTGGTTTCTGCAGAAACTTTCGACCCTCTGTTCTCTCTCGTTTTTCACTCAAACCCCCTGTTCTTTATATCGAAATGAAGCTCGGTAAGTCTAGTTTCCAAATAATTTTTTTCTTAATTCCCATTACCAACGAAGGAGTTATGAAAGTATGTCCAAAAGTCTGTCAGGATTCTAAACTAATCTAATTCATGTGCATTGGTCCACATTTCCGTAGCCATAGCTCAACGCCTTTGACCCCGAATCAATTCCACAGAAACCTTGCACATCAATGAGCAGTGGTAAGTTCGAAAGACCCTTTTTTGGTGTCCCCAATTGACGTCGAATTGCAGTCGAACTTACTTAACCAAACATGTTTGTGCGTGTGCTGTTTTGTTCAAATTGCAGCCACTGTTCAGGCACTTGTCTCAACATTTTCGTTCTCCCTTCAACAAAACGAACCCAACCATGTTGAAGTAAAGTCTGCACTCGTCAGTTTGATAGGTCATAAGCATCAAACCGAGCTCTGTGCAAGGAGAACGGGTGGCCGGAAGATCGCCGAAACCCACTGTTGAATCTGCACGAGTGGACCCATCGGGCTGTTGAAGGAGATGGTATATTTACGCCTAACCGCCCAACTTTTCAGTGTTTACAAAATATGCCCTTATTTTAGTTTTTAAAATTCCAGAAATTATTCGACATTTTTGGACGTGGTTCTAACTCGCGTAATCTTCTTCATCCGCAGTGTGATCATCAAATCCTTACTCGTCCTCAATGATTCAAAATTTCCAAGAAGATCATCTTGGTATTATTTCCGACTCTTTAAATTACTTCGATTTTTAGTCGAATTACATAAGTCAGATCCTTTAGTAAAGTTCCAATTATTGAATACTTCCTTATGTCTTCTATTTCATACATATAGAGATGTTCATAGACTCCGTCAACTCAGTCACCAAGTACTTTGAAGTCCATAGTTGGTACCGAAATCCAACAAGACGAATCAGGCAAGTGACTTTCCGAGCCCTTATGCTCATTTTGGTGCCTTCGTGTCTAGTTGTTTTCTTTCCTTGGAATGCTTGCTAAATTAATTGAAATAAATTACAATTCACCTACTTGTGTGATTTATTTACCATTCCGTTTGAATTTGGCAAGTATAATTGGGTGACCTTAAGATAAGATAATAATATAGTTACCCACCGTTTATTTAAAGCATGATTTATTCTTGTTCTTTCATGCTAATTGGTTAGGTATGGAACATGCTTTTTTATTTGATGTTTCCATCCTTTTATTTTAATTTCTTTCATTTCATTTGAGATCCATGTTACCTATAAATAACATGGGTTATTTTGTGTTGTGTGATCACCTAGGATGTTTTAATAAAATAGTTAATAATGTGAGGATTGTGTGTTACGATTGGAACTCAATTGAATCAAGATCAATCAAGTAAAACATGTCAATCAATGCAGAGCAAAGTGAATGCAGTATGTAAAGTAATAAAAATAATGGAAACAGGTCGGGATTGTGTGTACCCGGTATATAAAGGGTTTCATGAAACTAACACATTTCCGTAGAGAAATGTTACACTACATTCGGTAGTAGGCTGTTATCCGCTAGTGAGAGCGGGGCCGGTATTGTATTATAACGAACAATGTGTGATGTAAACTTATATTAAAAGTGGTAAACATGTTAAGTCTATAACCTTGTGTTTAAACTAATCAACGTGAGGAAGTGAGCGAAGTGTGTGATATATACATCTTGTTAACATAGTGAGAACAAATCTTTATAGTACTGATCACAATTAATTCAAGCTAGATCATATTCCATCTGTAATCGGAGTATGGTTCCTAAGAGTGCTTGTCGCTCACATATTTTCTTACTCAATCCTTCTGGATTATCCGTGTCACATGAGTCGTGTTTTAAAATGTTAAGCCTACATAAAATATTCTCAATAATCACATTTGGGTTTAGATTCATACCTTATCATGATCACTGAATTTCAATCCAAAGTAGTCCCAGTTTTCGAGCCGTTGTTTTCTAGTTCTTACGAACTAACTGTCCTATTGTTTGTCACGACAGGTTTAGGTCGAATCTCAGAGGAGAAGACGAAGAGAAGTTGAGAAGATATTTAAGTGATTTTAACATTGTATTTACATTTTAAAATTTCTAGATATATTGTGTAAGAGTTTAAATGCTTACTTAAATTTAAAAGTCTTCCGCTGTAATGTTATCAGGTTGTAAATTTAAATCCTCGGTTTTAGAGAAAAGATTAATAAATAGTTATTTTTTTATTCAAGTCATCCGCTATTTAATTGTATTCCATTTATTTATTTAATTATTATCATCTTGTTTATGGGAGCATGGTTGCATGTCCCTATAAGCTTAAGGTGGTTACAAAGGCATTAAAGTTCGAGTAATCACTAGCGATGTGGCATTCCCTTAGGCTATAAAAGGGGTGTTACAGTTGTAGTCTTTCTACAATAACAAAACACACGCATGAATCCAAACAGATCATTTATTATAGAGCTCTTGATGTGTACTACATTTGGTCATATTGGGCTATCATATCCCTTTATCTAAGTTGTTATTGATCTCCCAGAGTTTTATAGAGCTGTTGATTTCACTTGGTGGTTGTGGCAACTAGTTTTTCTACAAATCAACCTCAATGTCCCACCACGAAATGGAAACAAAAAGAAGAAAAGAACCCCCCCCCCCCAATGTTACGTATGATCCAACCTGTTGTGTGACTTTTAGCCTAATTTTAGATTTCCTAAATCTATATCAACTAGATTTCACAAATACTGGAAAAAAGGATTGAATTAGTTCATCTTGTCATACAAATGCAAGATCATTGGAAAGCAAGAAAGACATCATACTTTAAAAGAGATCGAAAAAGGAGAAAGAAGAGAAACTGAGACAAAAACAAGGAAGGGAGGGATGTGTACAACTAGGTAAGTTGAACTTACGATGGCTGCAATAACATCAGGGTCATCTGTTTTGCGGGATTTGATCCACACACTCATTTTATCAACTGGTTGGCCACTTTTTTGAAGCTACTCAGGAAAACAACAACAAGTTACAAATGCAAGTCAATTATGAAGAAGGAAACAACAACCAAGGGACAAATACATACGTACCTCATATTTTACTTCGGCAAACGACTTTCGTCCAGTGACATGTGATGGTCCATGCCTATCTCGATTCTTAGAGTTTTTCTTTGCTTGTTTCTATATATATAAAGGGTAATGAAGAGATTATAACACCAGCAAAAAAAAAAGGCAATGCTAATAATAGAGATTAGAACACCAGGAAAAAAAAGGCTATAACATAATGTAACTGATCGAAATACATTTTGGTAAGAAAAGCAAACCTCTGCCTCAGTACTACGCCAATATCCAATAAGCGGAACCCACTTCTCTGGTAGAACATTCGAAGGCCACTACGAGGCGAGGTCTAGATCATCTTTGTTCGGGGTGAAGTAGTTTCTCTTCGTTTTTAACTTGAAATCCTTTCGCATGCTGTTGCAAATTCTCAAGTAAACCTCTTTGTAGCCTTCCAGTACATTCAATACATTTTGCTACAAGATCATAACAAAATTATGCAGAAAAGCTACTGTGAAAAAATCATCAGATGCAGAAATTTAAGCTACTGTAAAAATTAAAGCTTTGAATATCATAAATTTGGCCTTTGAAATGGACTTCCAATTCCATTTAAATTCTACAATTTGAGAGGAATCCTTGTAAGAAAAATAAAAGAAGACAAATATAACAAATCCTTTAGGAATCATGTAAGAAAAATAAACTAAGCTAATATAACAAACCCTTTTAAGAGGAATCACGTAATAAAATTCTATAAATGAAGATGTCACCTTAACTTCAGCCCATATGCGTTCTTTGATAGAATTATCAACAAAGGACCAGTCAAGATTAGTCAATGGAAGCTTATGAATTATCAACAAAGGACCAGTCAAGATTAGTCAATGGAAGATTATGACTTCAAAAGTTTCGCATTTTCTCCTACTGGCTAGAACACATCATTGAATTCCACTGCAATTTTACCTCTGGTGTTCCACCCGAGCAAACCCTTCAAACATAGTAACACCATGTAACTAGCTTATTGATAGAAATTATAAATGTTTGTAAGGAATGGAAGGGAATGCAAAAGTTTAGGAAACTATCAGCTATAATCTAAACTACATGTTCATTTTGTCATCGAAACACTTAATGTAATGTAACATACTTGATTCCGAAGGACTCCCAAACAAAGTCATTGATGCTTGCAAATCTTGTGAAGGAACATGAGCTATAGTTAGATTTGGAACACTAGCGGCAACTGAGGTAGCTTGTGAGGACTGTGAAAAGAAAGAGTTATGACCAGCAGCTGAGCTAGAAGCAAGTAAGAACTCGGACCTTGTTCGCGGTCTACCGGGTCCACACTTTCGTTTCTTCATGGTCACCTATAAGAAAAGGGAAATTAGTCTTGCTGAAATTCAGCAACAGAAAGAGGCATCAGCTTTATGTAAATTAAAATAGGGGCATTTATTGAATACTTCAAAATTGTTACGGTGAGAACTATAACCTTCTACTGAGCCTCGCCATCTAACTCATCATCAGCATCCACACCCTCCTCATCTAAGTAGGAGTACACTTTGGATTCCACTTCTCCAACATTAAGTCAACCTTGTCCAGAAGGATCCGGGTTATACCACACTTGTCGTGCTTGAGATGCCAAGATAAAAGGCTCATCCCCAACCCGATCATGAGGGTATAACAATCTTCGGAAGTTTACTAAAGTGAAGTTAAAGGGGTCCAACTTCACACCGCTTGGAGGATGTGCCCACTCACACCTAAATAGCACATAATTGATATCTACGGAGTATGTAACCTTGATAATAGCACATAATTGATATACACCCCAGAGTTTTGCATCGTTCATCTGTTGTCCACACTTTGAACACAAAATACATAACCATTTGAGGTGTATGAGGTCAGCCTCGTTGCTGAAAGAGAAAGAGGGAAAGACAAAGCGATAATGTCCTTGGGTATGGCCACATCCCCTCCCTGTAATGCTCCTTGAACCTATAATATAAAGCTAAAATCATGACCGAGGTAGCTGAAATTATTCAATAAGTGTAGGTGTACACATATGATCTCCACCTACAAGTCACGTGTGTCTGGAACCAGTTCGGGAACTCATTGAAATGAGTTAATGCGATTGACTCCTCAGGAAAAGTAGGATTATGATTTTTGATGGATTTGAGATGTTCTCTTCATAAAATCAAAGAAGATAAAGGGTTAAGAAGATTGATTTTATGTGTACATAATCCAAATGAACAAATTCATTTTGAATAGTAGTACACTTACTCTATATATGGGGTGACCGCTTCTGTATGAAATAGCACCCATCGATGAATTTGAGCACGAGTCACCTCTGGAAGAATGAAGCCCTTTCCCCTCTTCTCATCATCAGATTTTCTTCTTGGAGGTCTATTGGACTTGGTCTCCACATCTCCCAAGTATTGAGCACAAAAATTCATGCATTCTTCCATCAAATAACCTTTTGCTAGCGATGTTTCGGGGCATGCTTGTTGCCTAACATAATTCTTCAAAGTCAGCAGAAACCTCTCTATTGGGTACATCCACCGAAACTTTACAGCCCCTCCGATTATAGCTTCCTTGGCAAGATGTATTGGCAAATGCTCCATGATATCAAGGAAAAAAGATGGGAAGATTCTCTCAATATCACAAACAGTTGTGATGATTTGGGAATGTGCTTCCTCCAATTGTACCCTCGAATTAGTTTTGCAGCACAACACTTTGAAGAACTTCGGTACATCAACCAACACAGAAACGACGTTGCAAGGAGCTCCGTACACACAATGGAATCAGTTGTTGTATAAGAGTATGATAATCATGGCTTTTTAAATCTCCAATGGAGCGATCCTTCAAATTAACCTTTCGTGCAATATTTGAACATGAACCATCCGACATTCTTGCTTGTAATAAACCTAACAAGAACTTGCCTTTCCCGTCAATTTCCATCTCAAACTCAGCTCTCTCGTAATACTCATTACCAACCTCTGTCTTCTTCACATGGTAGTCCTTCTTAATTCCTAATATTTCAAGGTCACGATGAGCAGAGACATTGTCCTTAGTTTTACATTTAACTCCCAATATGGTATAGAGAACATTTTTAGCAAAATTCTTCTCGACATGCATGGCGTCTATGCTATGGGGTAGCATATTGTCTTTCCAATAAGGTAGCTCGAAGAAGATGCTTTTTTTCTTCCAATTATGTTGCTTTATTTTTTTGGGATCCTTTTTTGGTTTCTCGGGCCCCATAAGCTGTCTAAAGATGATGTCCTCCCTTTTGTATTGAGTAATGACATTCAAAGAGTCAAGCTGTGCAAGAAGTTCATCCCCACTCATTCTAGGAGGGGCAACAGCAGATTCACGTCCAGTATAGAAGGACATCGCATCTCTCCGGTGCTTGTGATCATAACGCAAATACCTCCTACTCTTTCCATAAGATCACTTGTGGCTTGCTTTTAAATATGTTGCCCCTGGCCTTATGTTGCAATTCGGACACCCATATTTACCTTTAGTACTCCATCCAGATTAATTTGCATATGTTGTGAAGTCATTGATAGTCCACAACAATGAAACACACATTTGAAACATTTGATTGGTGGAAGCATCAAATGTTTGTACACCCACTTCCCACAACTCCTTCAACTCTTCAATTAAGGGTTCTATATTATCACCAGGTCCTTTTGGTCCGTCAATAAGAACATAAAGATATATGTATGGTTGCTTCAAGATGTACATTGGAGGCAAATTATATGGAACTATGATAACCGGCCATCTACTATGAGCAACATTTTGATTTCCAAATGGATTAAATCCATCGGAGGCAATTCCTAGTCGTACATTCCGAGGATCGGCAGTAAAACTCGGGTGTTTCACATCAAGTTGCTTCCATGTAGGAGAGTTCGTCGGATGTCTATACACTCCATCATCCACACGATTCAAGTCATGCCATTTCATGAGGGTAGCTGAGCGTGCTATTGCAAATAGCCTTTGTAAACGTAGTTTGAGCGGGAAGTATCCAGCTTGCTTTACATCTCTGCGTGACCCAGATTCAGACCCTCCAACTGTTTTCCTCCAGCGAGAAGTGTTTCACACTAGAAATTCGTCAAGGTTTGCATCTTCCTTTCGAAATAACATACAACTATTGGGGCAAGCATCCACAATTGTATATGTGAATCCTAAATCAGTCACCAACTTTTGCGCTTGGTAATACGATTTAGGCAGGTTGACCCCATTAGGCAATGTCTCTTCAAAGATCTCCAACAACTCTTTGAAAGAGTTGTCTATCCATCCATGTAAACTTTTTGCTTGCAACAGTTGAACAACAAAAGACAAGATGGTGTGCTTCTTAAAACCAGGGTATGAAGGTAGATTTGCACCTTCCATCAACTTCAAAAACTCCTTAGTCGCCTCAGTTGCCCCAGGAGTAGCACCCTCTCTCTCTCCATCACCACTTAGATGTCCTATTGTAGGTGTAGTTGTCACTCCAATTGCATCTTCAACTAATCTAACCATATCCACATCCATGAACCCATCTGATTGTGGTAGCACTTCATCCGCCCGCACTGGTTCCTGAATTAGATCAGCAACGGTCTCACCGTGTTTAGTCCATAACTTATAGCTAACCCAAAAGTCGTTGTCTTGAAGATGCTTCCGCACAACATCTCTAACATACAATGCCCTATTTTTGCACTTTCTACATGGGCAGTAGATGTTGGAACCAACTTGCTTGTTAGCATAAGCGAATTCTAAAAATTCGTCTAACTTTACAAAATAGGGCCTGGAAACTCGAGTTCCCCAGTCAATCCATGACTTATCAATAGGCATTTTAGTGTGAACACTACTTATTGACACCTATTGGCAAAACAATTATATATCCAATTGATTAGTATGCATAGAAGCAGACAAAGCAAAGGCTTATACTAGCAACTAACATTTATAGCGGATGGTTCCAAGCTACATATGGTTAGGCCTGATATACGAGCCTACGAGCTCGAGTACTTGATGTTCAAGCTCGGCTCGTTTATAAACGAGCCGAGCTCGAGCTCGAGCTCAATTTCCATTAGAGTATATACATGTGCTCAAGCTCGGCTCGCGAGCAGGGTATAGAGTTCGAGCTCGGCTCGATGAGCTCGTTTGTCCTTTAGCCCGAACACGAGCTCGAGCTCGATAAGCTCGATTGGGCTCGTTACGAGCTCGAACTCGGGCTCGATGAGCTCGTTAAGGCTCGAATTAATTCAGCAACAAACAAAACCTAATTGGAATTGAAATTAAAGTGAGCAAACAAGGCGTCGCGCTATACTCGCCCAATTGGGGGAGCCTAGTCGATCTCGGAGCCGTTCCACCAATGTTCTCGCTTTTGGGAAGAGACGGGAAGCCGGAGGTGATCGATGATGCCACCGGCGTGATTGGACTGGTGGCGGGATGCGAGGCAGCGCCGGAGGCGTTTCGGAGGTGATAACTCCCTCCCTTGATGGAAAATGGAATAAATGTTTCAAGGGCTTTGACAGGATGTTTGTGTCAAAGGCCTTGACGCATTAACAGTTGATGAAATACAAAACCTATATTATTTGACCGAATATTATTTTATATTATTATATACTTCCGTTATATTATATATATGTGTTGAACTAACCTTTTCAGGAAGTATAGTTGAGATTATATCCTTCCTTATACATATTGAGGAGATCAGTTCAAAATAGATCATGGCGTTCGAAGTGTCCATATATAGAAGATCCAAGATCAAAACCTGATTCAAAGGAGCCGTTGGAGATCTGGTGTTGAAGATCCTCACGCTCCATGCTCTCATATAAAGGAAAGGAAGGAGAAGACAGACATAACAAGTGCTACACACGAGTTTCATTCATTCAAGCGATCTGTCTTCCAAGTGTCTCTCTGCTAAGCGCTCAAGAGTTTGTTGCTTATTTCAAAGCCTTTGAGAGTCACTGTGAGCTTATAGGATATATTCATTTCAAGTGTTACTCGAGAGTTTATAACTCGGGAAGTTGCACTAGGCTATTGATTTGCGAGAGTTAGAGGATTGTACTAGATAGCTGAGAGAGGTGGGGCTCTTTTAGATTGGTCTAGGACTCCAAGGGAACGTGAGTTGACTAGATTGCAATTGTATAGGAGAGAGGCTTCTCGGTGAGCTATTAGGATCCTAAGCTAAGCAATCAATAAAGCCTTTGAATCCTAGGGTTGTGGAAGAACCCTAGGCGGGGACGTAGGCCAAGTTGTGCTGAACCTCGTAAACAATTACTCGTGTCCTTTACTTATTGCTTTACCTTATTTCCGCACTTGGTTCGAATTGTTTAACTTTGTGATTCAGGTTTATCTCAAAGGTTTTGGTACAAGCTCCAAAAGTCTTGAGACTTTCTGCGAAAAACGGGCATACTCTATTCAACCCCCCTTCTAGAGTATTTCTTATTACATTGTTTTTACATTTTCGAACCTTCAATTGGTATCAGAGCTTTACTCACTGTTTTTGATCTAACAATCTTGTGAGTTTTCGATCATGTCTGGTGAAGCAAGCGGAGGATTTGCACAGGGAAGGTCCACAAGCAGACCGCCACTCTTTGTAGGAAACAACTTTGTCCACTGGAGATCTTTGATGAAGATGTTTATCATAGACCAAGATCTAGAGCTTTGGAACATTATAGAGAATGGTCCGAAGATTCCAGAGAAAGATGGACCAAATGATACCAAAGTTGCAAAGAAGGAGTCTGAATACAACCAAGCAGATCTTGAAACCATCTCCAAAAACTACAGGGCTATTAACTTACTTTATTGTGGTCTTAGCACTGATGAGTTTAACCGTATTTCTTCTTGTAGGTCAGCTAAAGAGATTTGGGACAAGTTGGTTGTCACCTATGAAGGAACGAGCCAAGTGAAAGACACCAAGATCAGCATCTTCCTTCGAAAGTATGAGCTCTTTAAGATGAAGTCTGATGAGTCAATCAAGGCCATGTTCACGAGATTCACAGAAATCACCAACAACCTTGACTCTCTCGGCAAGAGCTTTACCAACGTTGAGAAAGTAAGGAAGATACTGAGGTGCCTTCCAAAGGAGAAATGGGGTCCAAAAGTAACAGCTATAGAGGAAGCCCAGGACCTCACCACTCTACCCCTTGATGACCTTCTTGGAAAGCTGATCACGCATGAGATGATCCTTAATGAAGACGATGGAGAACTTCCAGCTAGCACTAAGAACTTGGCACTCAAGTCTAAGAAGGATGAGCCCAAGGATGGATCTGATTCCGAAGATGAGGATGACGATGAGGATGATCCTTTTGCTCTTATCACAAGAGGCCTTGCTAGAATTCTCAAAATGAAGAAGCAATTCAACAACAAGGATGGATCAGAGTCTTCAAAATTTCGAGGTAAGCCTCAATACAATAAGTATGAAAAGAAGACTAAACCGTTGTCTTGTTTTGAATGTGGTGAAACAGATCATCTTGTGAAGGACTGCCCTCAAAAGACAAAGAGCCAGCCCAAGAAAGGTGACAAATGGAAGAAGAAAGCCATGGTGGCTACTTGGAGTGATTCCGACTCTGACTCTGATGATGAGAAGGCCAACATTTGTCTTATGGCCTTAGAAGATGAATCCCACGATGAAAAGCTTGAAGCTACTGTAAGAGAACTTATGGAAAGTCCAAAAGAGGTATTATCGGAATTCCTTTCAAATATGATTGCCAATGAAGAGAAGCTTATTGCCCAAACTAACATTCTTATTAAGAGAACTGTGGACCAGGAAAGAACTATTGAGGATCTGTCTATGAGGGTCAAAGGTCTTGAAGCTTCTTATTCAGGTCTTGACATTAAAGTCAAGACGCTTGACTCGGAGAAATCTGAACTCAAGCAAGATCTCTCCTCTCTAAGAAATGAGCATCAGGACTTAGAGAACGAGAAGATCTCCCTGAATAATAAGATTCTAGACCAACAGACAGCCCTCATAAGTTTTACCAAATCCAAAGGCACTCTTGATAAGATGCTGGGTGAGCAACAAAGCTCTCTAAACAAAAGTGGTATTGGTTACAATCCAAAGTTTTTAAAGAAGCAACACATTACCACTTTTGTAAAGGCAAAAGGAAGCAGAACCTCTCCTATATGTCACCATTGTGCTAGAAAGGGACATGTAAAAGAGACCTGCCCCTATAGAAGAAAGGATCCTTATATTATTCGCAATACATTTCCTGTTCATTTGAGAAAAGAACGGATAACACAAGTTTGGGTCCCAAAAGGCACTATTTTACCAAATATGGTTTACCCCAACAATGGATCCAAATTTGCTTATTGGTCTAGCCACAAAGGTTGATGTTTGTTTTGCAGGAGATCACCAAGGTGAAAGAACACAAATGGATTATTGATAGTGGATGCTCGAGGCATATGAGTGGGAAGAGTTCTCTCTTTCATGATCTAAAGGAGCAATCCACGGGAACAATCACTCTTGGTGACAAAGGAAAATGTGACATCGTTGGTATTGGTAGTGTTGGAAGTGATTCCAGCCATAGTATTAAAAATGTCTATCTTGTTAATGGTATAAAGTATAATCTGCTTAGTGTTTCTCAATTATGTGATAGTGGTAACAATGTCAGATTTAACAAGAAAAGATGTATAGTGTGCAGAGAAGATACAGGTGAAGTTATTTTGACTGCATATCGTTACAACAACATATACGCCGTAAATGCTGATCAAGTGGCACAAGGAAGCTTAACCTGTTTAAAGGCTTTGATGGACGATCCAAAGCTTTGGCACAGGAGACTCGGTCATGTGAGTCCACATACACTACAGAAGCTTGTGTCCAAAGGGCTTGTAAGAGGGCTACCTGAGATGGACTTCAAAGGTATTGACATGTGCAATGCATGCACACGAGGTAAACAAACACGTAGCTCTTTCAAACCCAAAAAGGTTGTAAGTTCTTCTAGACCCCTTGAACTTTTACATATGGATTTATGTGGTCCTATGCGAGTCAAATCTCCCAATGGTAAAAAGTACATGCTAGTTGTTGTCGATGATTTTTCAAGATATACTTGGGTTGCATTTTTGAAAGAAAAATCAGAGGCCTTATTTGAGTTTTCAAAACTTTGTAAGGAGTTGCAAACTTTAAGAAATGAGCCCATAGTGTCTATTCGGTGTGATCATGGTAGGGAGTTTGATCAGCTTCAATTTGATTTGTTTTGTGCTAAATATGGCATCTCCCATAACTTTTCTGCTCCTAGGACACCTCAACAAAACGGGGTTGTGGAACGCAAGAACCGCACCTTAGAGGATATGGCCAGGACTATGCTTTTAGAAAATGCATTACCTAAAACCTATTGGGCTGAAGCTGTTAACACAGCTAACTATATTTTGAATCGTTGTCTTATTCGTTCTATCTTAAAGAAAACTCCTTATGAACTTTTCAAAGGCCGCAAACCACTTATATCTTATTTTAAACCCTTTGGCTGTACTTGTTTTGTTCATAACAATGGAAAAGATAACCTTGGGAAATTTGATGCGCGTAGTGATGAAGGTATATTTCTTGGCTATTCCACGAGTAGCAAAGCTTATAGAATCTTCAATAAAAGGACCCAGGTTGTTGAAGAAAGTATACATGTTATTTTTGATGAATGCAATGACGGTGCTTTGAGTGAAAGTGTTGCAGATATAGATCTTAACATCCATGAAGAGAACGAGGAAGGTGATGGTGCTGCTACCAAGAAAACAGAGAAGAGGAACATGCAGGAACCGATTCTTAACACTGAAGAATTGGCCCAAGGTGTTGAAGATTCGTCCAAAGCCCTTGGTGTCCAATCCAACAGTGTTGAGACGTCAGAAACTGCTGTAATTGAACCTAATAGGACCACGGAGTCAGATGTACTACAAGTCAATCCTATAAGTGTGACGAATCAAGGAGCTGAGACTAGCAAAAGGAAATTCAAATACTCCTCATCACACTCATTAAAGGATATCATTTCTGACCCTACTTCTAGTGTTCAAACTCGTTCTAAACTTAAAGATCTTTGTGCTTTTCACGCGTTTGTTTCTCTTATTGAGCCAAAGAAGGTAGATGAGGCACTTCAGGAGCCAGACTGGATCATTGCTATGCAAAGTGAGCTTAACGAATTTGAAAGGAACAAAGTCTGGACCTTGAAGCCTAGGCCAAAGCATCAATCAGTCATTGGCACTCGATGGGTATTTCGAAACAAGCTAGATGAGAATGGTAAGGTTGTGAGGAACAAGGCAAGGCTTGTTGCTCAAGGCTACAATCAAGAGGAAGGTATTGACTACGAGGAGACCTTTGCTCCCGTAGCCAGGCTTGAAGCCATTCGCATTTTATTAGCATTTGCATCTTTTATGAGCATAAAGTTATATCAAATGGATGTCAAGTGTGCTTTTCTCAATGGTTTCTTAGAGGAAGAAGTTTATGTGGCTCAACCCCCAGGTTTTGAAAGCTTAGAGTTTCCCAATCATGTTTATAAACTTGACAAAGCGCTTTATGGTTTGAAACAAGCCCCAAGAGCTTGGTATGAGCGCTTGTCAAAATACCTTTTAGAAAATGATTTTAAAAGGGGGTTGATCGACAAGACTCTTTTTATCAAGACCAAAGGAAAGGACATTTTGGTTATTCAAATTTATGTTGATGATATATTATTTGGTGCTACTAACACATCTTTGTGCAAGGAATTTTCTGACATCATGTGCAGTGAATTTGAGATGAGCTTGATGGGTGAACTCAACTTCTTTTTGGGATTACAAGTTCATCAATCCAAGAAAGGGATCTTTGTCAACCAAAGCAAGTACACTAAGGATCTCTTGAAGAAGTTCAAGATGGATCAATCCAAGGCAGCCAAGACTCCCATGAGCTCAACATTGTCTCTAGATCAAGACAAGACTGGAACAAGTGTCAATCAAAAGGAGTATCGAGGAATGATTGGATCATTATTATATCTCACGGCTAGTAGACCTGACATCATGTTTAGTGTTTGCATGTTTGCTAGGTTTCAAGCTGATCCTAAAGAATCTCACCTCGTGGCTGTGAAGAGAATCTTTCGATATCTCAATGGCACTAAGGAACTTGGACTATGGTACCCAAAGCAAAAGGATTTCACTTTAATTGGATATTCTGATGCAGATTTTGCAGGCTACAAGGTGGATAGGAAGAGCACATCAGGATGTTGCCAATTCTTAGGAGCATCTTTGATCAGTTGGCACTCAAAGAAGCAAAATTCAGTTGCTCTATCCACTGCAGAAGCCGAATACATTGCAGCTGGAGCCTGTTGCTCCCAAATCCTTTGGATAGCTCAACAAATGCGAGATTTTGGCATTAACCTCAAAGGTATTCCAATTAAGTGTGACAATACAAGTGCCATATCCATCACTAAGAATCCTTTTCAGCATTCAAGGACCAAGCATATTGATGTAAGACATCATTTCATTAGAGATCATGTTGAAAAAAGTGATGTGTCCATATCCTTTATTTCTACTGATTATCAATGGGCTGACATTTTAACTAAGCCTTTGGCAGAGGACAGGTTCACCTTCATAAGAAGAGAGATTGGGATGCTTAACAAGGATGCACTTTCGTAGGGGGAGCTTTCCCTTTACGAAAGATAAACTCCACTCAGTGTCAAGACCTTTGAGAGTTATGTCAAGGTCTGCAAACTAAACAGTGGAGTACATATATCGGATCACACATTTTTGGTTAATATCTTCCTAGATATTTAATCAATTATTTTTATTATTTTTTCAAAAATCCGTTTTTATCCTTGAACCGTTGGAGATATTTTATTTTGGAACAAAATCTTTTCAGTTATCTCCCTCCTAAATATTTGGATTATTTGAAATTTGAATTTGGAAGGTTTTAAATTGAGCAAGTATCATTACCTCCCCCCATTGGAACTCTCAACCGTCCCATCAATCCGTCACCCTCTCTCTCTACTTAAACCAAATCCTGTACCCGATTACTCCTCACCTCAGAAATTATCCAAACCCTTTTCACTTCTTCATCTTCAACCTCTCAATCGCCTCTCAAGAAACCCTAACCGACTACTTCCATGGCACCCAAAACCAAGAAAGCTGTCACTCCCAATAGACTTGGCGCCACCCCCAAGGGACGCCAGGCCACTGCTACCTCTCCCACACCCGAACCTGCTACTCAAGCCATCATCCCAGCCGTTATCCAGAGCACCATTACGGCGAGCACGGCCACGGTTCCCAAGGGCTCTCAGAAGCGCGCTGCTAAGAAACCCCTGAGTGCTAAACAAAAGGGGAAGAGAAAGATCTTGGTTGAGGAAGAGGAAGAGGAAGAGGTGGAAGACGACCTTGATGCCGCCCTGGAAAGAGATGCTGCCAGGGAAGCCGAGGAGGAGGCCTTGAGGCAGAAAAAGGCCGATGAGGAGGCCGAACTTGCTAAGAAACAGGCCGAGGAAGAAGCTGAGTGGATTCGGAAGGAAGCCGAAGCCGAAGAGGTTCCATCCGAGGTGGAGCCTGAGGAAGAAGAAGAAGAAGAAGAGGAGCAAGAGGGATCTGGAGAGGACGAGGAACCAGAAGGAGATGACGCGGGGTCCGCTGAGGACTCGGGGTCTGAGGAAGAGGAGGAAGAATCTCCCTCTCCTTCTCCTCCTCCCCCGTCTCCGAAGAAGCGGAAAGCCCCTGCTCCTGTCAAGCCTCCATCCCCCAAGCGCACCAGGAAGGGCACTGTCAAGAGTCTTGTAGCGCCTGTCAAGAGAGCTGCTCCAACAGTTGCGCGCAGAAAGAATGCAGACCCCCCGGCCTATATCCAGGTAAATCAATCCTTGCCCTCCTCTTGGTTTCAAGATGCTGAGACTGCTGGTAAGTGGGTAGACGAGTTTAGAACTCGTAAGATTAGTTGTTCTGATTTTTTAGATGTTGAGTTCTTTGAAGCTTTGAAGTTACCTTGCATTGAGCTCCTCAAAAAATCCCCAGCCTGGACCCTTCTTAACCTTGAAACTGTTTACTACCCCCAGCTTACTCGACTTTTCTACATTAACCTAAAAGCCAAAAACGACACCGATGGTTGGTCTTTGGAGTCTGTAGTCAAAGGGGTTAGAATCTCTCTCAACTCCAATGACTTCGCAGTTTTCCTTGGCTTACCTACCCCTGTTCCACCTGCTCAAGTCCACCCCTCAAAAGAAAATTGCATCATCCTAGCCCGAGCCAAATATCTCCTACCCGAAGCATCCAACAACACCTCAAAGCAACTCACCCACTCATCCCTAACCCTTGAGGCAAAAATAATCTTTAACATCATTGTTAGATGCCTCCTACCCCGTCTTAACTCTGGCTCACTCCTTACCGACAATGCCATGGTCCTGCTCTACCGCATCCTAAATGGCCTTGATCTTGATCTGACCAACACTATCCTTGGAACCATGGCTCATGCCAGAAAAGCTAGAAAAGGCTCTCCCCTCCCCTTTGCTACCCTTTTGACCCCTATCTTCAAAGCTTCTGGAATTGATGTCAAAAATGAAGAACAGCTGCGTCATACGGGTAAGTTCGACTCTAAAGGCCTTGAAAAGATTGGCATCACTCGGTCTCCCCAAGGGACCTTGAGTCTTGCCACTCCTTCAAAAGCCTTTCCCACTGCTCCAGCTTTCGATGAACGCATGGACAACCTAGAGTTAGGCTTGGAGGAGGTTCGCCTGGATATTAAGGAGCTGCAGAAGGAGATGATGACGGAGATGAGCGGGATTTCAAAGATGCTGGAAGGACTGTGGACGAGGCTCACTGATGATGCTCCGGATGACTAAGCCTAAACCTTAACCCACCCTATCCCACCCCTGAAACTTGATACTTTGCTGGTTTGTTGGAAACGTTTTCAAAACTTTTGGTGACTTTTTGGTGACTGTTTTTACCTCCGCCCTTTGTTGAAAGACAAAAAGGGGGAGATGATCTGTGGTGCTTAGACTTTGAAAACCTATGCTTAAAGGTCTTGGATGACCTTGGTTTCTGATTTATGGTTTTCGGTTGGATGTTTTCATCTTTAAAATTTTTTGATCCAACATTTGTCTAACCCTTGCAGGTACTTAGTCCGATTTCTATTGTATTATCTATTCTTGACTAAGTTGCAGGGATGCACAGGTTTTGTCTTTCATCAAGGGGGAGATTGATAACTCCCTCCCTTGATGGAAAATGGAATAAATGTTTCAAGGGCTTTGACAGGATGTTTGTGTCAAAGGCCTTGACGCATTAACAGTTGATGAAATACAAAACCTATATTATTTGTCCGAATATTATTTTATATTATTATATACTTCCGTTATATTATATATATGTGTTGAACTAACCTTTTCAGGAAGTTTAGTTGAGATTATATCCTTCCTTATACATATTGAGGAGATCAGTTCAAAATAGATCATGGCGTTCGAAGTGTCCATATATAGAAGATCCAAGATCAAAACCTGATTCAAAGGAGCCGTTGGAGATCTGGTGTTGAAGATCCTCACGCTCCATGCTCTCATATAAAGGAAAGGAAGGAGAAGACAGACATAACAAGTGCTACACACGAGTTTCATTCATTCAAGCGATCTGTCTTCCAAGTGTCTCTCTGCTAAGCGCTCAAGAGTTTGTTGCTTATTTCAAAGCCTTTGAGAGTCACTGTGAGCTTATAGGATATATTCATTTCAAGTGTTACTCGAGAGTTTATAACTCGGGAAGTTGCACTAGGCTATTGATTTGCGAGAGTTAGAGGATTGTATTCTAGATAGCTGAGAGAGGTGGGGCTCTTCTAGATTGGTCTAGGACTTCAAGGGAACGTGAGTTGACTGGATTGCAATTGTATAGGAGAGAGGCTTCTCGGTGAGCTATTAGGATCCTAAGCTAAGCAATCAATAAAGCCTTTGAATCCTAGGGTTGTGGAAGAACCCTAGGCGGGGACGTAGGCCAAGTTGTGCTGAACCTCGTAAACAATTACTCGTGTCCTTTACTTATTGCTTTACCTTATTTCTGCACTTGGTTCGAATTGTTTAACTTTGTGATTCAGGTTTATCTCAAAGGTTTTGGTACAAGCTCCAAAAGTCTTGAGACTTTCTGCGAAAAACGGGCATACTCTATTCAACCCCCCTTCTAGAGTATTTCTTATTACATTGTTTTTACATTTTCGAACCTTCAGGAGGGTCTCGGGAGTCGAAGTGTTGGTGGAATTGATCGAGTCGGCGACCGGAGCGAGTAATCAGGCGAGGGGGGGGGGGGCGCAAAACCCTAGGGATGGGATGTGGTGAAGGAAGAGATTAGGAAAAGCTCCCTGGGGCTGGTGGCAGGATTCTGAATCTGGAGAAGCTCCCTGGGGATGGGATGAAGGAAGAGATAGGAAAATTGGGGGAGAAGGTGAGAGACGGGGCGGTTGTGTAAATTGGAGGAAGCAAAACCCTAGGCTAAATTTTATATATACGAGTTGGTGAGCTACTCGAGCTCGAGCTCGATTCGAGCTCATGAATAGGCTCGAACTCGGCTCATATATCAATTCGAGCGATTCCGAGTCGAGCTTTTACCGAGCCGAGCTCTAGTCAATCCCGAGCTACTTGGCTCATGTATCAGGCCTACATATGGTAGTTCCAATTTTCCAATAGAAGGATATTTGCAGAAAAGCTAATAATATATATTCGTCACATGTGAAATAATGTTATAAGGAATGCCACAAACATAAATGGAAACAAGAAGCAAACAAAAACAATGGGTAGGTGTTTCCTTCCAAAAAAGGATATTTGCAGAAAAGCTAATGTTTTTTTTTATCTTTATGTCTACTCAAATAGGAATAATATATATTCGTCACATGTGAAATAATGTTATAAGGAATGCCACAAACATAAATGAAAACAAGAAGCAAACAAAAACACATAGATATGGATAACTTCATATCCCCAATACAAAACTCCCCCCTGATGGGAGCTTTAATGGTGTAGATTACTTGATTTGAAAAGGAGTTGTAATGTTATAAAAGAGTGGAGGGGGACAACTAAAGAAGTGTTTATTCCAGCAAGTGATATTGTTGTGCATTTAACTGTTTTTGGGCTTTCTTTCTTTATTTTTAAGAATCATTTATAATATTTTTTAACAAGTGATATTGTTATGCCTTTTTTTAACAAGTGATATTGTTGTGCATTTAAGAACAAAAGGAGTATTATCTAAGTATTATTTACAGTTACTTAGCTTATGCTTTTCATAAATTATATTCAAGATTTTCTAAGAATCATTTATAATATTTTTGTGCTACAAAATGTCTTGATAAATTTAAATTGTAATTGTATTTTTAAATTTATTTATTAAATTAAATTAAATAGGTTTGAGTTTGTCAATGATGGAAAGTTATTTAAAGTCTTTTATATATACTTTTAAGCATATATATATATATATATATATATATATATATATATATATATATATATATATATATATATATATATATATATAATCGTTTTTGGGTTTTCTTAATAACAAAAACATAAATCAAGTGATGTTAGAGTAGTAAAATAGTTTATGCATTTCAATTTTTCCAAGCTATGATTATATAGTAAGTTGTCACTTTCACCTTGACACTACTTTACAAAAGAAAACAACAACACATAACATGACAATTTTCCCAAAAAGCATCAGCTATTGGTTTTGGTCTTTGTGTCATTTTTCCACATAAGCATCAGCTAAAAGTAACTATCATTTTCCTAGAAAATAGGCAAGGTTGCTACTGTTTTAGGCATGTCTGCATTTTCCAGAAAATCATCAGCTAACAATTTTTCAGAATATCACATAGTTGCTTCTGCTTTTTTATCTTGGAGGTCATTTTTCAACAAAAGCATCAGCGAAAAAGCATAAGTGTTAAGTGTTAGAAAATCTATGTCAGTAAAGTAAAGACAAGTTTCCATAAAAGCAGACCAATTTTCCAGAAAAAGACAAGTTTCCATAAAAGCATGTCTTATTCACTTGGTGGTCTTTCTGAAATATTTGCAGAAAAACCCATGCCTTCAACTGTTTTTGGGTCTTTCTTTCATTATTTCCAAAAAAGCATCAGTGTTACAACAACTATCTTTCTTTCATTATTCACTGTTTTTGGTCTTTCTTTCATTATTTCCAAAAAAATATGAGTGTGACAGTAAATGGGACAATTTTCCAAAAAAGTTAAGCTCACATGTTGAATAATGGGATGAAAGCATCATCCAAAAACCTCTTATATATGCTACCCCTTCATAATATATACATATCCATCCATTGGTGATCTCCTTAAAGTAGTACTTCCATCTTTACCATTATCTTCTCTCCCTCAAACAAATGGCATCATCATCTCACCTCTCTCTCCGTTGTGAACCCATCGTTATCAATTCAAATAGCTCCGACAACGGCTCTATTAATCCAAGAGAGCCACTGATTTTTTTTTGTAGTGCCATATTTTGCAATGTGTGTGATTATATTAATGTGTTTATGTATTTAATGCAGGACCACAGCCACTCCCAACATACAATCCAGGTGCCTAAGTGGAGATCATTGGTGCAGAAAATGGTTTGTTGCGGTTGTTTTAAGAGGCCACTATTAGACATCGAGTGGATCTCACCCACTAAGAAGTGGAATTCATAACCCTCCAAGACAACAGGAGTCGAGGACCTCTAATGGAAATAGTGCAGGTTGGTCGAATCCGTCCACGTCCACCTCATGTGACCTACGAATCTATCAGAGGGGTGACCGAGTGGATTGTAGAGCTCTTGATGGGTATTGGTCTGGTTGGGTGATAGATGTGATCTGGGAAGGGGTGACAGAAGTTTCGAGGTTAACTTCCCACTAACCGGGGATACTCATATGTATCGTAGCTTCGAAATGCGCCCACACTTGGACTGGATTGAAGGCAGATGGTCTACTCAGCCGCACTTTCGCTTCATGCTACGATAAACTTCTATTTAAGCCTTGTTTGTTATGGTTCTTTGTGTGTTTGGTTTGATCTTATTCTGTTGTTTGGACAATTTTAATGTGTGTTGTATTGGTTTGATCCTACTATGTTTTATGGGCTACAATGTTTCCTCGGCAATCTTCATCCATTGTGTAACCGGGTGAAGTTCATTTCAGTAACATATGTAATGGCAGGTGGCACTTGAGTGGGATGCAATAAACAAGAAAAAAAAAAACAAGGTCTGAAGGAGGAAGATTTGAGAAGAAAAAGATGATGTAGAGGTTGCAGAAAAAGGTGAAGAAGCTTCAGGCCTTTCAATCAAGAGACTAAATGTGGTGCTATTGACTCCCAAGGTTCTAAAGTTTCAAGGTTTCTACACTAAAAGTTTGGAATCAATTAGTCTTTAGCTTTTGGTGAGTCATTGACATTTTATTCTGTTAAAAGAAAGGTTATACAACCCCTGATTTTGTCTATGAAAACATCAGTTGCCTTGTATTTTTAAACTTCTTGGGTATGTGTGTCCTACAAGCCCTTGTTCTGTTGGATGCTAATGTGTTTTATTGTAATGTTTTAAATGTTTCTATGTTTTTTGTGTACTCCTAATTTATTCTGGTAGGACTGTTTCCCTCACATAACAGCTTCTTATTTCTTCTTATTTTGCTTTTAATCATAGGATTCATAAGGTCTTGCCTACTCTCGATTTGGTAATCAGTTTATGCTTCCTTTAATGTCTTGGTGTTGTATGGGTTCTCCCATGGATTAACCTTCCTCGGTTTCATTGTTTATTAGTTTTTCGAATAATTTATGTTATGTTTGGGTAGTAGGTAATGGATATGCAAGCATCAACCCTTTAATGTAAGTTAAGTGATTATGTAATACACCTGTTTCAATCCTCATTGACTTTCACTTTGTAGAAAATTCGATTATTCTCCATGTAAACTACTTTTGGACAGGAGAGATTTTCTTCTAACGTTGGAACATTATAGTAGGTTGTATCCCATCTTTTTCTTATCGTCTTGGATGTTGTGGTTTAAGTTTGGATTCTTGCAAATGAGAGTAAGATGTTTATCTATACATATTTGAATATGATTTTACCATAAACCCCTTTAGCTTGTGGAATCTCTATTATTTTTTCTTGGCCTTTAATTTTTTTTAAAGTTGAGTCTTATGCTCACAGCTCATATACTCTAATTTTCTTGAAATTAGAAAAACACATGATTCTGTTTTCTACTTGCAACCTAATTTTCTTAGATGTGTTTCCATCTTTAATTCCCATACAAGTCAATATAATTGTCTTTGATGGATAGCTATTGTATCATCTAATAGCCTACTTTAAATCTCTATTACAGTGGATAGAAGTTTCTGCTGCTTGTTTAGCATCCACTACATTATTCATCTAAATCTATATGTGCAGTTACACACCAGTTACACCCCCCCCCCCCCACCACCATCCACCCAATATATATATTATAAGAACAACTTTAACTGCATCTCTTCCATTAAGTTCTCCTTTTCCCTTTTTGTCATGGCTGCACATCTGCCATATACTGAGACTATGAATGGATAACATATATCTAAAGCTTCAATTTTTTTTAATTGTTTTATTGATTGTTTAGAATAGTTCATAAGTGCATAACATATATATGTGCAGCTTCCTATTAATAGAACAAGGAGCTGGAGAAATAGAACAAGGAGCCGGAGACTGACAGAATAAACAAATTGAGCAAATATAAAAGAAGAGGTGGAGATGCCTAACCGAATGATACAAGTATTGGGAGAGAAATGTTGCATGAGTAACAAATATGTAGAAATTATTCATCTAAATCTTAGAAATCCAAATCTCATAGACAAAATAGCAATTTACCCACACAAACCAGCAATTATTCATCTAAATCTCATCAATCCAAATCTCATAAAACAAAATAGCAATTATTCATCTAAATCTCAGAAATCTCAAAAAACAGAATAACAAGTGTGTAGAAATTTACCCACACAAACCAGCAATCCTCTTTACTCATCTAAATCTCACAAATCCAAATTGACATGTACTAATCACAAAAACAGAATAGCAATTAACAACAAGGCACCAAGCGAAACGAAAGCTAGAGAGAAATGAGATTAAACCGAATATGAGGGCTGAAAACGAACTTGTTGGAAGCTGCAATCGAAACCTACTCTCCACTACAGATCGATCTCCTCTTTGTAGCCTTCAATGTTTCGGGAACGAAACCTCATGAAAAAGAATTTCCAATTAGTAACAAAGCACAAATCGAAAGCAACTCAACAGAAAAAAGGGATTAAGACAAACCTTGGGGTGAAAAAGAAGTTCCTAGAAGATGCAATCCAAACCTACTCTCCACTACAACGACCGCTCTCCACTTTGTAGCCTTCGAAGCTGTTTGGGGAACGGAAGAAAATCGCTAACAAACCCCAAAACGAAAGGAAATCGAAAGGAAATAGTAATTGAGACGAACCTTAGGCGAACAAGAAGTTCCTGGAAAATGCAATCGAAACCCTAGGGGCTCAATGACCGCTTTCTGGAGCTGCAATCGAAACCCTTGGAAGCTTCTTTGGGAGTGAGAGGGAGTCGAAGTGAGCCCTCCACCACCGGCGTCTACACGGCTGACCCCGACGTCCGTCCGTAATCGAAACCCTCTGAACCTCTTTGGGATTGAGAACGCGGGAGGGAGAAGAGAAGAAGCGGGAGGGAGATGACGAGGGAGGGAGAGGAGCAGTCTTTACTTTTAGGATTTGGTTTTATTAGGATTTTAAATTTAAATTTAATTTTTTTTAACTTGGTTTACCCTAATCTTTAGCTACGAGGCCGAGGCAAATTCGGTGCATCCACTACAATTTTTTCCACGGCAACAGTATACCGTGGCCATTAGAGTGTTGGCATCACTAGCTACCATGAGGCTAGCAACGGCATACCCTTGTCGTAGCAATGCTATAGCCAAATTCAACCCAATAGCCACGGCTAACCCTTGTCGTTGCTATGCTATAGCAAAGTTCTATCCCACTGCCATGCCAAACCCTTTGCCGTTGCTACCATCCGTGGCTAATATGTTTTTTTTTGTAGTGTGTATTTGTAGTCTTTTTGCCTTTGCCACTCCTTGCCTCAAAGCCAGCGCTTCAACAAGAAGTGGAGTTTTGAGGCCAAACTTCTCACATGCACGCTATACGAATAGGTTTTTCCTCCCAGTCCCGGATGATAATGCCTAATGTGCTCTGTCTGTTTTTAGAGGGAGTGATGTGAACCCAAAACGATCTAAGGAGCTTCAGTCCGACATCACGCTTCATGGAGATGGTTCTATAACTGTAACACCCCTTTTTTAAATCTCAAGGGAACGTTACAACGCCAGTGAATCTGCAGACTTTAATATCTTTGAATTCACCTAAGGCTTATAGGGACATGCAACTATGCTCCCATAAACAAGACGGTACTTAAGCAGTTGAATAAAATAATGCGGAAGTAATATCAAAGTATGAAATATCAAATCCCTAAAATAAAGCTAAAGTGCCAAAATCATAAAGTAATAATAACCTCCAAAAATAGCAAAAACCAACGTAGCATTGCGAAACTTTAAAGGTTCAAGAAAATTGTAGTGTAAATATTCATAAATGATAGCCCGCTCTTGAACTCTCTCCTACACCATCGCTTGCACTAGACATGTGGAATATGGTGGACACCAGCCATCCAATAAATAGGATGGTTGGTACATGCAATTAAGACTAGCAAATGATAGGGAAAATGTTCAGACTTTAACCTTACAGTGACCATAAAACGGTATGTCATAGGTTAAGGGAAAGACACGAGTATTTAAAGTGGAAACTGGTAAAAAGACAAAATTCCAAACATGACTCGGATGATTGTGAGGATCGATGATACGATAATATAAGGAATTATACGTCGAGTAAGAGTGAAGTATAATATAACTGAATTGATCACTTATTAATAATCTCGATAATAACAATAATGTACATAAGTAATTAACACAATATAAAACGTAGTGACACGGGTCAAGACTCAATTAGGACTGCGACCTGAGACTTTGAAGTCGATCTAATCGTACGTAGGGACACGGGTCCAGGCTCAACTAGGACTGCGACCTGAGACTTTTGAAGTCTAGTCGTACATAGGGACACGGGTCAAGACTCAACTAAGACTGCGACCTGAGACTTTTGAAGTCTAATTGTACCACGAGTCCAGACTCAACTAGGATTGCGACCTGAGACTGTTTGAAGTCTAGATTTTCCATGAAACCTTTTAGATTGGGCTTTAGACTATTCCTAAAATGCGAGATAGCCCTCGCAACTGACTTTAAGTCAATTCGCACCACATAAGATGCACATTTTAATTATAACAACTTTAACATTAAATACTAGGTGATCATAATAACGATATTAAACCAACAAGGATGTACAAGCACGGATATTTCAAAGGATCTTAAGATCGCATTCTATTAATTTGCATGAAAGAAACAAGCAGCATATCATGCAATTAGGAAGAAGAAAATGAGTAATTTTCACTTAACTCGAGTGATAAACAAATAACATATTTAACACACATATCACTATCATTAATTTAATAAATTGCCCATTAATTTATACTCATGCCAATTTATAAATAAGGAGATAAATTACATCAAGCAGACAGATATGCAATTTATCGAAATTGGCAAGGAAATTGGCCACAAGGCCGCATTCGACACGAAAGAATTTAAAAGACATGTCAAAAGAATCACGAAATACGCAAAAGGGCGTTGAAAAAAATCGCTTGCCTTAACCTTCGATGATCGGTTGACGACAACCAGGCGAGATTTTAACACCTATTGAATTCAACGGCAAAAGGAATATTTAATATTGATATTTTACACAATTAACTTTACTTAACTCAATTTGAAATTGAATTAATTCTATAAAGTTAAGAATCTATACCAATATGAATTCCTCGAGAAGCGGGATCCGGCGTGGATGCTTCGAGATTGTTTGGTGTCGCTGAAATGGGCAAGAATCGAATAGTTTAGAAATATTGGCCGTCTAATTTCATAAATAATTAAATTAGGGCCAGAAACAATAATAGAATAAAAACAAGGGAAGTTTCTGCTATTCTTTATAAAGAGATTAAAACCTCTATTTGCTTTCTCTTTGAAATCACGTACAGAGGGACGAAGAGGCTCGATCGGCGTGGCTCGACAAAGCAATCGATCGGCGGTGATGGGAAGCGGCGATCGGAGGCGGATGCGGCGAGGTCTCGGCCTGCTGTTCGTGGGTGTTCTCCTGAAAGGCTGCACTGCGGTGGGTTCGACAGTGATGGATCCTCGGCGGCAACAGGGGCGAAAGCTGCGGCTCGCGTCTCCGGGCAAGGGCTGCGCTGCGGTGGCTAGCCCGCGGTTAGAGGCGAGTGCGATGGTCCGGCGGTGATGGCTCGTGGCTCAGGGACGCCGGCGGTGGTTGGGCAGCGATTGATAACAAGGTGCGGTGAGGGTGGTCGGGGGCGGCTCACGGGACGATTCGAGAGAGGAGGAGGACGGTGAGGATGAGTGATTTTATTTTATTTTTGGCAAATTTACAGAAAACCACCTATTAAATATACCTCTTTTCACTAAACCAACCTTTAAATAAAGACTTACATAAAACCATCCCTAATATAGCTGATGTCAATGTACAACCACCCCCATCTCTTTTCTGTCAGACTGACTGTTAAAATAGTGTGAAAAGACATAATTGTCCTCGATCTTAGGTAAATAAAATACGGGTATAATATTAAAAAAAAAATTGTATACCCTTTACCCTTCATCTCTATCTTCAACTCCGTTAATCTAAATCTATAAAGACGAAAGAGGGTTCTCTGTGATTTGGATGATTCGAGCTCAAATTAAGCAGCCAGAGCTTAGTAAAAATGGTGAAAACAGGCGCAGGAGACAAGGAGTCGATGCGAGCATACGAAGTTGCCACCAAAGGTACCGAGTAAAAGATGGTCAATTGATAATGGCGATGCGTTTTCAAGAGCCATGGTGTTCAGGGGAAGTCCATAAATCTCAAATTGGGTCATTAGATGTCTAAAACCTAGAGGTGTTGCTCTTTTTTTTTTTTTTTGCGATTACTTTTCTCGATTTGATCTGTTTATGAGTTTCCCTTTCTTCCTTATTGGAGTTTTTTTCTATTTCTCGAGGTTTCCGGATTCATATAATTGTTTGCGATTTAGTAATAGTTCTTTAGTGTGTTGCCAGTGTTCGTTGTCAGTATATATTTCTATTTCTCGGGATTTATCATGGTTGTCGAGTTCATTATTGATTGCACATGAGGATTTAGGTTCGGATTATGGTGTAGTCCTTGTAATGAAAATTGGTGGGTGTGTTGTCATAATTTGTGTGATTATGTCTATCATGCTTATATGTGATGATTAATTTGGAATGGTTGGACCTTCCTCAGCAATCGCCTCAACTTCAAGAGGTAAGGCTTTGTCTGAGATTCTCTCTCGGGCTGACATCGGCGTCGTCGGCAGTGTGTGAGAATGTCGGTGATATTGCACATATGCAACAGAACGAGGAGGAGCAAGGACGATTTCAGGAGTAAAGTCGGCTGAGAGGGGAGATCGAGGGGTGAGGGTTGGCGACAGCGTCAACAACAATTGCAAGGAAGAGATGGGGACTCCGACGAACTCGACTCGTTTCAAGCTTGCGAATGGCAAAAAGAAGGGTGGAGCTTCAAGCTTTCTTAGAGGGTTTTTCACTTTTTTAGGGGCAAGGTGAATAAATTAAAATGGAAACAAAGGGTAGTTGGGTCTTTTCTCGCAAAACTAGCAGCCTTTTACACGGAAAAGAGCTAAGGGTGGCTTTTTGTTGACAGTATATATGTATAAGAGGTTGTGTTTATGTTGATGATATCTTCACCGCTAATTTTTACTATTTTCACCGCTAATCACCGCATAGGTATGCGGTGGTTTTAATGACAGTCAACGATCCCGCCGCATAGGTATACGGTGGGCCACCGCAATACTTTACGGTGGGTCGAAAAGTATACATGTCAAAACCGTCGCCATAACGGTCCAAAACCGTTGCCATAACCCACCGCATAGACGATAGGTTTAAACCGTCGCCATACAGCAAAAAACCGTCGTTATAACGGTCCAAAACCGTCGCCATAACCCACCGCATAGGTATGCGGTGAGTTATGGTGACGGTTTTGGATAACTTCTACAAACCCTATTCAATTGTAAAAAACCCGCCGCATGTATACAGTCGTCATAACCCACCGCATAGGTATGCGGTAGGTTCGTATATGGTCAACGGACCCACCGCATGTATATGCGGTGGGTCTGGGAAAAAGTGGATTAAGACCACCGCATACCTATGCGGTGATTAGCGGTGGAAATAGTAAAAATTAGCGGTGTAGATATCGTTTCCTATATTCCTCTTTAAGAGGTGGTTAAATGAAAGAACCTATATATAAGAGGTGGTTTTCCGTAAATTTGCCTTTATTTTTTGGTTTGTGGAACCCTAGGATTAGACGGGTATCTATAAGTTAGATAAAAGATAGATTTTAAGAAAAATAAATGAAAGAAGTGGATAAACACGGAAATAAAAGATAGATTTCTCCACTTTGACAGAATGAATATTATTTAATTTATATAAATTAAATAATAAGAATATTTAGAGGTTTTATGTAATTAAATCAACCCGTATATTATTTCTCTTTAGAATAATTTAATTATTCTAATTCATACCATATATCTTAGGTGAATTTATTAAATGACCAAATTCACAAGATATATTATAGTTGAATATAATATAGATTTATTCAATTAAATAAAAATAAGAAATAGCCCAAAAATAATTTGGGATATTTCATACCTCCCTACTAAAAATAAGTTTCGTCCCGAAACTTAGAAAAGAAACGAGAAATGAGTTGAAGATAGGATAGTAACCTCGAAATAGATGGGAGGTCATAAATTGATCAAAGTGGAGCTAGATGTATTTAACAATGGTTCTCGAATGGGTAGAAGTTGGCTTCGACTTCTTGAGCCGCTTCTCAGCAAAATGGAATTATAAATAGGATAATGGCAAGATAAAGCAAGTACAAAGCCATTTTAGAGCAATTCTTAACATGAGTTGCTTTTCATGTAAAAAAAAGAGATGATCAAAAGAACTCTGAGGTTCATTAAACTACCTATCTAGCGTACAATTCATTAACTTGCATTTTTCAGGGAGAGAAAACTCCAATTTCATCAACAAAATAGTCCTGAGACAAAACAACCCTCATGGGCCTTTGGGTACGTAGAATCAGGTGCAAGAATCCTTTAGACGATTACATTTAGATTTTAGAGTTTCAGTTATTCCTATGCAAGTTTGGACATGAATAAAACTAAGATCAGAAAGAGCAAAATAAGCTACATATTATGACATAAAATTAAGATAAGAAAGAGCGACCTTCAGTCCTTATTAATCAATGCAAATAACCTATATACTATGAGATGGTCACTGCGGATATCGGGCTTTGGCACAACTGATGTTACGACCAGGGGAGGCACGGTTCGCAAATATGAAAGGGTTATTGTGCAACCATTTGGAACATAATCATCAACTTTACGCTGGTTATTACATGGGAGGGTATTCAGTGCGAGAGTTTGTCGACCTACAGAGTTACTCCGGCATAGTGGGAGGTGACCGAAGATACTCGATCAAGTTGCCGATCATGGGTCTTGTATTCGCAACCGTCTACCAGGTGCCCCTTGTCATCTTATCTTGGCGCATTCCGTTCACATGCCTCCCTATGTACACCGAACAACCAAATAACGCCCCTCACGATCGTCATACTAGGTCTGGCCTGCATCGGAAACCAAGATCATTTCGCAGCGGTGAGTATGATATGTGTTACTCTCGCTTCAACTGCATTTCATCCATAAATTACGAAACTTACTCAACATTCTACTATACTTATTGCAAATATGTTTACATCCAAACGCTACTTTACCTCCTCCAACGCATGATGGATGGCATACTATCACCCGAGCGTCAACGGATGGGATACTCGCTTCCAAGACTAATTTGATAGATTTAGAGCATCGCGGGTTCAAAAAGGTCGTCCCCTACACCATGTTTAAGAGTCATGATACGATGTTTAGTTATCGTTGCCCTATTACAGTCTCAGTCATCCTTGCACGTTGTTAATAAAAGTTGTTATTATCCGTGTTGTATTTGTTTTTTTTTTATCTATGAAGTTAAGAGTTAAGAGTTGACAGTTGAATGTTTGTCGTTATCAAGACGTAGAAACCATAAAAAAAAATCATTCAAGCAAAACAAACATCAGTTGGCGCCAAATCTTAAATTACAAACATTTGATAACTTAAAAGTTCAGCAAGAGTTGTTGTAACAGCTACCGATGGACTCTTCAGAGTGTTTGGGTATATCCGAAACTGCATCTGCTGGAACACATATGTCGTCATCTCATCTTGGGCAGGGTGTGATACTATATCAACTGCATACTGGGCTATATTGTGACAACGCGAGGGGGACACGTCATCGAAGAAAACGATCAGCATATCCTTTATCTGCTCAGTGATCCGCATATAGTACGATGCAGGGTCGTCCTCACGCTTTTTACATCTGAACTGCAATTGGGTTGACCTCTCGAGGATGTGGCAACCCTGAACAAAAAATAGATTGCATCGAAAGAAATGCTTATAGTTCTTGTGCTTGCAGTTGCAAGCATCATGTTCAGGTGGACGACGGTGTCTGCCCACTTCAACAATGAAACGGGTCCCATCCCTGAACATGCCATCTTTAACAAAGCTACTTGGGCTTGATGCCATGATGTGTGTTTAGTGTATGGTAGGTGACGAGGGGAACAAGTGTTGCGGTTTTTATAGATGGCATGTTATGGGATGTCCAGCCCTAATTTCCATATCACAACGTCAAATCCGACGTTATTACAACGTCAAATCCAACGTTGTTATGTGGCCCGACCATGCCCACTATACAACGTCCAATTCGACGTTGTAAAGTGCCTGACCCACCCCGTCATGTCCTCCAATCCACAACGTTGTATGTTGTACATTACAACGTCGGATCCGACAATGTGGTGTCATTAACGCTACAACGTCGGATCTAATATTATTCTAGCATTGTTAACCCGCGGATTTGCGGTGCATATAGGAAGACTCAAAGAAAAAGGTAGCATCGAAGAAATGAAAGAGTGAGATGGTTGTTTTTGTTCTTCCCGCGTGAAACTTGGTAAATTAATCAAGATTCACCTTGTTTCTTGTCGAAATTTACCACCAAAGGTCCAAATCTATATCTATATATAAACTCTTAATTTAGAAGAGTTTAGGATGATGTGTCAATTTTAGAGGAATTTTAGGAGTCTTAACTAATCATTGTTTTTTTGCCATTTTTCTTTGATTTTCTTTAATTCTCATTTTTTTTCTTCTTTTTCCTTTAATTCTCTCTTTTCTTTAATTTTACCAACTATCTATATAAACTCTTAATTTAGAAGAGTTTAGGATGATGTGTCAATTTTAGAGGAATTTTAGGAGTCTTACCTAATCATTGTTTTTTTGCCATTTTTCTTTGATTTTCTTTAATTCTCATTTTTTTCTTCTTTTTCCTTTAATTCTCTCTTTTCTTTAATTTTACCAACTATTGGGCTTAATTCAAAATATTGAATTCAATCTAATATAACTATTGTACTTAATCAAATTTATTTACTAACTATTGGGCTTAATTCAAAACATTGAATATAACTATTGATTATGACACATCACATTTAAACAATGATGTAATGATATTGATATTATTATTATTGAGTAATTTAAAATATCTATATTTATGTATTATACTTTACATAAGATTTTTTAAAAATAATTTTATGAGATATATAAGATAAATTTATTGTAAAGTTTTTTTTATGATTTTATCTTAACATTTATTAATATTTTATAATATTTTTATATATAATATTTTAGTTTTAAAAAACGCGTCATGGTGCGGGAATCGTACTAGCTTGGGTTAAAACAAAACAAAAAACAAAAAAAAAAAAAAAAAAAACAACTCCACTTCCTTAGGGAAAAAAAAATTTCCCGCCAAACACAGCCGCCCTCCATCCCTTTTGTTAAGTTTATTTATTCCTAATGGCTAATAATTCCTCATTCCTAATTTCCTACCAGTGCCGCACCGGTAGTGCGAGTGCCCCCCCGAGAACCCCTCACTCACTCCCTGCCGGAACCTTGGAAAAGTCCGGAATGTCGACGTGGCATCTGCTCTCCGACGCCGACAACAATTTCCGGTGGGAGGTTTCCGGTTCTCCGGACCCCAAACTCAAACCCTATGTCTCAAAACCTGCTCCTCCTACCGTCCCTTCCATGGCCGACCTCATACTTCAAGGTCTCTCTCTTTCCCTTCTATGTGTCATTTCGTTGTTTGAATAGGTTTATTCACCCGCGAATTAACATTTTACTTCCACCTTACCGCAGGACACTCGAAGATTGTGGACAATTGCGACCATCGGTTTCCTGCGTCCCCCGTATTTCGGACGGCCTCAGGCGCATTTCTCATTCCTAAACAGTCTTCCATTTCCAAAGCTTTATCTGTTCTTGGTGATGACAGCAATGCCGGCGCTGAATTAGGTGCTTTTCTCCTTCACTCTCTATTTGCACCTTGTCTGATTCTACAATATATGCTCTCTCAATTAGGGGAAGTGCTGCACTGTCTCATCTGTTGCTTCCTTTTTGAGCTGATATGTGTTTGAGCTATCACCCTACCCAAATTTGATACTGATTGACTTGCTTGGGGTTTGGTTGAAATCTGAGTATATTAGGTTGGAATGAGGAATTGTTTTAAGGGATCTGGTTGGAATTTGATTGATGATTGAGGAGGTTTGGTTGTGTTAAAGAATCAAGTGATTATCAAGTAGATAAAAAGAGCCAACCAAACAGTAGATCTCAGACTGGGACTTCTCAACCTGATCTTGATTCTCCATACTGCCCAAAATGCCCAACCAATGCCAAGTTATGGTGTTTGTGAGATGGAGAGATCGATAATTTATTCAGTATTCCAGTGAACTGTTTTTAGTGTTACCATGATGGCTTATTTATATTGTTTCCTATGTTATGACAGAAAAGCAACCTGATGGACGCGGTCCGTCCATCTCTCTTTTCCAAACTGCATCCGGGAAGAAGGTTAGTGCATCTTCTGCTGCACTTGCTAGGGCCAAAACATTGTTGGAACATGATGATGAAGTATCTCATGACCCCTCTTTTCAAGGGTTTCAATCCATTAAGGGGGATGCAACATATGACAGCAATTGGCTAGCCCATTTGAAGAAGAGAAAGGGTAGTGCAAATGCTGTAGGGACCTTGGGTGTTACCTCTTTGGTGCAGAAGTGTCCTCTTTATCGGCCTGATCTGCCCAGTAATGGATTTTTTGAAGAGAGTTATGCTAAGCATGCTCCAACTGAAGTGCCTACAACTAGGCCAGCTGTTACAACATCTCCAATCAAGTTCCATACTGCAGGTGGGAGGTCCATTTCAGTCTCTGCTGATGCTTTAAAAAGAGCAAGAAGCCTACTAGGTGATCCGGAACTAGGGACTTTACTCGACAACGTGGGTGCGGGCGATGCATTTTCCCCAGTTTTAAAAGAGAGTAACTTGAATTTGAACAATGCCAACCAAGAAAATGTTATGAATTTTTCTCATAACTTTACGGAAGTTGAAGGGAGAAACCATGATCTGAAAACCTTCAACTCTTCCTCACAGACATCTTCTAGAACACATTTGGCAGACATATCCATGGCCGAAAACTCTTCTTACAAGTCACATAATTTGCATTCCTCTGTTGAAAACCTTCTGCATGAGAAGTCTCGCATATCTGGTTCAGCTTTGCCAGATTCCAGTGACAATGGAGCTTCGAGAATCAGCAGCTTGAAAACTTCATCAAAAGAGCCACTACTTCATACTGCCACCAGTATAGGCACAACCCGTTTTAATGGAAAACAAGCCACGGGTGACCTGAAAAGGATTGGGAGAAAAAATCACGTCTCACCATTCAAAAGGCCACGATGTTCTAAATTCACAAATCCATTGTATCATAGCATTCCCTTGGTCCCAAGTGGTAAATTTTATGAAGAAAATGCACATATTTTTCATGAAAGACTTGGCTGTTGCATCACTTTTGTGATAATTCAATCATACAGGTTTATCCAACGGGGCAAGAGAAAATTCATGTTACAAGAAGAGGGTTTCAACTCTATATCCAGCTCAAAATTCAAGAATTTATATAAAAGAGTTTTTTAAATTGCCTCCAACACCTCCATTGAACATGGTAAACCAACTGTTGATACTAATGTTCTTACTTTTACTGTTTGCTTATACATTTTGATGGACTTAATTGGATGTGAATTGCTAAAGCTCTTTGTTGAATTGCTAAAGCTGCAGGATCTTCCAGATGAAGTTCGACGGATGAATCCAGGCAATGCAGAGAAGTATGTTTTTTGTGAGGATTCTGGTGCAGGTTGGATAGGTATAGAAGATTTCCATGGAAAGTTGGCCCAGGCTGGAGCTTCCCTGCAATATGCATCAAAAGAGTAAGTAATGGTATCCATATTTTTTCCCATACTGTCACAAAATGAAAGGTGACAAAAAGGCTGCTTGATTTTTCAGACTGGCTTTTGTTTATATGTGTTACCTTCTTATGTGTATGTCTTTGTTTACTTGTTAGATATGAGTATCACATAGACCAGGCTGGACGTGTTTCCCTAACTAGGTTCTGTTTCAGTAGTTGGTGTAAACATCGAAATGCAAAAGTCGTGGTTGGTGTAAAATGGAGAACGTTCCTATTGTCTGCCATATTGCTTCTCTGTGCACATTTGATACATCCATGAAAACAATATTTTGTAGGCAACAAAGTTTTATTATTATTTTTTTCTCCCAATAGAATTCCATGTCGCGGAGGGTTAGTTTGTGCGAATTTGGGATACCTTGTTTTGTATCATTTATCGTTTTTGTTTCTTGTTTTTTCTTTTTCCTTTTCTTCTTTGCCTTTTCTTGGTTTTCCTTGTCCTTTGTTTGTTGTTTGTTTCTGTTAGTTTTTGTTTGTCTGTTTTTATGGAATTATTGACTCACCTGGAAACAATCTCTAGACATAGTCAAGATAACGATGTGTAAATCTCAACCCCATACAACTTTGTGTGGGATATACTAGGATTGTTATTGTTGGCGAAATTTTCAACAATGTTCTTTAATGATGATTGGGTGATCTTATCAGAAGTAGCTTTTACTTCCTATTCACAATGATTTATTTCAGTCTGTTGAGAACTTTTCCTTTTTCTGATGTAGGTGGGTCGCAAACCATTACAAATGGATTGTATGGAAACTTGCAAGTTATGATAGATTGAGTTCCACCAAGTGTCATGGAAATTTTTTGTCCGTATCTAATGTTCTTGAGGAATTGAAGTATAGGTATTCCTGTTTTTGACTAAATCTTATTCTCCGCATTAATATCTTAGTTTCTTGTTGTGAAGAATATCTACAATAGTTACTGTTTATAGAATGGGACCATGGGTAGCATATTTGACATGAGTTTTTTTTTTTAAGGTATGAGCGAGAAGTGAACCATGGTAACCGTTCTGCAATCAAGAAAATCCTGGAGGGAGATGCATCACCTTCTTCTGTCCTGATCCTGTGCATTTCTAGAGTCTGCCATGATAACAATGTTGAGGTTGGCCCTGTGACAATTGATGAGAGTGAAACAAGAGCTGCTAGTACAATTGAGCTCACTGATGGATGGTAAGAGAAATATCGTGCCAAGTGTAGTATTTAACTCTGATTTGCTTTCTGATTAATTTAGGCTGACTTTCTCTAAGGTATTCCATAAATGCTCGGTTGGATATAGTGCTCTCAAAGTATCTTGCTCTTGGAAAACTATTTGTGGGGCAGAAACTACGGGTATCCTGCTTTTCTCTGTTTTTACTTTATATCATGATCGGATATATTGCAGTATGTTATCACTGCAATTTTTCTTGCACAGATATCGGGTTCTCGTTTATGTGGCTGGACGCAACCTGTTTCACCCCTGCAGGTTTGTCCTTTCTGTAAGTTTCTTGTTTGAGTTGAGCAGTTATTATTATTATCTTCTGTTTATTACTAGTCAATACTCATAAGTTTCTGTCTCATTGTTAGGCACCAAGAACCATTAGTTTACTCTTGCATGCAAATGGAACTTATAGAGCTTGCTGGGCCGATCGTTTAGGATTCTGTGAGTATAATATACAATTCAAATCGTTTGTCATATTTGTAACACTTTGATTATAGAATATTGCAACAATTTAATTATCACGTTCTGTTAGTTATTTTTTTTCAATTTTCAATTTCAATATGCTTTTTAGCTCGCGAATCCATACCATTGGCATTTACATGCATTAAGAGTAGTGGGGGCCCAGTGCCTAGGGTGTTGGTTGGAGTAACACGAATTTATCCAGTTCTCTACAGAGAAAGGTAACCATTAATCCTCTGTTCTAGTGAAGTTATACTTGAACTTCTGATGTACCAATATTGTTACATGAAGTCTACATTTTGCAGGGTGGGTAATGAGGGTTATATCGTAAGATCAGAGAAGGAAGAGGCTGAAGTTATGAGGCTTTATAATCAAAGGTGGAGATTGTTTTCCTACCATTCCTCTTTGGCCATCTTCTTTTAACAGTTGTCTTACATACTAATATATGGTTTATTATTATGTGGGAAAAAAATGCCACACATCGATATGCATACATGTATGTATATGTATTTCCATTCGGGTACATATGTATGCATGTTTGCACTTATGATCTGGTTCATGGCCTTGATTGTGATTTATTTCCTGATCACACTTGCAAGCATCAAGTCATATGCATGCTTTCAGGAAGTAGTAAATCAATTTATGCTCTTATCAGAGTAATTCTGGCACAACAGCTGGAGTATCAATATTTCTTCTATACGACCATCTCTAGTTGAGAGTGCAGAGAAATGTGATTGTAGGATTTAATTTTGCTTCAATAACACCATATTTTGGCCTTGGAGCTAAAGCTCCCAATTTTTTTTTTTTTTTTTTTTAAATCTCTCTCTTAAAGGCCTCTGATCTCATTGTTTCAATTTTCTCTGCAGATGCTCTAATATCATAGAGGGTGTCATGTCAGACTTCTGCATAGGCAGTTATGGCTCTGGTGCGGAAAACGACTATGATTGTGAAGGAGCAAAGATCCTGAAGATGCTTGAGAATGCATTTGAACCTGAAATGCTGATGGCCGAAATGAGCCCTGAGAAGCTAGCATCTGTCACTAATTACCAAGCAAAGTTGGAGGTGTGTTGACATATTTGCTTCATATGATGTACTTATCTATATTCTAGAAAGGCTCTTAACTGTGGAACCTCTATTTACAGTCACGCAGACAGCAAGATATAGAGAGTTCTGTTAAGAAAGCTCTTGAAGATGCAAGATTAAGTACCAGAGAAGTCACCCCATTTATGCGATTGAGGGTAGTTGGCTTGACTTATCAAAGGGGGAAAATAGGTAAAGGGCCCAAGGAAGGACTAATAACTATCTGGACCCCTAATGAGAAGCAGGTAATATGTAGTTTTACATTGTTCTATCACTTAAGACTTGTGATTCATTGCATGTCTTGATATTCATCTTGTATTTTGAAGCCTTTTTTCGTCCTTTATCTGCAGCAACTTGAACTGGTTGAGGGTCAGGCTTACGCCATGTGTGGACTTGTTCCATTACATTCTAATTCAAGTACATTGTTTCTACATGGTAGAGGATCTACATTGAACTGGCAACCTTTAGCTTCCTCAGAAAGGGAATGTTTTGCGTAAGTATTTACCTTTGACTTGTTTGTTGCTCTTATCAATTAAATTATGCAGCAAACTTCAGAGAGAAGAAATGCAGTTCTTGCTTATCTGATTTTTTTTTCTCAGGCCCTTCTTCACTCCTCGTGAATCTGTCCTAATCTCAAAACTTATGGAGGTTCCCCTATCGAGGTGATAATTTCGTCCAGTAAGAGTGCATGCTTGAGAGATGAGCAAATGTTTGTGTTTAATGCTTAATATTGATGTATTGCCTTTTTAACAGTGAGTTTGATACTGCTGTGTTGGTTTTATACGTGGGAAAGGAATACGTGGCTGCTCATCAAAAGAGACAGTGGGTGTTTGTCACTGATGGCTCTACATCTGAGCTAGAAAAAGATGAATCTACAATTTCTTTGCTTGCCATTAACTTCTGTTCATCATGTTCTGATGAATATGCTGTATCACCAGTCAACAGTAACCTTGTTGGATCAATAGTAAGTTCATCATGAGATGCTTTAATTTTCAACTCATTTGGCTTTTCTCAATGTTTTTGTTCAGAGATGGCTTCATGTGAAGAATGACAACTGTTTTTATTTGATTTGCAGCCATCTAGAATAATTTTGATAAAAGTGATTACTTCTGTTGTTATCCATGATCCAAGATCTTTTTGGATTGCACAAAGGAAACCTTTGCTTAAAAACTGTCGCCGTAGTCTGCAACTGTCCATCCATTATATGAAACTCTTTCCTATGCTCTGTCAAGAACTGAAAGATCTCCTAGCATATGCTGATATCTTTTAGAAATCATCTAAATCTGAACAATTCTAGTTTTCATAGTTTTGTTAGCATCTGATTTGATTATTCTCTATTCCTTGTCTATACACAACTAGTAAGAGCAGTATTTGGGCCATAGTGGATGAATATGTGCATATGCTTTGTGAACTGAACTGCACTAGTTTGTAGTTGGAAGAAGTTGTGTTTCTCTCAGCCAAGTATATTCTCAGGTTTAGTTCTTGAGATTTAATGAACACAATAAATGACTTTCATGATGGCATCTATTTGCTTACCATATTCTTTCCAACTCCTTTCAGCTAGAATTTGTAATACTGACACCAAGTGCTTGTTTCAAGGTTGGTTTCTGCAATCTCATCAAGAGATCAAAGGATGAAATGAATGACCTTTGGGTTGCAGAAGCAACTGCAAATACAACATTTCATCTCAATCATGATTATACTCGCTTCCCTCACCTCAACCAAGCTTTTGCGTCAGTTCAGAAATGGAAAAACAGATCTTCAATGGTAAGTGTTTCAACAACTTAATCCAGGAGGAAATACCTTTGTGTGCAAGTCGCTCAAAATTTTCAAACAATACATGCAGATGATTGAGAAGCTTAAGAAGAAGGTTCTATTTATAGTTGGCGACTCCAAGACGTAGTGCTCCAGTGCTCTTTACCAAACTGTAAGGAAGTCGTGGAATCCATGCTTAACTTTTTGTTTCACATCTGTTTGAGGGGTAATATTCATTTATGAAGGATGCTTATGAGTAGTTACAGAGCTCCAGCTTAACTACAAGACAGTGCAGATTCTGTACCCTTAACAAGTTTCACTGGAACGTATGCTGCTCTCAAGTCTCAACTACTCCATTTTCCCCTAACCTTCAAAACCAGCATATGGTTTCAAGTTTATCGCACTTTTCTGCAATTGTATTTGTACAGTAGACGAGGTGATTTGCAAGGGAGGAGCATGAGGCCTGAGAAATTTTTGACGTTTTTGCAGTAGACGAGGTGATTCCCTGTATTACGTAGCAGAGCTTTGGCTGGTTCCTTTGATAGGCCATTGGTATAGACTGTATAGTAAGCTGCAAATTAGCTACGGCATCCATGGACCACGATGTATATGTAGATTTTTTTTTTGGATCCAGGTATACCTGGTTTGCATGTAGATGAAATGATGCTTTTTCATTGCAATTTCAAAGATTTAACGGGGCCTCTACTTTTTAAGGCCTCCACTTTTTACACACCCTATCTCACCAGTGTGATTCCTCTGCCCCAATCCCCCGCCCCACAACCCCGTCCCACGTAATTATTTTGCTATTAAATTAATATTAAAAAAATTTTAAAAAATATATTTAGATTCTACATACTTATTATAACATATTTAAAAAAAAAATCTTAAAAAACCAACTTACAAAAATTATAATAATTCAGAAGAGATAGGAAGATTTTTTAAAGTTTTAAAAAGATGTTGTTTTACTATATATTTTTTAGAAAAAATTATAATTCGTTTTTTTAAGATTTTTTTTTTCAAATATGTTATACTAAGTATGTAGAAGCTAAACATATTTTTTTAAATTTTTTTAATATTAATTTAATGGCAAAATAATTACGTGGGGCGGGGTTGTGGGGCGGGGGATTGGGGCAGAGGATTCACACTGCTATCTCACCACCCACCCAACCCCAATCTCTCCCTCCCTCGATCGACGCTCAAAGCAGGACCACCTCCTACTACACCTCCCGAGCCACCAACACCACGGCCACCACTGCTTCTATCCCCGATCACCGGCGAGACCAGAACCCCCCTTCCTTCGCGTATTGCATATACGGAGGCAGCGACTTAGGGTTCTTGATCAATGTCGTGTTGAAGAACTGAACAAAGTACCTATCAGACGCCAAATTGTCCCACAATTGGTAGATGGATCTGAATTTGAAGAGGGATTTGATGGAATCTGAATCATGATCTCATAGGGGACGGCTGAACACAAATCGTGATTGATGAAATTTGATGGGAGATAATGGAGGGGTGTGAAAAGATGATGACACTCATAATGAAAAAATAAATTACTAAGAATTGTTGAATTTCCCCAGCAACTGGTCTTTGCGACCATTCCTATATTGGTCGTTGCGACCACTTGCCTAATGGTCATTGCGACCATGTGTATTTGAAGAAAAAAAATTGGTCAGTAGTTATGCGCTAAACGAAAATTCCCCCTGCACTAAACGGAAATCGTGTTTAACACTGTTCATTATTACTCCATAAACTATGCTTTCCATTGCAATGGAATGGCAGTTACGTTCGATTTCTATCGATCCGGATTCAAAGTGTGATGAAGCCTACTTTCTCTGGTAGGAATAGGATATTAAATAAGCAGCTAAATTACAGAAAGCCACCAATTAAGATGAATAAAGGACTATTGAGAAGATAATTTATTAAAAATTGAACATTAAGTCTCTAATAAAATGGGAAAACTAGAGAAAGAAAAGGGGGAAAGAAATCCAAACTTTCCATTAAACATGGCGATAAAAGATACATAATACTGATCTAGATTGAATAAATCAATGTCTAGTCTAATAAAATCCCTATCCACATTCACTATTAAGCCTGTCCACAGGTCACGGGTCAACCCGTGATCCGGCGAGTCCGGGTCAAGCGGGTCAATGGTCAAGCCGGGCTACGGGTTAGGGTTAGGGTCGAGGTATTTTCAACCCGGCAACTCGACGGGTCGACCCGTGACCCGTGAATATTTAAATACGATCCCAACAGCTAGTTTTTCGACCGTTGTGATTTCGGACTGTTGTTGACTTGGGGACCTGAATTTGTTGTTTATAAATACCTAACCTACTATCACATAATCACATCTTTATCATTTTCAAACATTCGATACCAAATACTTCAAGTTCAATGGAAAATCGAAATGAAGGAGGATCTGCGACAAACCTTGTTGAAATCTTGTACAACACGCACTTCCGACGAGAAGAACAAATCCCAGGTAATGATTATTATATGGTGGTTTGTAACTATTGTTCAAAGGGTTTTAAAGTGAAGAGAGGTTCGGGATATGACACTCTGAAAAGGCACATTACGAAGAATCATCTGGAACATTGGTCGAGAGAATAAGGCGAAGCAAGGTTAGCATTTAGCAAGCCCTCGTGAAATTGAGAAGATGAACGTTTGTGTTTGGTTTTGGGTTTAATTATCATTGTATATCAACTATAAGTTTATATAAAGTGTGTAATGCGTGGTTTTATTTTGTGAAGTTGTTGATTATGTTAGTTATTTCTAAGTTAAAAGTTTGAAATTAATGTGTCGATTAATAATAAAAGACCAGAAAATAAGCGAAATGAAACAAGTAGAAAAAACTCTACAGCAGAACGATCCAAGAAGTCCAACTCCAAATAAGCTAAGGAAGCCGCCGAAGAAAGAAGCCAAGCACCACCGAACAATGGCACCGCGGGCCAGCGGTACAGCAGGACTCTATCTCCTGTGGGTAGTGCAGACGAAACTCCAAGGAAACTCAGTCCTGGATACGGAGTCGCCCTGAGCGCACCACCTCGACCCCAGTCAGTCCCGACTCCAGACTCCACGACCCCCAACTAAGCAGAAGATCTTCTAGAAACATCGGAAGTAGAGCCGCATGGTGCTCGAACAAAACGCTAACAAGATTTCACCTACAAGAAAATGGTCAAGCCCTTGCGGGATTTAGTTAAACCCTTTCGGGTGGAAGTTTTGTCAAACCCTTTTGGGATTTAAAGAAAGCCCTTTCGGGAATTTTGTCAAATCCTTTCGGATGGGTTTATATATATATATATATATATATATATATATATATATATATATATATATATAGAGAGAGAGAGAGAGAGAGAGAGAGAGAGAGAGAGAGAGAGAGAGAGAGGGTGGTTATGGTCTAAACACCCCTTAGGGTGTAATTTGTGAACACATCTAGACCTTTAAATGGTGGTTAATCGACGGTTGAGATTAAATAGCTTTTAATGTATTTAAAAAAAAGGAAAAAAAATAAAAGATGGGGATTTGTACGAAAGGGTGCGAGTGTGTGTACTACTCACCTAATTCTCAAAAACTACCACTCACTGGCCAATTCCTCCACTTAATTAGATTCAAAACCCATATTTAAAAAATATTTATCTCCCTAAATCGTTACCTTATGCATATTATCGATTCTAATCCTTTTTTTATATTTTGCAATTTAACAGCGGGAGACAAAAACAATAGACACAACTCCATCTATTAACCAATAGAGATTATTCATATATAAGAGGACAATCATTATATATTTATTTTTTTGGGAGGTTAAATAATAAATAATAAAATTTTATATTATTTGATAAAATCACAAAGATTATTCATAGGTAAGAGGTAGTTTAAAACTATTATTTAAAAAAATTATGCATTATTCAGTGATTCGATAATCATTATTCGTAAACAAAAACACAATTTTCTTGAATTTGACCAAATATAATTGTGCTGAAATTACATTATTCGGTTAATTTACAAGGATTATTCATATTTAAGAGGATAATTATTCGGTTGAATTATAGGGATTATTCATATATAAGAGAACAATTGTTTATATATTTATTATTTTTGGGAATGTTAAATTAATAATAAATAAAATTATATATTATTCGATAAAATCACAAAGATTATTCATAGGTAAGAAAAAGTTTAAAACAATTATTTATAAAAATTATGCATTATTCAGTGAATCAATAATTATTATTCATAGATAAAAACACAATTCATAGATAAAAATTATTCAGCGAGTTTGACCAAATATATATGGGGGCCTTTAGTGAATTATCCATAAAAATTGGCTAAATTAGAGGAGTATCCACATATTTGAAAATTTTGCAAAAGTTTCCATCCCCTTGCCCCCCTGCCCCCCCTCGGTGCCCCCCAGGCCCCCCCTCGCGCGCCCAATTTTTTTTTTTTTTTTAAAAATTTACATGTCAGCACTTTCAGATATGCAACTATAACCCGATGTTATGCAAATATAATATTATGATATGCAAATATAATATTATGTTATGCAAGCTTAAAAAACCTTATGGGAAGAATACGCAAATGCATTTGTATTTTAAAATTGCATTAATATATCTTATTTGCACATAAGCACATCGCTCTACCATTTATTGACCTAAGAGGCTATAAAATTGCATTAATGTCAAACCCGATGTTGCTGACACCGACATTCCTGACACCGTTGACACTGACATTGTTGACATTGCTGGCACTGCTGACACTGTCACCACTAACATTGCGAACACCACTAACATTTTTCGTATCAGCGTTGACGTTAATGTCGTCTGACGCTGACATCGGAGATGCTGACGCTCATGTTGGATGACGATGATGTCGGCTAACGCCGACATTGGAGATGTTGACGCTGATGTCGACGTCGAATATGCTTTTTTCCGTGTCAGAAGCAATGATGTTGACATTGTTGATACCGACATCGGAGATGATGACATTGATGCTAACATTGCTGACGTCAGACGACCTGACACTCCTAACGTTGACATCGGAGATGCTGACACTAATCTTGATGTTGCTGACGTCAACATCGGAGATGTTGACGCTGCTAACGCTGACATCGGAGATGTCGACTCGACGTCAGCCGACATCGATTTTGCGAACACTGTTGACGCCGACGTCGAAGATGCTTTTTTTGTGCCAACGCTTCTTTTTTTCGTGTAAGCACTAATATTGTTGACACTGCTGACACTGTCACCATTAACATTGCGAACACCACTAACATTTTTCGTGTCAGCGCTGACGCTGATGTCGGCTGACGCCGACATCGGAGATGCTGACACTGCTGACATTAATACTGATCAGTATAAAAGAAAGTACAGTTGTGCTACTATTATGTAGTACCTATGCAAACCTCAAATGCTGCTGACAAGTATTAGTTGAGCTCAATCTAAGGTGTTGGTTGAATGGCTTCTAATGTAAAATGCAGTGAGATGTTGTGTTAGTAGCTTGTAATGATTATGCACAACCAAAATCTAATTTTGATGTCAGAATGAATTGAATTACTGCAAAAATCTGTTACACTGCTGACGTTTGATATAATGAAGTAAAATTTGTGCCTTCGGCACAAATTTAGATTGAAATTTATGAAGTTACTACTCTTTGTATTGAAACTAAAAATAAATCAGTAGTGATAAGTCTAAAAGAAAGAATAGTTGTGCTACTACTAATTAATACTTATGCAAAAATCTGGTGTTGTTGACAAGTGATAGTTGAGCTCGGTCTAATGTGTTGGTTGAATGACTTCTAATGCTAAAATGCAGTGAGATATTGTGTTACTAGCTTGTAATGATTATGCACAACCAAAATTTGATTTTGATTTCAGAATGAATTGAATTACTGTAAAAATCTGTTACACTGCTGACGTTTGATATAATGAAGTAAAATTTGTGCCTTCGGCACAAATTTAGATTGTAATTTATGAAGTTACTACTCTTTGTATTGAAACTAAAAAGAAATTAATAGTGATCAGTATAAAAGAAATACCAGTTGTCCTACTATTATGTAGTACCTATGCAAACCTCGGATGCTGCTGACAAGTATTAGTTGAGCTCAACGTAAGGTGTTGGTTGAATGGCTTCTAATGTAAAATGTAGTGAGATGTTGTGTTAATAGCTTGTAATGATTATGCACAACCAAAATCTGATTTTGATTTCAGAATGAATTGAATTACTGTAAAAATCTGTTACACTGCTGACGTTTGATATAATGAAGTAAAATTTGTGCCTTCGGCACAAATTTTGATTGAAATTTATGAAGTTACTACTCTTTGTATTGAAGCTAAAAATAAATTAGTAGTGATAAGTCTAAAAGAAAGAATAGTTGTGCTACTACTAATTAATACTTATGCAAAAATCTAGTGCTGTTGACAAGTGATAGTTGAGCTCGGTCTAATGTGTTGGTTGAATGGCTTCTAATGCTAAAATGCAGTGAGATATTGTGTTACTAGCTTGTAATGATTATGCACAACCAAAATCTGATTTTTGATTTTAGAATGAATTGAATTAATGTAAAAATCTGTTATAGTGCTGACATTTGATGCAATTAAGTAAAATTTGTGCCTTCGGCACAAATTTAGATTGAAATTTATGAAGTTACTACTCTTTGTATTGAAACTAAAAAGAAATTAATAGTGATCAGTATAAAAGAAATACCAGTTGTGCTACTATTATGTAGTACATATGCAAACCTCGGATACTGATGACAAGTATTAGTTGAGCTCAATATAAGGTTTTGGTTGAATGGCTTCTAATGTAAAATGCAGTGAGATGTTGTGTTAGTAGCTTTAATGATTATGCACAACCAAAATTTGATTTTGATTTCAGAATGAATTGAATTAGTGTAAAAATCTGTTACACTGCTGACGTTTGATATAATGAAGTAAAATTTGTGCCTTCGACACAAATTTAGATTGAAATTTATGAAGTTACTACTCTTTGTATTGAAACTAAAAAGAAATTAATAGTGATCAGTATAAAAGAAATACCAGTTGTGCTACTATTATGTAGTACCTATGCAAACCTCGGATGCTGATGACAAGTATTAGTTGAGCTCAATATAAGGTGTTGGTTGAATGGCTTCTAATGTAAAATGCAGTGAGATATTGTGTTAGTAGCTTGTAATGATTATGCACAACCAAAATCTGATTTTGATTTCAGAATGAATTGAATTACTGTAAAAATCTGTTACACTGCTGACGTTTGATATAATGAAGTAAAATTTGTGCCTTCGGCACAAATTTAGATTGTAATTTATGAAGTTACTACTCTTTGTATTGAAACTAAAAATAAATTAGTAGTGATAAGTCTAGAAGAAAGAATAGTTGTGCTACTACTAATTAATACTTATGCAAAAATCTGGTGCTGTTGACAAGTGATAGTTGAGCTCGGTCTAATGTGTTGGTTGAATGACTTCTAATGCTAAAATGCAGTGAGATATTGTGTTATTAGCTTGTAATGATTATGCACAACCAAAATCTGATTTTTAATTTTAGAATGAATTGAATTAATGTAAAAATCTGTTATAGTGCTGACATTTGATGCAATTAAGTAAAATTTGTGCCTTCGGCACAAATTTAGATTGAAATTTATGAAGTTACTACTCTTTGTATTGAAACTAAAAAGAAATTAATAGTGATCAGTATAAAAGAAATACCAGTTGTGCTACTATTATGTAGTACCTATGCAAACCTCGGATACTGATGACAAGTATTAGTTGAGCTCAATATAAGGTGTTGGTTGAATGGCTTCTAATTTAAAATGCAGTGAGATGTTGTGTTGGTAGCTTGTAATGATTATGCACAACCAAAATTTGATTTTGATTTCAGAATGAATTGAATTAGTGTAAAAATCTGTTACACTGCTGACGTTTGATATAATGAAGTAAAATTTGTGCCTTCGGCACAAATTTAGATTGAAATTTATGAAGTTACTACTCTTTGTATTGAAACTAAAAAGAAATTAATAGTGATCAGTATAAAAGAAATACCAGTTGTGCTACTATTATGTAGTACCTATGCAAACCTCGGATGCTGATGACAAGTATTAGTTGAGCTCAATATAAGGTGTTGGTTGAATGACTTCTAATGTAAAATGCAGTGAGATGTTGTGTTAGTAGCTTGTAATGATTATGCACAACCAAAATCTGATTTTGATTTCAGAATGAATTGAATTACTGTAAAAATCTGTTACACTGTTGACGTTTGATATAATGAAGTAAAATTTATGCCTTCGGCACAAATTTAGATTGTAATTTATGAAGTTACTACTCTTTGTATTGAAACTAAAAATAAATTAGTAGTGATAAGTCTAAAAGAAAGAATAGTTGTGCTACTACTAATTAATACTTATGAAAAAATCTGGTGCTGTTGACAAGTGATAGTTGAGCTCGGTCTAATGTGTTGGTTGAATGGCTTCTAATGCTAAAATGCACTGAGATATTGTGTTACTAGCTTATAATGATTATGCACAACCAAAATCTGATTTTTGATTTTAGAATGAATTGAATTAATGTAAAAATTTGTTATAGTGCTGACATTTGATGTAATTAAGTAAAATTTGTGCCTTCGGCACAAATTTAGATTGAAATTTATGAAGTTACTACTCTTTGTATTGAAACTAAAAAGAAATTAATAGTGATCAGTATAAAAGAAATTAATAATTCTCAAAATTGATATCATATTACATGAGATGGGAAGCTCAAAATTCTACAATCCTGTAATAAAAGAAATGGTAAAAGATAAAGCTTTTGCACATTAAGGGCTAAATGTCAACATTTAATAAAAGATAAAGTTTACAAATAAGATTATTCTCAAAATTGATATCATATTACATGAGATGAGAATATCAAACTTCTATAATAATCTAATCAAAGAAATTGTAAAAGATAAACATTTTGCACATCAACGGCTAAATGTCCACATTTAAGCTAAATGTTAACAAATAATAAAAGATACAGTTTACAAATAAGATCATTCCCAAATTGATATCATATTATATTAGATGAGAATATCAAACTTATATAATCATCGAATGAAGGAAATGGTAAAAGATAAAGCTTTTGCACATCAACGGCTAAATGTCAACATTTAAGCTAAATGTCAACATATAATAAAAGATAAAGTTTACAAATAAGATCATTCCCAAAATTGATATCAAATTACATGAGATGAGAATATCAAACTTCTATAATCATCTAATAAAAGAAATGGTAAAAGATAAAGATTTTGCACATCAACGGCTAAATGTCAACATTTAGGTTAAATGTCAACATTTAGGCTAAATGTCAACATTTAGGCTAAATGTCAACATTTAGGCTAAATGTCAACATTTAAGCTAAATGTCAACATATAATAAAAGATAAAGTTTACAAAAAAGATCATTCTCAAAATTGATATCATGTTAGATGAGATGATAAGCTTAAACTTCTATAATCATCTAATAAAAGAAATGGTAAAAGATAAAGATTTTGCACATCAACGGTTAAATGTCAACATTTAAGCTAAATGTCAACATATAATAAAAGATAAAGTTTACAAATAAGATCATTATCAAAATTGATATCATATTACATGAGATGATAAGCTCAAACTTCAAATCTTCTAATAAATGAAATTATAAAAGATAAAGCTTTTTACACATCAATGGCTAAATGTCAACATTTAAGCTAAATGTCAACATATAATAAAAGATAAAGTTTACAAATAAGATTATTCCCAAAATTGATATCATATTAGATGAGATGAGAATATCAAACTTCTATAATCATCTAAGAAAAGAAATGGTAGATAAAGCTTTTGCACATCAACAGCTAAATGTCAACATTTAAGCTAAATGTCAACATTTAATAAAAGATAATGTTTACAAATAAGATCATTCCCAAAATTGATATCATATTACATGAGATGAGAATATCAAACTTCTATAATCATCTAATAAAAGAAATGGTAAAAGATAAACCTTTTGCACATCAACGGCTAAATGTCAACATTTAATCTAAAATGTCAACATTTAAGCTAAATGTCAACATTTAAGCTTAAAGGTCAAAATTTAAGCTTAAATGTCAACATATAAGTTATTGTTATGCAAATATAACTTTATAATATTCATCAATAACAATCTGTTGTGCAAATTGTTACTGCTGGCACCAAATGATAGCAACATTGTTTGTACCTCTTAATTTGAAGTAAATAATGTGACAAATCATATAAAAGAATGAACTAATCATATAAAAGCAAATGTAAAAGTATGCAAATGTAAAAGTATGATATGCAATTATAAATTGATGATATGCAAATATAAAATTAAAATATGCAAATATATATTGATGATATGCAAATGTAAAAGTATAAGAGAAAATTTGCGCCGAAGGCGCAAATTTTCTCCCCAATTTAGCTATTGTCCCCCAACTCCGTCAAATTGGGCTTTTGGCCACGTAAATTTTTTTGGACAAAATTGCCCTCCCATATATAAGGGTTTTTGCTGGAAACCGCCCTCTCTCTCCTCACTATGTTTGTCTCTTCGCTTCTGTCGTACGATTCGCTCTCTTTTCTCCATCCTCTCCCAAGCGACTTTTGCGGTTGAAACCGACGATTCTTCTTCGATTCTGCTCCAATGTCAGAGAACAAAGTCGCCGGCGACCTCGAGGGACCTGCTGTTGGTGCAATCGAGCATAAACATTCAAGCGATCCTTCAAATGGCGGTGTGTTATCTGTGCTTTTAATTTTGTACTTGTTTTGAAGTTGAAACCGACATTTCTTTTCAATTTTTGTCGATTTTTAGAGAACAAGGACTCCGATGAGAGGGAAGGAGTTGATGTTGCCGCGGTTGACAGTAAAACTGGAAGTGATTCGGCATATGACGGTTTGTATTATGTGTTTATGTCGTTTATGCATGTTTGTCGTTTTTCCCCCTTATTACTGTGTTTGATATCGAATGTATCTGATTTGCAGTGAAGAAAAGCTCTTCTGAGAAGGTTCCTTCAGTTGAAGGTAGCAGTTCATCCGATCCTTCAAGCAGAGGTGTGTCGTTTTTGTTCTAAAGTTTTGTATTTATGCTTTTCCAGGCCTTTGTTGTGTTTTGGTATGAAATGTATACATGCATGTGGTACTTTGTCTTTGATTTTAGCATAAATGCATATTTCAGCATAATCTCTAAAAGACCTATTTCAGCAGTTGTTCCTATTCATGCTGAAACGGTTGTTGTGTATTCTTTGTCTGTGTTTTTTAGATGTTAATGCCTCTGCAAGTGATCTTCAAGAATATAAATGTCAATTCGATGTGAGTATATTTTTTTTTCATACCTTATCCCCCTTTGTGTGTGTTTTTATGTTTATTCATGTTTATGAATGTGTGTTTTTAACAGAGATTGCAGTATTGCATTCCTGTAAAGGATAGATTTTGTGCAAAATCCAATGTTTACTGCGCCCCAGATGTCTATAATGTTATAGAGGAACATCTGTCCAAATCTGATTTTGAGTTGCTGAGGAGAAGCTGCTTTGGATGGGTTTTTGTTCAAAGAGATAAGATGAAACTTAATTTTCAGCTGATTCATCAAATGATGCTACGTTTAATTAAGAGTGATAAGCTGCATGAATTGTGGTTCAAGGTTGATGGTCTAGTTGCTCGGTTCTCTCTGGTAGAGTTTCATGCAATTACAGGGCTTCCTGTCATTGATACTAAAGTTAAACCGCCTGCGAAATTTGCATGGTCTCATTTTCTGGGGCAGAAGCAGTCAAAGTGTACCTATGATGAGTTGTTGGAGGCATTTAAAACATGTAGAAAATCGTCTACAAAGAAGCTTCAGATGGCAAAGTTGTTGATTATCGAGAAGATGTTATTGTTCAAGCGTTCTAAAAGTGTTAAGAAAGTCATGCTGCTCTTGTATGCAATCCAGCGAAATGTGAACTGTATCCATGGGGGAGGTTGTCTTATTCTTTGGTTGTGAAGTATTTAAAGAAGGTTCTGGTTTGTGATCGATCTGATCTGAGACCATCATATGAATTGTTTGGATATATTTATGCTTTTCAGGTAATTTAACTTCATGCATATATGTTTCAGCATCTGTTTGTTTCAGCATTTATGTTTCAGCAATATTTATGTTTCAGCATTTGTATGTTTCAGCATCTGCTTGTTTGGTTATATTTGTAGGCTTGGATACTGGAGGCTTTCCCGGTGATTTCTGATAAGTTTCTTTGCGATTTTAAAGTTCGTGTGAGTGATCCATATTCCCTTCGGTGGGAGTATACTTACATTGAAGCGCAAGAGTTGTTTGATGGCGATGTGGTATTATTCTTGTCTCAGATCTATCTTCATACAATCTTCTTTTTTTATTAATTTCATTTTTATAATTTCAGTTGTCTTATTGTGTGTTAATATTGTTGGTTGTTTAGGCACCCATGTTCCCAACCTTTGGGGAGTTTGCAAGGTCCCCTGGAATGGTATTTGAAGATGAAGTTGCTCACCCCATTCTTGATCACATGACTGAACCTGTATTTTCCCAACCTGAGGCAGATAAGCTGTATGATTGTTGGAGACTTAGGACAAGAGCATACTGGAGACGGTTCAATTGCTATGCAGATGGTGATTTATCATTGGATATACCTTCTGCTGAAACCCAAGGCGAAGAACAACAAGAAGTCAATGAAGAGTCAGGTGGCAATGAAAGTGGAGGTGTTGCAGGTTCGAAGAAGCGAAAGACTGCGAGTAAAGCGCCGCCATTGGTGAAGAAACAGAAGATTGAAACAAGCAAACCTACCCCAACGCGGAGAGGTCGGTCTGCTGGTTTAGTTTCAGCAAAACAAGTTGATGAAATTGGTTCTACTAGAAAAAAGAAGACAAGGGGTAAGAAAATGTCAGCTGCAAAGAAACCACCAACTATTGAAGATGCAATTGCGAAACCTAGGTTTGTATTTCGTAAGAGAGGTAAATCTGTTTCTGAAGATTCCAGTGATTTGTTTATGCCAATTGAAGTTGCATGTCCATCCTTTCATCGAGTTGCTGAAACTGCATTGAGGCCGGCCATCGAAGCTGCACCTGCAAAGGATCCTTTATTATTTAAGGATGGGAACGATGATGCTAATGATAGAGTAGCAGAGGGTCCCCAGGGGGGTGTGGCTCAAGGAGGGGACGATGCAATGAATGTTGAAACTGATGACTACATAAACAATGAAGGCACTGAGAACGTTGCCAGAGATGATCACTTGGAAGGAGCGGGGAAGAATGTGGGTGGTGCTCAGACTGATGATTTCAGCAAACAATGGGGACATCCTAGCTGGTTGAAAAAAATACAGATGAGGTTAGATAAGCTTGAAGAGTTGCCTCAAAGAGTCTCTGATTTATCTGCGAGGGTGGAGATGCTTGAGGAACGTTTATTAGGATGTTTAAAGTTGGTGAATGTTGTTGATAATCTGCTGAAGAAGGTAGATTCCTTAGAAAATAAGTTAACAATGCAAGAGTCAATGCAGTTTAAGACCCAGTCATCCAATGTTGCAACTTGTGATCCAGCAATTTCAAAGGCTGTGAATGAGGTGTTGGATGAAATTCAGGAAGAGGTACCTACTGAGATTCTAGGTCAACCAATTGGTACAAATGTTTCTGCATCTGTGAATGAGATCATACCTGTTACCCTTGTTGAAGGGCAAGTCATTAGACTCATCTTCAGGGCATGTATATGCTGTTGACTTAAGGCGTGACTCTGATTTTGAGGTGAAGGGTGGGGAACAGTGCTTAGATGATGGAGTTTCTGTTGGGTTGAGGAAGGTGGTTGGTGGTCCTGAAGTCAAGGCTGCTGGAACTGAAGTTGTTGAAACAAAGGTTGCTGAAAGTATGGTTGCTGAAACGAAGGTTGCTGAAAATGAAGTTGTTGAAACCAAGGTTAATGCAACAGAAAATGCTGAACCCAAAGCTGATGGAATAGAAGATGCTGAAATGGTTGATGCTGAAGCTGCATCACCTCATGGGCAACTAGACAAAGATGCTGAAATGGATGATGCTGAAGCAACAAAAGATGCTGCAAGCAAAGATGCTGCTGGTGACTTAATGACCCCACCCCCTGGAAAAACAATACATTTAAGTGATGGTGAAAGTGACGATGAAGACTTGGTGAAGAAGCCATGCACTTAGTGGGATACAATTTCCAAAGATCCTAAATGTGTTGAAGAAATTCAAAACTTCAGGCGTTCAAAGCGTCTTGCAAAAGCAAGTAGTTTTCTGGTGAGCCCGTTTGTTGCTGAAAAGTTAAGGATCCCGAAGCATGTTGAAAAAAAATCATTGCTCAGCAAGGTTGACCATGACTTCATGTATCAATGTGTTAAAAGCTCAAGGTATGTCCATCTTAAATTTTCATGTGTGTTTTCTAGTGCTCTAGCAATATATATATATATATATTTCGAGTGCTCTGACCCGATTTTTAAATCTTGTAATAATATATGTGCAGGGATTTTTCTAGTTGTTTTCTTGTTGCACTCAGCTATTAAGCTTTCCTGGTCATTCCCATTCCCCAATCAGGCAGTGTCATGACTGATTTACTTGATGATGATTTTGATTCACGGTCATGGTTCCCAGACAATTTCTGTTACTGCAATTCTACAGTGGTCACTGATAAGACTGATACTGGTAACTTTGCTGATTCTGATTCTCGGTCATTGAACGCAACTCCTCAAATTCCTTCGTTCTAGCTAACTTTGCTGGCCATTTTCCTCCACACAGCAGAGAACACAATTTAAATCCCCAAGAAGAACCCATGGTGTTCTAACCTGACCCGCAATACTTCTATTTCATTCCAAACACACTCATGCTCAGCCTTATAATTTGCAGATGATAATGAAGAATCAGCAGATGCAATTACCTTGGTGCTACCCTCACTATCATTCTGCCCCTTCACAGTACTTCATTGCCTTTGTGTCTGAGTGCTACATTCAATTTGATTTTATGCTGTCACCAACTGCTCAGTAGTATTTTGCTCACTCAAAGCACCAAATCGATTGCTTCCTTGATCTCTTTTCTCCTTATCAATGCTCGCTACTGTCACCCCTTTCTTTTTTGCTGCTTTCGTATTAGGCGTTTGGGACAAGTATCTCCACTAACAGCTTAGTTGATGCAACTTTAGGCTATTTCAACTCCCAAAAATAATTCAACTCTAAAAAATTAGATATCGACTAACTTAGTAGTTAAAATTAGCTTGAACTTTAATATATAGATCCAGGTGGAATTGAACCACCAACCTCCTGAACAATAATTATTCAGACGCTCTTCCTTTGCACTAATATATCCTTTTTAAATCCTTCTCAAGATTGTGGTTGTTTATTTCTAACTTTGCACTAATATATCTTATTACAAAATTATGCAAACTATGAAAATCATGCACTTTAGCCTATGCGGGAATCGAACCCACATCTTTGCACATAAGCAATTGCTCTTCCATTGAGCTAATAGGCTTTTAAAGCTTGATAAGAGCTAATGTGCTTTTAATATTGCACTCTTCAGTTTTATAGTTGCACTTTTTCAAACTGAAATTGCACATTTAAGTTGTAAAATTAGCATAGACTTGAGCATTTTCAAATTACAACATCAGTGCTTCACTCACATATGGCAATAGAATTTCAGGCTTTGAAATTCAGCTGAAATGCACTTTTTCAAACTGAAAATGCTCTTTTTCCAAATGAAATTGCACTTTTCAGACACATTTAAATCAGAACTAATACATTCATTCAGGAAACAATGAAAGCAGAAGCTTTGACAGACCAAAATCAACTTAGAATTCAGATTGTTTTATGAATGAGCGAGTATTCAAAGCTGACAGCAGAAGCTTAATATACCCAAGTGTCCCAACTCTTTGGTGACTCTTAACAAAACGTGCAAAATAAAGGCACATTAAGGTAAATGCTTCAACCTTAACTTGAAGCAAACAACCAACTGGAGCAACATATACCATAGCTAGCAAACTAGCCACTTCAATTAGATGAAGGGAGGGAATAGAAGGGCAAGGGAGAAGAAAAGATCAGAAGCCAACGTAGACATATGCACACTAATCTCAAACATGAGCAAAAAGGATAGCAACTAGTAGACACACTTTCCTGGAATGCTGAGCAAAATGAACCAGCAGTTCCTCCTTTATATGATGACTGTATCTTGAAACAACTTTTGCAGGCAAATCACATGCATGCTAGTCAGAGCTAACCAGCCATTCAATCACAGGCTGAATATGTATTCACAACCACGGATCAAACATCAACAGAAGATTCTACAAACAAAATGTTCAAAAACTGGAAACTTAGCCACTAATCAGCTCAGATTAAAAACAAGAGTGTCAAGGAAAGAATCTGTAAAGACTAACTCTCTCACACTAAACTAAGAATTCAGGAACAATCCAGGATCAGAACTAAAAACGAGAGGATATTATGATGTGAAATTGAAGAGAGATTGAAGCCATGGAGATCTGCCTGCAAGGATTGAAAGAAAAAGATGCAACAGCCACTGACGGCTTCTCCTGCGAGCTGTGTGGCCTTGGCATGAGTTGCTTCAAGGTCTCTAGAGGGAAACTCATGTTGGCTAAAAATGAACTCAAAGGACAAAGATGCAACATTTCAACTATCTAGAACAGAAAACTAAATACTAAGAGAATTTATATTCAAAAGAAAACAAAGGTAGGCACATGAACAATATCTCTCACCATCAGTTTGTGAATTGTGTTTGATGCCAGATCCATTAGTCATAGTGACAGCTCCTTCAATCACAAAAATAAACCTGATATGATCATAATATGGCTTGCTCAGAACAAATATTTGGCTTGTGAGAAAAATGATCCCATTTTCTAATAAAGGTACTTCTCTTCAACAATGAAGAAGAAATATGAAATTTTCCATTCTAATCAATGATTCTCTAAATCAAGCAAATCAATCGATAGACACGAATTGAGAGGATTACAGGAAACAGAAACTGACCTTGTCAAAGGATGAACCATTAATCGGAGCAAGTATCAAACGAAGCCTAAGTTGTGACCTAAATACGAATTCCTCAAATTCATAATTGTAGAATAGTAGAAAAGGGGGAAAACGAGAAAGAAGATACCTGATTTTGAAGAGGCGGAAGACGACGAGGGTGTGGAGGCCGCATGAGAGGAGGATGTCTTCCTCAGAGACGCGGAGGACGCAAGAGAGCCAAGAGCTGCAACTGGAGGCGCTATGTTGAAGTTGAATGAGCTGAGACGAAGAGGGAGAAGAAGGAGCGTGAGAGGGAGAGGCCGAAGCATCTGAGTCGCCATGGTTGCGAGTTAGGGTGAAGGATCTGAGCCGGAGAAGACGTCCTGGCATTCGAGATCTGAGAGAGACGCGTGCCAGGGGCAGGCGAGAGGAGGGATAGGAAGAACTGATCGAAGAATGGGTTTTTTTGGGGCCGGTCCGCTTCTTTTCTTTTTTCTCTTTTTTCCGGTTCACACCGGTTCAGTTGTTTTTTTTTAAAAAACCGGGACGCGCGTGTTTTAGACCCCATTTTCACTTTAAGCAAATTTTTCATCTTAAGCCCCTTTTTCACTTTAACCTCACCCTACATACATACATACATACATATATATATATATATATATATATATAAAGGTTAGGTCTAGTGTAAACAACCCTTAATATGTTTTGTGTTAACAAATCACAGCCATAGATTGAGGAAAAATGGATGGATGAGATTATTCCCCTTTTAATTAAATATATTATTAAAATAACAAAAACACCCACCAACTAGTTCCATAAGCGCGTGTTCTCACAACACCAAATAACTTTTCTGGGAAACCTAAATAGGATAAAGAAGGATCGGGCCTGCCACACTGGGAGAAAGCGATCTTCCACCAACTTCTTCTCCGAATCTCTAAAAAGGCGATTCCGGAGATCAGTCACCATTTGAGCGGCAACGGCGTTGTGGGACCTGTTTCCAGCTACTGGCGACGGCGTGGCTGGAGGTAGAACATTCGGCGGCAGCGGCGTACCTATTTCCGATGCATCTAGGTTTTCGAATGGGGAATAGAGCAACCGTCGACTTCAACAGTAGATCTGAAGCTTCAATCGAATACTCCCATTGCTAATCGACATGGGTAAGTTCCCCTCTTGCTTGTTGAGTATTTAATTCGTTGATTGAGTTGGGTTAGGGTTTCAAGAAAACAGTTGGGGAAAGGATAGAAGAAAGGGGATGTTGATGCATATTTGTGCTATTTAGATGAATATTGTGTATTGAATGGCTTTTGAATGTTTGGGGTTTGGGTTATAACACTAAATTTCAGAAGCGTAGATGCGAAAGGGGATTTTGAGTTCCTGCGATGAATATTTGATTAATTTTGCCGAATATTAGTGAAATATTGTGCTATTGAGATGACTAATTGAGTTAAAAGGGTGATTTTGATGAATATTTGTTAGATTGATATCAATATTGGTGAAAGGATTCTTGTCGTTGGTGAATAATTGAGTTACTTTGATGAATAGTTATACGATCTTGTCGAATATTGAAGAATTCTTGTATTTGATGAATAATTGAAATACTTTGATGAATATTTCTGTAATTTTGATGAATACTGATGAATTAGTGTGATCTTGATACGAATATTATGATATTGAGATGGAAATTGTGATGAACATTTCGATGAATTGAATGACTTGAATATTTGTGACAAGGAGATGAATATTGGGTATTGAATGCCTTGTATGTTGATGAATAATTGAGTTCAAATAGTATTGTCATTGATGAATAATTTAGTAGCTTTGACGAATAGTTATGTCAACTTGTAGAAGGTTTATGAAGTACTGTGATGAATATATCGATGAATATATCGATGCATTGAATGCCTAAAGTAGTTTTGCTCTTGAGATGAATATAGTGTATTGAATTCCTAGAATGTGTTTGTGATGAATAATGGATCATCAAGAAGATTTTGATGAATAGTTGTTAGATTGATATGAATATTGGTGAAAGGATTCTTGTCGTTGGTGAATAATTGAGTTAATTTGATGAATATTTGTTTATTTTGATGAATATTGATGAATTGGTGTGCTCTTGATACGAATTTGATGTGATTGAGATGAAAATGTGATGAATATTTCGATTCTTTGAATGACTTTAATATTTGGGCGCCCTGATATGAATATTTTTTATGAATAGCTATAAATGAATAATTGAGTTTAAAAGGGATTTTGATGAATAATTGTTAGCTAGATATGAATATTTTTTCTATTTGAGATGAATATTGTGTATTTTTTATATTGAGATGAATATATGTTGCATGTTGCTGAATGTGCATACAGACTGTGACTGTTGTGATTAATCTTTGGGTAATATTGTGGCCCGTTAGAAGATGATGGCTAGGAGAGGAGGACAGAAAAAAAATTGAGGCAGAGAAAGAAGCTTCCTCAGACAAGGGGCGGAAGATAGCAGTGATGACTTTGAAGACCAACCAAATAGCTTTGATGAATATTGATGAATTCTTGTATTTGATGAATAATTGAAATACTTTGATGAATATTTCTGTAATTTTGATGAATACTAATGAATTAGTGTGATCTTGATACGAATATTATGATATTGAGATGGAAACTGTGATGAACATTTCGATGAATTGAATGACTTGAATATTTGTGATAAGGAGATGAATATTTGTGATAAGAAGATGAATATTGGGCATTGAACATTTCAAAGATTTTGCACACCAGAATATTTGATCACGATCTACCAAACATATTTTCAAAAAGGAAATTTGTGTAAATTGGAAAAAAAAAAATTTAAAAAAACGCCTACCACTCCACACGTCCGTTACTGGCTTCTGGATGTGCATTACACGCTCTAGCCTTGTGAAAGTGGGGTGTAAATCCATGTGGGTCCCCCTTTTTAATTAAAAATAAATCTAGAAAATCATTGTTTAATCCTGACCCTCCATCTTCATTAATCCAACGGCCATTATTCGTTAACACAAAACATGTTAAGACTTGTAAATATTTGATCCTCTCTCTATATATATATATTGTTGATTATTGTTGTTGAACAAATTGTATAGTTACTCATTTTTATTTTCAATTAGTTGACTATAATTATCATCTATCAATAATCAATCCATCACAATTATTTTTATATCAATTTTAAATTTAACTCTCAACTAATTTTAGAAAGCGAATTTATTTTTATCGCTTTTTTGCATTTTATTTTTTTATCACATTTATGATTTATGTTTATTTCATATCTTTTATACAAAATAAAAGATGATTAAAAAGAAACACATAACAAGTAGATTAGAATACAATTACAAAGAAAAGAAACGGAAAAAAAAATAGTCGTTGGACCCGCCGGGTCGGACCCGGCTGGGTCCAATGGCTCAAAAATTCAAATCTGATCGTTGATCTGAAGATCCAACGGCTAGAAATCCGACCCAGCGGGTAGGCAACGTTTTAAAAAAGGGGCTAGTGTTTTATTATGACCATTGTGAATTCAAACGTTGTGGTCCCTAATTCACTCTATATAAATACCTAAACAATCACTCATTCACTCACACATCTCTTCAAACATTCCCAAACAAACATTAGTAGTGTTCAAGTTCAATGGCAACGAACGTTCGTGATTTCAACTACGTCACGCATTTCCGCCATGAAGAAAAACTCCCCGGTAATGATTATTATATGATGGTTTGTCGTTATTGTTCACATGCCTATAAAATTAGGAACAATTTAGGATATGGCAATCTCAAGAGGCACATTGAGAACAAGCATCCCGACAAGTGGCCGAAAGGAGATGGCGAATCAAGCCGGTCATGAAGTGGATAAGCGTGAGCGTTCGTAATTGGGTCTTAATTGTTATCGACTAATGGTTATCTACCATCTATGCGTAATGTGTGTGAGTGTGTGACTATGCTTATCAATTTATGAAGTATAATGTGTGTAATGTGTAGTTAGTAGTTGTTTGTAAGTTTTAAGTTCTTGCACCGATTAATAATATATAAAAGACGCATGTGTTTGTGTTCGTTTGATCGTTATTAATTTTTTATGTACAACAAATTTGCGAAGTGGATTTAATTTCGTAATCACTAATTATCAATCGTTGTTCAATTTTACTTAATTTTATAGAAAGCCAATTTCATTTTAGAAAAAGAAAGCTAGCACATATATTTTTATTTCATTTTATGTTATTTATTTTTGAAAAAAAAAACGAAATTTATAATTGTAAATCACAAATATAAATTAAGTTTGTAAAAAACAAACAAATCCTACACCTTGATTTATAAATTAGGTTAGAAAAGTTTTTAAAACAGGTTAGGAAAGTTAAACAAAAAAAAATCCAACCGTTGCGAGAGAAAGCCACTTTCATCCAACGGCTCAAAATCCGACCCGACAGGTCGGCAACGGTCAAATTTTTTTTTACCGTTGGGATCCTTTTGTGACCGTTGTCTCCCATTTTCAACCGGCTTCGGGGCTCCTTTTCACCTATAAATACCCCACAAACCCCACCACTTCACCCCACACTAACCCACTCTTCTCATCTTTCAATGTCATCATCCATTCTCTAATCTCCCGTTAATCTCTTGCTAAATCTCGCAAGTCTCAATCATCTCTCCCTAATCTCTCCATCCATCTCTTGCTAATCTCTCCTAATATAAGTCCTAAAATCTCTCGATCTCTCATCCTACATTCATCAATTTCATCATGTCGATGTTTCGAAGGGTGACTAGTGGTCGGAAGAGTGTGAGCGGTCCTAGCCGAAGTGGGGCTATGGCACCCAAGCCCCAGCCACCACGGCGTAGCGTTTGTGTTCCAAGCGGGTCTCAGAGGCCCCACATCGAGGAGGAGGAGGATGACGAGGTCACCATCTCAGATCATCTTCTTGTGACTCCCGACGGCGTCGCCAACGATCAGGCTATGCCTACTACTCAGCCTACTCCTTCCACACATCCGACCGTCGAATCCGGAGCAGCTCGGCCTCGGCGAGGTGATGCATCGGCGGCGGCGGAAGATGTCGCCCCAGAAGTTGATGACGACAATGCGAACAATCAAGAAGAGCTCTGGGCGGCGGTCTTCAAATATTGGTTCACGAAAGGTCCGATCTAACAGGATGAAAGTTGTAGGGCTCAGTGCAACTTTTGCACTCAGTCATACAAGCATCCCAAAGGAGGAGGCTATGACAACTTAAGGAGGCATGTCAAGAACAAGCATCCCGACAAGTATGGCATCCCGAGCGGCCAACCGCAATTTACCGGGTACGCGGCTTTTTCCTTCCAACCTCCTGGCTTTTTTAGTTATGATTATCAATATAGTACTAACAAATTTGCGGAAATGATAGCCGCGGAAGGTTTAGCTTACAACTTTGCAGATCGTTTACATTTTAACAACTGGGTGAGTAGGACGGTTAACCCTGCTTACCGCCCCATTTCCCACCAAACTATTACGAGGAAAATTGAAAAACGTTTTGCTTGTCGAAAACAACAAATTGTTGAATATTTTCAAAAACACTCTAATTTGAAGGTTTCAATTTGTAGTGATATTTGGATCGATCATTGGCTAGATCACTCTTACATGGGTATCACTTGCCATTTGGTCGACAACGAATATTTTTTACACAAGAGAGTTTTAGCCTTCCGCCTATTTGATGAGTCACACTCAGCACATAACATAGCAAGGTCATTATAACTGTTTTACAGTAATACATGTTGACCCAAAGAGTTTTTTCAATCGGTTTTGACAACGCCTCCGCAAACACAGCTTCTAATGAAAAATTAATTCAATATTGTAGCCCCCAGTCCGGAGATACATTTTTCCACATCCGGTGCGCACCACATATTTTAAACTTATGTGTTCAAAACACTTTAGAATATTTACAATCTGTGGTCGCACCTATTCGTTTTGTTCTCAAGGCCCTCTGGAAGAGCAAAACGCTCCGTGACCAGTGAAAGGTCTTCTGTAAGCAAAAACAAGGTGAGACTGGAGAAATTTCCTAGGGATGTTTCTACTCGGTGGAACTCCACTTATTTAATGATTCACGAATCATATTTGTACAGAGAGCTCCTTTCCGGTTTCGCTGCCCAATACATCGAAGGGTCTGATGTTATTTGTGATATTTGAGTAACGGCGAGAGACTTGATGGAAGTTTTTAAAGTTTTTTACGACGCCACCAGAACTTTTAGTCAAGTTTACACCCCTACTTCGCATTTATTTTGTTTTACCGCAATGAACATTGCAATAGCCCTAAACGACGGGTTGCAGATATCGTCAATCTGCCAAGCCGTTATGGAAATGATGGCTAAATGGTTACATTATTACACAAACATTCCTGATATTTTCCTCGTAGTAACGGTTTTCGACCCTAGAATTAAGCTCACTAGTCTTCAAAGGTTTTTGGAAAACTATTATCCTATGTCACAAGTTGTAGAGCCGCTAAATGTACTTGTTACAATTACTAAGGTTAGAGAATTACTTCAAAGCTTATATGATATTTATTCTACTAGCGATACTCAATCATCTCAACCGCCCCCTTCGTCCTCAACCTTGTCACACACTACCATTAATGCGCGAATGAAGGCTCTTGCCAAAGATATTTTTGGCACAAAGAGATCGAGGACCTCGTTGACCTCCCATTCGGAGATCAACGAGTATTTATCTACTAACTTTGACTTTGTTGATATCGAAGCAGATGACTTCGACGTCCTAGCATGGTGGAGTAGGCCAAAATGATTACAAGTAATTGCTCGTTAGATTCTAGGAGCACCATGCTCGCCGGTTGCGGTTGCGCAACTATTTAGTCGAAGCGGACAGATCTTAACGGCCCAAAGAGCAACTATGCTACCGGAGAACCTCGAGATGCAAGCCCTATTAAGCGATTGGAAGCGGACAGATGAAAGAAGCCAAAGGAACCACCTCTCAACTGAATCAGACCCGGATGAAGGAGTAGAAGACGAGACATCCATCGGGAGTTCATACGGTGACGGCGCCGGAAGGTAAGCGGGGATTCAAACAGGTAAAAGAACTATGTGGACTTTGATTCCTTTTCCCCAAACGGATACGTAGGCAACTGGAAACGGTGCAAGCTTTTCTTCCCTCCCCTTTTTTTTCAACCAAAAAATACATTTTTTAAACATTTTTTTTTGAAATTTATTAAGCTCCCGACCCGTTGACCAGGCTGGTCAACCCGTGCCCACCGGGTCAACTGACCCGCCGACCCGGCTATTCTCAGGGTTTGGGTGCGGGTCGTGCATGTCCCGACCCGTAACTTGCCGGGTCGAACCCGTCGACCCTGCGAGTCCGAGCCGTGGACAAGCCTATTCACGATGTTTATGATATTATCATGAATTTGACGGTGACAAAGGTTGAGGAGAGCCCACCACTTGTACTCCATTCGGGCAGCACTAAAGAAGTAGCAGAATAGGAGTTGTACTCGCTATTGAAGTTGCAACTAGAGGCGAGCGGACTGCCTAGAGTGGCGCAGAGTAACCGTAATTAGGCGTTGGTAGCAACAATTGTTCATGCGATGGTTGTCGGATTTGATTGGAAGAGTTTCGCCGGGGAGGTGGATCGTTGGTTGATACAGTAGTTATAGGGTTTGGTTGGAGGAGTTTCGCAGGACGGTGGTCGATGCGATTGTTGTGGGATTGGTTGTAAGAGGCCGAATAATTCAATGAATTACCCATAGGTAGACTTGTCAATCAGGTCATTTGGGTCGGGTTCGGGTTCGTGTCATTCGAGTCCCGGGTAGATCAGGTTTCGGATCAATCGGTTACCGGTCGTTCCGAGTCGAGCCAAATCGAGTTTGTCCCATGTTCGGGTCGACCCAACGGGTAAAAAAACTCAAACTTTTTAAAGACCTTTTAAGAATATTAAAATATTATCAAATTTAAATTATAATAAAAATATGTCAAATTAAAATAAATAATATATTATAATTAAATTTATAATAGTAATAATAATAATATTATTATTATTATATAAAGCCTAAAAAGTATATTTATAAAAATAAGTATGCTAAACATACTACAATTATAAAATATATACATTGTGGAAAAAAAAAGTTCTGACTTCTCTCTTCTTTCTTGAGAGAGAAGTGGCTTTCACCACCAAAAACTCAAACACCAATACACCACCTTATCACCACCACCATCTCTACATCCACCAACATCTAAATAACATCATTCGGCCGTACCAATAAATGTTTCCACCCATATAATACCTCAGATTATGAGCCTGCAAAAAACTCTCTCTTCCTCCCATGTCGTTAGTAGAATGAGCCCCGAACAACAACTCCGGAGAGCCTGAAAAAACTCTCGATCCGGCTAAATCTCTCTCTTCGGAGAGCCTAAATCTCTCCTCGGAGAGCCCAAATCTCTCTTCGGAGAGCCCCAACTCCTCCCTTCGGTGAGTCTTGGCTCCGTTGGTTGCTCCTCCTCGGCGTCGTTGGCTCGGACGATGTCCCTCAACCCTTGAATTGTCCACCTCCATCTCGCCTCCGTTCCACGACCTGCTTGGTTGCGGTGTTGTTCGTGATATCCCTCTCTGTCATCCCCGGCCTGGTCGAATTCCATTCAAAACCTAAATCGATTTGGGGCTTTTATGGATCTTTGATTTTTGTCCCCAAATCCCTATTCCTCCAAATCTCGTTGGTTCTTCGACCTCTTCCCGATCCCGGGCTCCTGCTTTCTGTCGTGGTCAGTTCCCAATCTGGCCGACGTTTGCTGGTCGCTATTTCTTCCCCCTGGCCCTGCCTCGCCGGCTGCTTCAACCTTGTCGACGAGCGTTTCCGGCGGGCTTTGCTTCCTAGTGCTTCGGATCTCTGCCGGTTGGTGGTGGCGGCGCCTCTCCCTCTAGCGTGGCTCCGTCCCGTTCCCGGCGTTGGTGTTGCCCTCCGACCGTCTCCTGTTGTGCTTCCTCTTCCTGCTGTGATGGGTCCTTGGTAAGCCTGTTTGCTGGAGGTTTCGGGCCAATGTGTTGTTTCTTTGGGCCCAAGGCCAAGTCTCGGGCCAAAGCTGGCCTGAAACAGGAAAACGTAATTAAAAAAACAATAATAAATAAATAATATATATATAGATTATAATTTTTTTTCGGATTTCTCTAATTATATATATATATTTAGATTAATTCAATGTAGTAATCATTTTATATATATCTAAGTTTTGGATATGTATATAAAAATTAATTAAAACCGTCTGAAATGGCTTAATTAAAATTTTGCTTGGGTTTTCAAGTGGGGGTTGCGAAAATCCCGCTTGGGTTTTTGGTGCTTGTGGTTCAGGCGTTGTGTGACTCTACGTTTGGCGTGACTGGATTTTCTTTTCTGTTTGATGGGGTTCTGGCAGTCGGAGTCGGGATAGGCTGGGGTCGTGGCAGTGTGTATCGAAGCGTCTCCTTTCTCCGAAAGAATGGTTCCTTGAAGGTTCGTCTTCACTGCCCACAGGTGACTTCTGATGTGTCGTTGGCCTACGGTGCTGCTTCGGGGTAGTGCTTGGCTTCGTCCTTCGTATACGTCCTCGTCTTGCTTCGGTTTAGTTGTATTTAGTTTCGTTGTTGTAGAGTTCTCGCTTGTATTTTGCACCAACCTTGTATTTTTATGTTTACTTAGACGGTCATCCGTCTGCCGACTGTTGGCCATCGAAGTTCAGGTATGTCTGACCTCGAATTTTTTCCTAATCAAATATATGTATGTATGCATGTATATATATATATATATATATATACACACATTATTTAACCTACGAGTGACCTTAACAAAGCGGTTGTTATTCGGATGGCTAATTTATCGCCATTCGCATGGCGTCGAACCCGTCCTTCGAAGCCGGCATATACTTCATCAATCTCAGATGTAGGTGTTCGACAATGATTTTACTAGCCCTGGCTTCCGGATCCGACAAATCTTGTCACCCAGGAATCTCATATTGGTCGCCTGAAAAGGTGATGCCGATGAGACGGGGAATCTCAGACTACGGCTAGGTGTGCAGAGCGAGGAGCGAAAATGGCGGGGAATCTCTGTCCTCTCCCCTTGCACAGTGAACTTGTAAAGGCTCGGATTTTCGAATCCTAATTTTTCGGAAAAAGAAAATTAAAAATGAATTTAAAACTCGTTTAGCAGATTCCGACATGAATTTAAAATTTGACGAACGATTCCATCCTTTCACCTCGAGAATTTAAAATAATTTTGGATGGCGATGTCCTTTCGGTTTTAAAAATCTTATTGATCGAGAAAGCGAGATTTGGGAAAACTAATATTTGAGAACTAATTTTCGGGATTCAAAATTCGTGTATTCAGATTATTTCCGGGTATTGGTCTAATCAATTCCACACTTAATCCTCAACCACTCCCTCACCTCACCATACCCTTTGCTGATCATCACCATCCCCACGCCATCATCATTCCCGCTCCCATCATCTCCTTCACCATTTCCCTTCACCATCACCATTCCATCACCTCTGCCATCCCTTCTTCACTCCGCCATCCCTTCTTCACTCCATCACCACTTATTCTCCTCCACCAACAACCACCTCGCTGTCGACTTCCATCCGTGGAGCCGTAGCCGAGGCACCACTGCACCTCTATTTTTCTTCTCGAGCAAGAACTATCGATCACCACACCTCGTCCTTCCTTATCTCTTGAAAGGCAGCAGCAGCCCTTGGCATCCATCGACGCCCCGAGGCAACCTAGAAGGTCCCCAACGCCACCACAGAGCCACCAAAGCTCCATCGCCCCGTTCGAGCGCGAACAATCTTCCGGTAAGCCGTTCTCACGCGTTTTTTTATCAGAACCACTCTCGAGCCCTACCATCACGCTCACCCATGTCCGAAGCAGGTCCGATGAGCCATCGCGAGCCTCTGAATATACCCAGAACTGCAGTCGAAACTCTGACGTCCGCGAAATCACCTCGGTGAGCTCCCATAGCTTCGTTCCCTTGTTTCAATTTCGTCCTTCCTTTTCCGCTTAGAGTAGTCGGGGAAAGTGAGCGAGAGCTGAGCGTGGGAAGCTTGGGCGAGCGCAAGAGCTCCGCTGAGCTCGAGGGTGGAGAGGCGAGGACGCCGGCGTGAGCGTGAGCGAGAAGGGAAGGCGTGGGTGCGAGGGAGAACTTGAGGGCATGAGCGGGTGAGCCTATAGGAGTGCGGGAGAGCTCGAGCTCCAGCGAGCTTGAGAGGGTGAGCGAACGACATGTGTGTGCGAGGATGGGATTTGATTGGAACTTCACCTTCGACACGAATTAATCTCTTCCATGGTGGCCATTTTCTTCAGTTCTGATAGTGCGTTGGCAAATGAACCGACCTCTTACCTCCTTTTATAGAATGGAAATGATTGAAAAACATAAACATCATATCACCCTTTCACTCTCTCTCTCTCCTTGATTGTAATTTAACTTTGGTGCCAAAATTTCCCCCCTTCATTTGTGGCATACCTTTTCATTTACAATCAGCCTTGCATGTCACTTTTTTTTTAAGGACTTTTGCATAACTATCCAAAAAACAGGGCGTTTGCAAGAATGTACCATATTTGTGAGATTAGCTAAAGTAGACCAAAGTTCACGTACTTTTGCAAAATGCAAAGTGAAACCGGGTGGGAGAGTTGCAGGTCATCAGTTGGGGGGAGGGGAGATGGAGAGAGGGTGGCCCAATTTGGGTTCCCGTTCAATATATATATATATATATATATATATATATATATATATATATATAGGGTTGGGTTCGGTTACACACAACTCTAAAAGTGAGAAGGAAAGAAGCATTCTTATTGGTCCACGTGTATTAAAAAATAAATCTAATTGGTCCACGTGTATGGGTGCGCGCGCTCATCCTAGCCCGTTCTCGCGTTTGCATTTTGAGGCCCAGTCGCACACTACGCGCTTGCAGTACACGCGCCACACTGTGGCTGTAAAATAAAAATAGACGTTCCCCCGGATGGGAATCGATCCCAGATCCTTGGCGTTTAAATACAGTTTAAGAACCATTGTGCCAATTGAACCTTTGTTAACTATTAATGCATCCATTTGTATTTATTGCTTTTGGTCTCACAGTTAATTACGTACATTTCCTTTCAATGCACCCATTTGTATTTATTGCTTTTTGTCTCACATTTAATTACCACCTAATATACACATTTTTAATTATAATTAAAATATTTTCATATAAATTTTAAAATTACACATTAGACCACCTCTATTAAGTCACTGAACCAACCTCTATTTAGTTACTGAACCAACCTCTATTTAGTCACTGAACCAACCTCTATTTAGTCACTGAACCAACCTCTATTAAGTCACTGAACCAACCTATTTACTTATTGAACCAACATCTATTTAGTCACTGAACCAACCTATTTACTCACTGAACCAACCTCTATTTAGTCACCGAACCAACATCTATTTTGTCACTGAACCAACCACTATTAAGTCACTGAACCAACCTCTATTTAGTCACTAATAACAATTTTATTCACAGTGGTTCAACAATTTTATTTATAGTGGTTAAGCAATTTTATTCACAATGGTTCAGCCATTATGACAATTAAAACCCTGAACCACTTGGTATTACACTTTCACTTCAAGTCTTTACTATTTATTTCATGAACCCCTATTATTTATATATTTCATTTTTCTTTTATTTTCTTTTAGTGTTTATTTTTTAATTATTTATTATTATTTTTAAAATAAAATGGTTGATGAACCAATAATATTTATTTCATGAACCAAATATTTACTCCGTGAACCACTTCTATTTATATGCGCTGAACCACTTGATAATAAAAACCCCTGAACCACTTGGTATAAAAAACACTGAACCACTTGGTATAAACCTCTGAACCACTTAGTATTAAACGCCTGAACCAGTAGCTTTTTTAATTTTTAAAAATTGTAAAATCCTTTTTCTCCAATCTCCCCACCCTTCCAAATTCTTCTTCTCAAATCTATACATTAAATGACTAAAATTTTAGTTTGATAAATTTCAGAACTTTTTTCATAAATGTTTACTTTCATAAATAAATGGGGTGGCCCATGCTTTTTCACAGATGCTCCCGCAACAAACATCGGTTGAAATGTTGAATGTGTTCCTACACTAAAGCTTCTGTATTGAAGGATTATTTATTTGAATAAAGAGGCTTCTTCTCCATTCTTCTCCAACTTTACATTTGCTTTTCAACGAATCTGATCCATCAATTATTTTTCTGCAATAAATTATAGAGCTGCTCTTTTAGTATTTTCTTTTCGTATTCATTTTTTTGGCATTGATGCTTGAATTGAGAAGAGGCTGACCAACGCAATGATGTTCTACAGCCAGGCTTCATCTATCTTGCTCAGTGTTTGAACATTTTGGCCTCTTTCGATGTCAGACTAGGATGCAATGAAAGGGAACAAGAGACAAAACTTTTAGCCCAAACACTCCTCTTTCAATGAATTTGGAAGCAAATTTCTCCTCTTTTGATAAATCTGGAAGCGAATTTCTCCTCTTTCGATGAATCCCGCTCCTTCCCCTCCTAACCAGTAGCCCAATATACTCCTATGCGTCATAATTCAGCAAATCGGAGAAACGGCGTTGTCTCCCCGACCATCTCGGCGAGCGACGTGGCTGAAAACGCCCCGGATCTCCTCCGATTCAGCATCTCGATTGAACACAAGGAGAGCGTCAAGGTCGCTGCCCGGGGGAACGGCCACTCGATCAACGGGTAGGCGATGGCGAGCGACGACGGTGGGATGGTGCTCGACATGAGAAGTACATGGGAGATGAAGAAAGGCCACTCGATCAACGGAGGGACGGCGGGGAAAAGGACGATGAGGAGATTGTACGAGGCAGAGGAAAAGGAAGATGAGGCGAGGAACGAGGCGCGTGACGCTGGTTTTAATTTCATTCTTTTTAATTAAATTCAACCAATCACTACACTTCTTTCCTTCTCACCGGACCAAGTAATTCTCACTTGAACCCTCCCCTATATATATATATATATATATATATATATATATATATATATATATATATATATATATATATATATATATATATATATATATAAAGAGAGAGAGAGAGAGAGAGAGAATTAGAATTTTGAGAGCTTGATTGAGTGATACAAACCATCATTAATGAAACATTGAATATGGAGGAGATGAGCTGAATAAATATTAGGAGTCAAAAGGCCACTACTGAAGCAAAAGTATTAGTTGAACGGTCTGTGTAATGTCGGATCCCTATTGTGATTCACACCGCACCTGACACTAGGTAGTTGTGAATTTTCTTGTTAGTATTGGGGATATTGTTAGCATTTTATTCATGGAGATTCGAAACGATGGTAATTGCATTTGTATATTTGATGCTGAATTGTGGCCCTTCTTACACTATCTACATCCTTATTTCATGTTGACAAGTTTCCAGTACATCTAAAGACAGGGAAGTGGAAATTTGACTGAGGGGGACATCTAACACACCATATATAATCCATAAATAGGCAGTCTCTTTAATCATTAAAGAATGGTCTTACTAACAGCACAGTGAAATATCATCATATGCACAATACCGACTTGAGAACACTACAAAAAAAATGAAATTCGCTTCGGCAAAAAGCCGTGGCAAAATGCCTTCAAAGGGTGGCAAAAAGCATCTAGCTTCGGCTTAGCTACGGCAAATGGGAGGGTGGCGAATTCTGGGGTGGCAAATTTTGGTAGCTTCGGCAAATAGCCGTAGCAAGAAAATTAGCGACGGCTAAGCTACGGGAGCTGGCCGTAGCTAAAATGTGGAGTAAAATTAAAAAAATACTGCTTTTTAGCCCGGATTCTTTAGACCCGAGCTAAAAAGTCCAATATTTATATATAAAAAAAAAATACCCACAATTTACCCATATATTGATTTCATTAATTATACAAAATTTAGTATTTACATACAAAATAAAATGTCAAAAAATACATGATTTATATACAACAAATATACATAATATGTCAATAAGTAGCCACATAGCCTATAATTTTCCACTTTGACACATGGGAATGGCAAGATCTATAATTTTCTTCTTTATCTTCATCCATGGTTCTTCAAAGTGCAAGTCTGAAACTCTGAATTTTAAGTATTGTGATCCAACTGGCCAACTACATCCAATCTCTATCTGTAAGTAGTCCCCCTAGTAGAAGCTTTTCCTATTCCATATACTTAATAATCACAGGCAGTGATAATAAAGAATGTGTAATAGTTATGGCAGTTCATATCAGAGGACAAAAAACATAAAGCTTACCCATATTTGCCAAAGAGGAACTGAAAGCAACCAACTCAAATATTTTAAATACTACATGTTAATACTAAGCAATACGCAAAGCTCCATAGCAGCTAGCAGAGAACTATAAGCACACCGAATACAAACCACACTTAAAACAAACAGTAAATGGAAGAAAGCTAGTACTCACAATACTTAAAATTTATTAAACTCCCAAAGTAGATGATAGAAACTAAGAAGATTTAAAAGCAATCCAACCAGTTACAAACAGTAAATGGAAGAAGGGCTTACTAGCAGACTAAAGTCATTGAACCTATCCAAATCCAGCAATTACAATCAATAAAGTTTTGATGTTCAAAATCAAAAGCTAAGAAATATAAGGAAGAAAGCAACAAATTTACGCAGACTAAAGTCATTGACATTCCTCCTATCAGCACAACGGTCACCTAAAGCAATGATATCAGTTAGCTTGTAACTTTTAACAAATAGGTTTTTTTTTAATAGCCTTGTTTAGTTCCAATAAATCTATGTAGTCAATTGCCATAAACATGTTAACATGGATAAAATATGCACAAACCCATAGAATCACGTAATGAAAAGCAATGTTACATTGAAGCCTCTCCAAGACAAATTAATCAACAATTCTTTTTTATCAGAAGAACGTTCAAGGGTAAGAGGGGTATCCCCGTTCTAGGGAGGAATAAACTTTTGAAAGAAAATTGAATTGTGTGTTTTGAGGTACAAGTTAAGATTCAATAATGAAAATCTTGTTAATGCATTAATTCCTTACATTGGTTGAGTGGTTCAGCATGTTAAAGCATAGGTGACAATCCATATCAAGACCAAGAAGGGCTAACCTGCATTGCAAATCAATGATATATCAACTCTTCTTGTTTTTTTTTCTTTATAAGATTTATCATATATTAGAAGAACAACGACTTCTTGCTGAAACGAAGCTCGCAAAGCAGCAGCTTCAACAACAGTAAACAAAAAACTAGGAATGAAAAATAAGCAGATAAATTACATGAATCCCTTAAAGGGAATAAAGACCCCAGGTTATTGAGAGAACTCTTATCAAAGTGTAAATAATTCAGTACCTCAATAGAGTTTTTCTGTTCCTTTCTTTTCATTTTGCAACATCAGCTGGTGGGGTGCCAATACATGTTCAAATTTCATCGCAGACTCTCTTTCTATCCTTGAAACATTCCCTTTCATAGGATCAAAAAGCATTACTGTAACACCACTGTTCCCTGCAAACTAGCATTTTAATGATTGATTTGAGTTTTCAGATAATTTCTAAACAATCCCAAATATCATGAAGCATTTAGAACCCTAATACAGATCCATTCCAAAAAAAGGGACAGTGGAGCACGAAAGGGCTTACTTTTCCACCATTAGCCGTTCTCTTAACTTTGTTCTCATCATCCAGTGAAGAACAAAATTAAGCAATTAAAGTAGAAAACATGAGAATAAAAAATTGAAGGGAGAGAGAGAGATGAGATATTTATAGGTTACCCATTTCCTCCGTCACCTTCATCTCCTCTATTTGATCAGCTACGTTTCCAAGATACTTCACAACTGTAAAACTGAATTTCTTTTCCCTATCAATTACCCAAACCATTTTGTAAAAATATCAGGCCAGTAAACGGGAAAGAAGTACTGGTTTTCTTTCTTGGGTTATAGGTTGCAGTTTTTTATTGAATAAGTTGTGAAGACTCCGAGCACTACCTGTAAATCGAGATCGAGTTGGTGGCGACTGGTGACCCGATTGCTGAGGGTAGGAAGCATCAGCAACATATTTTCAGGCTGTGAAGCAGAAATAGAAAACATCATGACATGAATCCTCCTGTATTATTTAATATTTACCAAATAAAATCATTTATCTTCACAACTTATCCAATAAAAACAGACATTGGTATCTTGTATTTACATGTCTGCACCTTGAAGCCCATAATGAAAGTCAACTTAAGATAATCCTATGAGTAAAGATAACCCTCAGTTAACAGCAACAGTCAAGGTTACAACGACAACTAATTCTGGTTTGGATTTTATTTATTCATTTAATTAATTTTGCTCTCTCATATCAGGACTTATGACCCGTGTTTCATCACATTATCATGAATACTATTGAGCAGAGCATACTGACTATAAATAAGCCTCAGAGAAGTCACATAGACCAACTATTACAAATAAATCAATAACAGGGAAGGGGATTCCATAGTTATTATGCCAATATCACACTTAAAAGCAAAAAAAAATAGCAACCCGAACAACAGCAAAGAAATCAATAAAAAAAATAGCAAAAGCCCCAAATTTTAATCCATTAGCAATCCTTTAGTCAGTCAATCCTTAATTCATCTATAAAGATGAATTAAAGGTTGTATGTTGTGATATAACCAGTTAATTAGAATCAACAAATAGTTAACATAAAAATTAATCCACAATCAAGGTAAGAAGCAAAGCAACCCTGAAATCATCCCTAAAACGGGGCAAAAGAAGCATAAAATGGGAATTTTGAACACTAAAATTTATCAACAAATTAAGAATTGAGGCCTACCTATCTGATCCGAGCATCGTTTGGGGCTTTTGTTCGAATATCTGATGCAAGCGACCACATAGCCCGAAAATCGCGAAAGAGAAAAGTAGGAGATGATGAACAGACGACGATCTCTGACAGATGAAGAGCAAGGGGCTTGTCCCAAAACACGCAAATACAAGATATAAGAGAGAGGTAGAACTGTCCCCCAAAAAAACCTAAAGATAGCAAAGCTATAAGAAATTAGGGTTTGTAGCAAAGAAATGAAATTTGCGAAAATAAAAATTGAAGCACGAAATGGAGGAGCAGGAGAGAACCAGATGGATGGCATGTAGATGAAGTTCGACTCGCAGGCGGACGGCTGAGCAGGAGAGGCTTCAGCGACTTCAAGAGGCGGAAGGCTGAGCAGGAGCCAAAACACGTTAGGAGAGCGCGTCTAGGCCTAGGAAGAGGCCAGCGGAGGCGGAGAGGCGCTGAAGGAGCCGATACTGTTCGTTGGTAGCGGAGAAGGCAAAAACTGTAGCAGATAGGGAGGTCGCGGAAGGTTGACAGCAGGAGGAGGAGAAGGAAAGAGGAAGGCGGCGAGGCGGTGGTGGTGAGCGAGGTTAGGGTTTTCAGATCTGAAAGTAGATGAGGATGGGGATGAGAATCAAACACACCTTCCCCTAATTCGAGCAACCCTAGATGGGAGAACAAGGGAGGGGGAAGATGGGAGAATCCCACCGGCGATTACAGGCTCCGGCGAGTACAGGGAGGAGAAGATGGAGAGCTAGCGGGAGAAGAGAGAGGGAGGACTGGAATTGATACGGGGGATTTGGGAACTTTTCATTTTTGGAACGTATTCCGCGTGTTGATTTTTTTTTTTTTAGTAGTGGTAGCTACGACAAGTTCACTCCCGAAGCTCCCGTCCTATTTTTTTTTTCAAATGCAACGCCTGCCGTTGCTAATGCCGTCGCAAAAGGATATCAATTGCCACGGCACACTCTTTCCGAAGCTAACAAGGGTAGCAAATTTCATTATTTTTTGTAGTGGAAGTCGGTGTCGGTGAGGCTGCGACTATACATAATCTGCCGACCCAAGTCAGTGTCGATAGGACTACAGACTTAAGAAGTCGGTGTGGGCACCGTGTGGATAGCAATAATTTCACCGTGGATTTAACAACCCCCTTAAAAAGCATTGAATAGGGAGGAGATGAGCTGAAGAACTCTTAGGAGGCAAAAGACCGCCATTGAAGAAAAAGCATAAGTCGTATAGTTTGTGTAATATCGAATTCTTAGGACTTGAAAGATTGTAAGCGTTTTATTCGTGGGCATTCAAAATGATGGGTACATGCACTTGCATATTTGTTATTGAATCGTCGCTACTTACCATCCCTATTATTTGCTTGTCATCTGTGTTGTTTTTTCATGCATGCACTTCTTTAATTCATTCTGTCATACCTCATACTCCCTCCGTTCCAAAATAAGTGTCGTTGTCTTTTCTGCACGCTTTTTGAGGAGGTAAAAACACTATAAAATATTATTATTTTAATCAATTTCTTTGAATAATTTCATAGTCAGTATTCATAAGTATAAATTTTAAAAATAAATTTATTAAAAAAAATAATATTTTATATAGTTTTTACCTCATTAAAATGCGTGCAGAAAAGTCAAACGACTTTTATTTTGGAACGGAGGGAGTACTAGCTATGCTTTCTTCCATGTCATATTCGGTCATGTCACATCACATTCTTGAAGGGAAAGTTTCATGGCGGGGTGACACTTAGAAGCAAATTTGTTTGCTTCGATTGAAGGGGGCGGGGGATGAGGAAAAAAATGTAAGAGAGAGGGAGAACGGGAGAGAGGGTGAGAGAAAACCATACCTAGGACAAACGAAGTGATCCTTTCTCTCGAGATGTTGAAAGACAAACTAGATCTGAGAAGAGTAATTGGAATTCAGTTCAAGATCTGAGAGTTGGGGGTGGGGGGTGGGGGATTGTTTGTTCTTCTTTGAGATTTGATTTTCCCCCTCTCTTCGATATTCAATGTCAAACACGACTTTTTTCCCCTTTCCATATCATTTTCATTTAATTTGCAAGCAACATGAATTGCCTATTTGTCACATTTCTTAACCTGGACGTTGCTTGCAAATTATAATGGGATGTGTAGTTATGCAAATTTGCTTGGGGAACACTTTTGCCAACCGCCAAACGTTTTGGTCTATTAACTTACTTTTTAAAAAAAAAAAATTGCAAGACTAACATAGTGAGCCATAGTTGCAAATACCCCACATTACCTACACTTTTGTCTGTTAGATTAAACACAAAAGCTATTGACAAGATACCAAGACGACTATTGACAAGTTAATTTAATATAATTTACACTCACGTCCTTTTCAATCTTAGAAAATATTTACTCCGTATAAAGTAGACTGAGATTTAAAGATACTTTATTGACATCAAACTCACAACCTGTCAAAAAACAACCGACCCACCACTATGCCTCCATCTTTCCTCCGACCAACTCCCAACCCCATCAGTGCACTGAGGCAAGAAGAGTTTTGTGCGATCAATCCCTAGTTGATTTTCCGCATATGCTAATTAGCGCACTATGCACACCTATGGAGTATTTGCCCCAAAGAAATATATACTACATTATATAATGAAACAAACATTGGAATTGAAAGGAAGAGAACATAGATTTACAACTTACAAAATTGATAACGGGAACAATCACTTCTCATAATTATACAATTGAATTCATATAGGAAGGAAGGAGGCCATGAGAGCAAACCTTCTTTCCTATCTATTTTTGCACATGAAGGAAATATTAATAACAGGAAAAACTAATCCTTTGCTATGTTGGTTTAGCCACGAACCCTACCAACACCACTAACCCAACAGTCCAACACGCCAACACATCCGACAACCAAATCTATCGCACCCACCCCAGTCTGTCTCACTCCTCAAATTCAAGCCGCTACCAACAAGTTAAGTCAAACCCTAATCGTTAATTAGGTTACATATATACAATAGATGAAGATTTTTTTTTATCTCGATCCATTTCGTAAATATTTTATAGAGTGAAAAGGCCTAAGGCTCCATTTGGCCAAAAAAATTCCATCAGTTAGCTTATTAGACCTTTTGATTTTGATATTATATAGTTGTAAATGAAATAAATATAATATTTTAGTTTAATTAGTTTTTGAAAGGGGAGTATTTCAACAGCTACTCTCCAAAAAGTGCTTATAATTTTCTATTCACAAGTTTCTATCAGCTACTTCAACCGCTAGGCTTACCAAACATCATAACAGCTTATGATAGGGCTAACATAAGCCCATAAAGAATCTGGGGCACAATGTTATTTTATCAGGTAACATTTATTGAAACCCTAATTCCTGTTATATATAAGGAGGATTAGCTAGGATTCAAGCTCTCTTCTTTTCAGCCGACAAATTCTGACTTGAGCATCGGAGGCTCCTCTGAGGGAGTGATCCCCGCCTCTTCCTCTCCTTCTATGTAGGGAAAGATCGATCGACACCAAGAAGAATCAAGGTGCAGATTTCTACCAAAACATTTGGCGCCGTCTGTGGGAATTCGATCGAAAAGCATCATCGTTGAAATTCCCAATCAACCAATCAATGTGAGATCGACTATTAGGACCATAGCCTTCCAATCGAAGATGGAGGGTGGATTTCGGTGCATCATCCGGTCACCAGCCTTCTTTGCTCGCTTCCCTAACTAATTTCTACCTTGGCCATGGTGATTGATTCCCTTATCACCGATTGAGGCCCTCATCTATATCAACACAACACTCGTAAGCGCTTCGACGGGCCGTCGATCCTCCTTTGTGGCTTGAGGATTCCACAAGCGTCGTCGTAGCCGCTCCCAACATACTACGCCACCCCACAGTGCGGCCCCCTTCCATGGATGGTGGCGGTATATCCATCGCTTCTAGGCCTCCGTCAAGCGCTCTCTTCGGCATCACAATCCAACACAACCATAGCCCCCTCTTTGTAGTCGAGAGCCCGTGGCTAGAACGAAAGTCTTCTACGGCCTGTCGTCATCGAATTCGTAATCAAAGGTGGAAACATCCGATGAAGATTCCGCCTAGAGTCGTGCGTGGCCACTCTCTGCAAAAACCTAAGGCGAAGAAGGCGATTGTGTCCAAGATTCGGAATAATTATGAAACGAGCACGAAGTTCTTAAAATTCTCGAATTGGTCTGTAATTTTTAAATAATTACGGAAAAGGCTCCAAACTTCCGGAGTTGCAGATTTTTGTCCCAAACATCCATAATTATTCTCGATGGATCCAGCCGGAGCAAGCACTTACCTAAGCATTTGTACAAGGCTGATTGGAATAATGCTAAGTATTTTGTCTCTTGTTAATTTTGATTTATTTATTTTTTTTAAGAAAAAGTATATATATTTGGAACTTAGAATATCGGTTAGTAGTTGTCACCAATGAGATCGAATCAATAAATATGATAAGAATGACAACTGTATCAATTAGTGGAGAGAAGTACGGGATCTTATCAATTGAGGAGTAACTAAGGATAGTCACGGATCCCCTGGAATATATTGTTTTACAATTGGTTATAAGCACTAACTAAGGACAATCTAAGAGAGATTAATTAAGGGATTCGAGAAGCAACCATAGAGTGGAGGGTGTGATGCGTTTATGTTTTGTATTTATATTCCATATATGGTCTTTTGACTTTTGATTCGTGAGTCAGAGTTTTGTGATGTGTTGTCTTCATTTAGTGGTGCTTGCTGACTTTGCCTTCTAGTTTCATCAAATGTTACCATTTGTCAATGGCGTAGGCATACAGTTCAGAAAGATAGATAAACACCCTTACATAAACGGTAATGCCCAAGGAGCTGCCAAAAAATGATCGAGTTCGATTGTTCGTGATGAGCTGTCATAACAATCGATTTGTTGAGGATTCAAGATGCAAAACGTCTAGAATGGAAGGCGTTATTACTTTGGATTCACATGGTATTTTTACCTGGTCCAAGAATGATAAACCATTGAGCACCTAGCTAGCTATGCAAGAGACAAAGAATTAAAGAAGCTTATCTTCAGATTTGGAACATAATAACAAATCATCATCTACTTGCTGAGGGCATACCCCTTCATCATCTACTTGACAAGGGCACATCCCTTGCATCTATCAACTCTTCAAGTATAGGTCTACCTAAAAGATTCGCCGTTTATGGTCAAACAAGTGCCCGCTACGGCAGAGGATTTGTCACTTAAGGCCAAAAGAAAGCCGATTTCAAGCCACGAGTACACCACTTAAGGCCAAAAGAAAACCAATTTCAAGTCACGAGTACGACACTTAAGGTCAAATGAAAGCCAATTTCAGGCCACGAGTATGCCACTTAAGGCCAAAAGAAAGCCGATTTTAGGCCATGAGTACGCAACCTAAGACCAAAAGAAAGTCGATTTTAGGCCACGAATATGCCACTTAAGGCCAAAAGATCGCCACTTATGGCCAACAAATCGCCACTTATGGTCAAAGAATCGTCACTTACAACCAATTAAAGCCAATTTTAAGCTATAATAACCTCATTTAAGGCCAACAAAAGTCAAGTTCAAGTGATAAGAGCGTCATTTAAGACGAAATGTTCAACGCTTAACCAACGGAATTGTTACTCATGAATAAAAGTTGACCATGAATGTCATCAATAAACACTGTCTCTCACTTGTGGCCAAAAATTTATCTAATCCTTTTAAGTAGTAACTTCCATTTGGTTAGTTAATGATGCACTAACTACGTCCCATTGTGCTTATTGTTTATGAATGTTGAGGGTGCATCATACAATTAAGACAAAAGGGCAAGGAGTAGTGGTTGTCGTCAATCATGAAAAGTGAAAAACATTGAGATTTTCGTCTTCCCTCACTAGATCGTGAAGAGGAAATCCCAGGGGCAATTGATAGAGCAAACATAAGCTCATAAAGAATCTGAGGGCACAATAGTCTTTTATCAGATAACATTTATTGAAACTCTAATTCCCGTCATATATAAGGGAGGATTAGCTAAGGGTTCAAGCTCTCTTCTTTTCAGCGACAAATTCTGACTTGAGCTTCGGAGGCTCGTCCGGAGGAGCAAGCCCCGACTCTTCCTCTCCTTCTATGCCTCGACACCAAGAAGAATCAAGGTGCAGATTTCTCTCAAAACAGCTTATTAACATTTAACACAAATAATTCATCAATTTCAGCTATTTCATAAGTTTCAGCGAGCTTATCAGTGTAGTTTCAGCGATGCCCTCTGCTGCCCCTACTTCAACAGGCGACAGCTACTCAAGGCTGAATTGGTGACAAATTGACAACCGATGTCTCTGCGTCTCGGACGAAGATTAAGATTATAAGCCGCTCCTGAGCTGAGGCCTCCTGAGTCCTGATCCAATTCCTTTTCCCGTCGCTCCCAAGTCAAACTCAGGTGCACTCCCCTCTTCTTTTCCCCCTTGCCCAATTAAATTTACTAAATTTTCGCTATATTTTTTTTCAATCATAGGTCTTTCATGGCCTATTCAGGACTCATGAATCATCATCATCTTCTTTTCTTGTGGTTTAATTGTTTGATTGTTCCAATCCGTAGTCCGCCCTCTCTGTTGGATATTTACTTTTTTTTCTAGGGTTTTTGGCTCTGGCAATAATTTTTTCTTTCGTTGGCTTTTGTCTGATGATGGAAAAGCAAGAGATCACATCTGACATCTTTTTTCTCAACAAAAAATATCCTATGAAAGAAGAATCGGATCTACGATGCCATTTTGAGTTGAGTTGACACTGGAATCCTCTTAGAAAGATAGCTGATTGTGGTGTTTTCAGTAGGATGGCTTTTACATTAATCAGGGACTATTTCTTTTCATCTCTTGTTTGAGCTCTATGTAACTAATTTTTCAATTACTCAATAGCTCCAAACAGTTGAACTACACTCTTAGGCGGTTGCTTTCCATTCATTCATTTTTCACATTAGGCTTTAGGAATTTTATATAAAAAACAATTAACATTCAGGAATTTTTTACATTAGGCTTCGACCAAAAACAATCAATGTTATTGCTGTCATTCATCTAATTATCCAACCTGACAATTAACATTCACAAATCAGGAGTCAGTCTTAAATGAATTCTTGTTTATGATAGACCCAAAATATCATTCCTAAAATAAGACTTCTTCTTTCTGTCAGAAACAATACTCTGATTCTAACGCAAAAGGATACTTGCACTAATTTGTCAGGCTTCCAAGTAGCATCAAATGTTGAGTAAGATCTTGCAACTGGACTAGTACAACTTTTGGAGATGGAGCAATCTCCTATATTGAGTGATTCAAAACTGGAGGTTAGAAAATGTTCATCCATCTTATTGCCCTCTTGTCCATATAGAAAGAAAGAAAGAGTTATGCTGTAGTCACTTGGGTCTTGCAAGAAACTAAAGGATCAACAAATACTTGGATCAAATGCGAATGGAGTGGAAATGTAGTCAAGCTTCAGCTCTTGAAAATATCAACTAAGAAGTAAGAACCTAACAAAATAGTGGTAATTTCCGTCTCAAATACGGGAATGAAATTGTTTTCCTGGTAGCTTGTAAATGCACGTATGTGGTTGACTTTGGTGAAATGATATGCCAATTTTTTCACCACGCATGCAGTTTCTTCCTCATGGATGCCTAGACTATTTAGGCCTATTGCTTGTTACTATGCCTGATGTGATTGGCATATTTCCATGGCTGTGGGTTGTGGAGAAAAATTATTCACTTTATGGATTTTATATGGATTGCCCTTCCTGAAGCATGGCAAATCCCGATCCTTCGCAATTGGGCTCAGATCCACCCGCAGAAGGCCAATCTTGACTGCATCACTTTCACACCTTTGAGTTGGATTTTTTTTCCTGATTATACATCATGGCTGTCAATTTGCAGCCTGTCTTATTGGTATCTGGTTCCCAAAGTCTATGGGTGAATATTAAGTTGAACTATCAAGCTTACAACTCTTAAAAAGGAAGAAAGAATCTCACTGGTATTTGTTAAACTACTGGTTTCTGGGTTTTTTAATGACTATTTCCAAATGTTGAAGCATTGGTTTCTCTGACTTTCAGGATTTTCACCATCACAATATGCTACGAAAAACTGAGAGTTCCCTTTCATTGGGGAATGCATATAGAAATGGTTCTTCTCTAAATGAACGAGAAGATTGAGGACTCGTGTTACTGTAGAGCAAGTACCTGATCTTTTACCTGTTAGATCTCTGCTTGTTTACGTCAATAAACTATCCCTTTCCATCTAAATTCTCAAAGGGTACAGGTAGGTCATTCACAACCTATGGATAATGGAGGAAGAAACTCGGTGGGAGATCCATTTCACACATCTGAAATGATGGATGTTGATGGCTTTATTGGATGGCGTGGCAGTAGCCCTTTGACAACTGAACAGATGCTAGCTTCATATGGGTTTTCTACACTCCAGCCAGTACGTACTCATGTGTCCAATGATCAGTTGAGCTTCTCAGAACGAAATATTTCATTGCCTGCCTCTGTGAATGTTGGGCTTCCTTTCAGCTTCCCAGACAAAGAAAGCTTTTCGGAGATTGATACATTACTTGCAGTTCCTATGGATTCCTCTAATGAAAATGAATGTTGTGATCAACAAAGTAGTGTTATGCTAGTGCAAAATAACACAGTGCCTAGGTCTCTTGGGTATTCGCTTGCTGAAAAGATGCTATGGGCCTTGTCCTTGTTCAAGGAATCATCCACCGGTGGAATCTTGGCTCAATTTTGGGTTCCAGTCCCAGATAGAAATGGACACGGATATATCTTAAGTACATCCGACCAACCATTCTTACTTGATCAAGTGCTTGCTGGCTTTCGTGAAGTATCTAGGTCGCACACATTCTCAATGGAGCATAGACCAGGTTCTTTTGCAGGTCTTCCTGGACGTGTATTTATGTCAAAAATACCTGAGTGGACTTCAAACATTAACTACTATAGTGCGGCCGAGTATCTACGAATCAAAGATGCTGGTGAGCATGAAGTTCAAGGATCTGTTGCCGTGCCTGTGTTCAATCCATCTGAAACATCTTGCTGTGCTGTTTTGGAACTAATCACTGCAAGAAGCAAACCTCATTTTGATTTGGAAATCGAAAATGTTCGCCGCTCGCTCCAGGTGAGTTGCATTGTACTGACTTTCAAATTTCAATCATTTAGTGCATCTGCTCTCATCTCTGAAATTTATTGTTCCAAGCATTGAGGGTAGGAAAGTAACAATAGTGTGAAATCCTATCTTGAATCAATTGTTTGATGCAAGCCATTTTCAGCTAGTTTACTTGGTTACGTATTAAGTTTGATAACTAAAATTATACGTCTTTTTTCCATCCAATCTTGTTATGAGGTGTGACCTCACTAAGATCTTGTAAAAAAGAAATCGAGCTCCCATAAGGGACTGACTCTTCTAAAGTTGCCTACGATGGCCTTTCTTGTCGCCCATTAACATGTGAAAGGGAAATCCTTGTATCAATTGTTGTTATGCTTATGATTCAGTTATAGTTTATTTTTCATTTATTGTTGCTATTTATTTATTTTTGTTATTATTTATTTATTTATTTTGCTCTCTTCACTTCTCCAGGCTGTGAACTTGAAGACTACTGGCCCTCCTCAAATTCAATTTCAGGTATTGCCAGCATCATTTGTGTTCTTTGAGTGTTTTTTCTTTTAAGGATCTACTTATCGAAATTGGGGTGAATAAAATTATCATCTATTTGAGCAAGGCCTTGTCATTTTCTGCTACTTGCTGAAGTACATATGTTAATTGTAGTGTCTTTCAGTGAATCAGAGATCTGCTCTAGCTGAGATTGCTGATGTTCTGCGAGCAGTATGCCATGCTCATAGTCTACCATTGGCTCTAATATGGATTCCTTGTACTTATACGGTTGGGTCTGATGACGAAGTTATTGTTCGTATTAGAGAAAACATGTCAGAGATGTCAAGGTTGTGCATTTTGGGGAATGCTTGCTACATTAATGTCAGAGAACTTGAAGGATTTGTTCATGCATGTTCCAAACATCCTCTTGAAGAAGGACAAGGGGTTGCTGGAAAAGCGCTTCTGTCAAATCTTCCCTTCTTCTTCCCTGATGTGAAACAGTATCATATTAATGAATACCCACTTGTACATCATGCACGCAAGTTTGGCCTGAATGCCGCAGTTGCAATTAGGCTAAGGAGCTTACATACTGGTTGCGACGATTACATTTTAGAGTTCTTTCTCCCTTTAAACATCACAGGAACCAAAGAGCAGCAGCTCTTACTTGATAACCTCTCAGGTACCATGCAAAGAATATGCAGGAACTTGAGAACTGTTTCAGATGAAGAATTGGTCAGTAAGGAAGGTTGCAGAAGCTTTAATGAAGGGGTTTGCCCAACTTCTGATCCAAAGAGTGCAGCATCAAGAAGTTTACATACACTGGGTTCACAAAGTGAGTTGCAAAAATTTGACAGGATGTCTTCAGTTGTACATATTTTGGAAAATGACAGTTGTAAAACAGCGGTATCCTGCGACCAGGTAATGCCATGTTTTGTTTTCTTTCAGGAATCTACCACTTCCCTAACCTAAATCTGCTGCAACTCATGACACCATTACCTAAAGCAACAAATTGTTACAACCTTTTCTCATTGTCGTTACTGGCGCTAGGAGTTGCTGACCCTCTATCATGAATTTGCATTAAGATTATTTTCTTTCTAGTTTTAGATGTTTTAAGGCTTCATAATGAAGCTTATATTCTTTTTAGATTTAGATTCTTCTAGAGCAATTTTTTTCTCTTACAACACCATGCGTGTTCTCCCCAATCAACACCCCCCCCCCCCCAAAAAAAATGTCCATGGAGATTGGAAGAATCTTTTCTTTTGCTGCTATTTTCTCTTAAAAACTGAACATTTTTGTCATTCCTAAACTTCATATTTCTTTTTTCAAATCAGCTGGACGGTTCTAGAATTAAAAGGAAATGAAATATTGGAAATAATAAAAACTACCTAAAAATATACAAAATATTATGTCTACATATCCTACAATATCCCTAGAATAATTCTGAATAAAATCTTTCCTTAAAAGATATTCAACATGTTTGCGTAATTTGTTTAAAACCTCATCATTCAACTAAACAAATCAAATGTCCATTAAAATTAAAAAAAAAATACCCATTAAAATTTCAAAACATCTACTATTATTTTGGACATTCAAAACCCACCATTTGAAATCAACATGCCCCCCATGGCAGAACATCCTATTATCTTCAACCCTATCAATGGAAGAGACGAAATTTGTTGTGAGAGACAAAAATGCTAAAACTAAGTCCTGAATCCAGAAATTGATGGAGAGAAAGTACTACAACAAATTAGTTAATAGTACCCCTAATTTTCATGGTCATCGTCATAGTAGATTAGTAGACAACCAGATCTTCAAATACTCCTTTGAGCAGCCATGGTGAAAAGTAGAATACAAGTAAACTATAAATGGGGAAAAAGGAAGAGATAGGGGATAAGTTGGTCATTTACTATATCTTTAATGGAATCTTTGACGGAATGTTCTCTTGGGTAGTTGGGTGGTGTGGTTGTCAGTCTTCCTATAATGGGTGGCTTTGTGTAATTTTAGTTATAAGAGATGGTTAAGGGAAATGTGAGTAATATGATGGGCGGTTTTGTGTAACGGTTGATTTCGGCTTTTTTGTGATGTCCAAAGGTCTCTTATGTAACAATTCCTGATTTTATGATCCTGGTTCTCTGGATGCCTTTAGTATACATGACTGGACTTCAGGGCTAAAGCATGCATGTCTGGTACTTGTTTCTCAAGTCTAATGTATTTCAATTAAGCGGGCTACTCTTTCTCACTCCATGTCTCTTCGCACTCCCGTTACTTAGGAGTAATGAGTAGTCTAATTTCTTCGTGTTTGCTTCCTTAAAGTGAGCATTTCATAGTTCTGTGATATTATAGGCAACAACTGGATCAAGAAGACCGGTGGAGAAGAAGTGTAGTACAGCTGAGAAGATTGTTAGCTTAAGTGTACTTCAAAAGTACTTCACTGGGAGCCTTAAGGATGCTGCAAAGAGCATTGGTGGTATGATTTTTATATTATGCTTGTCAAAATTGGAACTGCTTTCTATATTCTGACTTGAAGAATGAAACTTTTGACATTTCAAAGAAGCAGTTGACATTGAATATTGGCTCAGAAAAAGCCTGGAATAATGTTTGAACCTAGTGAGCGACTAGTCAGCAACATTACATGCTTCATTTGCTAGCTAGATCCTGTTTGAGAATTAGCTGATAATTGACAGGGAATCGACAACTGTATTAGCTTTTAGTGAATAACTTAATGCATTAACAAACCAATTTAAGAAAGATGTCATTAGCAATTTATATAAAGATGTCTGATTAAATTAGCTAAGATTGTCATTAGCTATTTGAATACCTAGAACTAGGGGTGGCCACGGGTTACGGATCGACCCGTGACCCGATGGGTCGTACGGGTCAATGACCCGGCGGGTCCGGGTCAACGGGTCAACGGGTGGGGGCGGGTTGCAGGTTAGGGTTAGGGTTAGGGGTTTTGAACCCGATGACCCGGCGGGTCAACCCGCCAACCCAATTTTTTTTTTTGAAAAATATTTTTTTTTATGTTTATAATGATTATTATGTATATTATTCTTAGAATAATTCATAATATATAAACATAAACTAGTTTGCAATGTGCAATGTGGGTCAAAATCACTATCACCCTTCCATTTTTATAGATTTGGAAGACATCCCCTATTCTCTCAACTTTCAATGTGGGACAAGAGTCTTGTCCCACATTGAAAGTTGAGAGATAGAATGAGAAGGGATGGATGTATATATATGTGTACTCCATCATCCCTTCTTAACCCCCACTCTTCACTTTAAGCTTTATTTCTTATATTTCTTATAATGAAATGAAGTAAAGTTTGAGAAGTTTTATATCCCTACATTTATATTGCAGTGGATGAAGGAAGTTTTATAAAAATATAAAATTTCTCATGTTTTTTTCCACTTCATATTAAAATGAAATGGATATAAAAAGTGATATGTATAAAAATTCTTTACCTATCATTTTTTTTAAAAATTTTTTAGTCAAAAATATTTAAAAAAATAAATTTTTTTTTTAATTTGGGAATCTGGCGGGTCAACGGGTCAACGGGTCGACCCGAACCCGCCAACCCGTGGAATTCTCGGGTTAGGGTTCGGGTCGCCCTTCCCCGACCCTTGACCCGGCGGGTCGAACCCGTCGACCCGCCGGGTCCGACCCGTGGCCACGCCTACCTAGAACTAGATATAAGGAAATCTAAGCGTATTTCTTTATAGAATATTCGTTCAGTTAATATTTTAGACGAGTGTAGTAGTTGGTCAAAATTGATTTCAATAATTTTAAATGATTAAAAACAAACCAATTTAAGAAAAATATGGATACTATTCTTTCAGTTATAGTTTGATATTAGTATTTTCCAATTTTTTCTAAAGCTTACCCGGAGCACAAATCCAAGTATTTGATAGGGAAGACAACCGTTTAAAAATGTTAATATCTTTTCCATGTTGCATTCACTTGCATATGAAAAACTATTACCTTACACAAGCTGAACACCCAATTGATGGAATTAAAAGAGTTCACAACTCACACAAAAAAGTGATACTGCTAAATTAGGGGAAACCAGAGGGGAAAAAATATTTTGTCCTCTAATTCTTCCCCCGAGTCCAACAAGAGAGTTCACGCTTCTCTAATCCTCCTCTCTTAATTGACTTTAGCATACTCCCTTCTCAACCCACATGGCTCTCAAAGATATTTTATTCTAATGAACCCTTTACATTACCAATTAGGCCTAAAAGCTTCTGGAAGATCCATATCTATGAGCTTTTTTTTGTCTTCTGATTGAATCCAGGTTTTGCATATTCATATACGTAATAATTGTTATAATGATGGAATAATAAATATCAAGCCTGACACCTTGAGGGGTTATAGGTAATTTAGAATAGTTCTACTTTTAAGGCTTGAAATTTCTAACAGGGAGATGATATCTTTTGGGTAAGCCAAGGGAAATACTTATGATTTTCCAACTTTATTAGGCTCTTGTTCTCACACACCCTCTAATCTGATGCACAAAATGTGGCAAGGTCGCTGGGTGAGCTAAGCAATTTTTGAGTGTTCTTAGCATGCTATTTTGTAACAAAATGCGTATCTTTGCTTTGCTACTTTACATAGAAATATACCATCCAATCTTTCAATACGATATACTCCATATTATATAGCTCATTTTCTACTAATGGAGTCAAGATTGGATAAGAATCGATCTTGAGTTCTAATATTACAATATCAAAAGATTGACTTAGTTTTACAAAATGAGTAAAAGAGATATGACATTGAAAGCATGGTGTGTAACCTCACTTCTCTTTCGTTCTATTAAAATAAAACCTGTGTAAGTGTGATGTATTGTTGAGTTGTGGAACATATAGCAAAAGAGCCTATAATTTTTCTCCAATTTTCTATCAACAATGTCTTTTTCTAATATAATTAAAGCTTTCTTCTCTGGGTTGCTTTTTTTTTTTCCTGAAGTATGCCCCACTACGTTAAAGAGGATATGTAGACAGCATGGGATTTCTAGATGGCCATCGCGGAAGATAAATAAGGTTAACCGCTCATTGAGAAAAATTCAAACTTTCCTTGATTCTGTTGGGGGGGTAGAAGGAGGACTGAAGTTTGACGCAACAACTGGTGAGATTGTGGCAGCAAGCTCCATGACACAAGAGCTTGGCGTTCAAGACAGTCTCATCTTTCCAAACAAGACTGAATCTGGTAGAAATACCGAGACACCTACACCAGATGAAGTGCTTGAACCTGTAACGACTTCTATTGATGGTGAAAGCTGTTCAGTCAAATTTGAAGAGTACGACTACATCCACTCGTATGGATGCGGACAGGTCTCCAAGCGAGTACACTCTTCCCATTCAGATTTTTCCAAGCAGGAATCCCAGAAGTTGAATATTTCACATGGTCATTTGGACTGTTGGAGGCCTACAATTAGTATGGGGTCATCTCTTCCAACTAATCCCACAAACCTTGGGAATTCTTCTGAAAATACACTCTTGTCTAGCAAAAATGTAATGGACTAAATCATATATGTACTCCCTAGCAGAAGCATGTACTTGAATACTGACAGTTGTTATGCTTTGCAGCTTTCATGCTCCGTTGCAGCTATAACAAACCAGACGGATCGAGTAATGGAGAGAAACAATGGAATTGTTGAACATCATCAACCTACATCTATTATGACAGACTCATCTAATGGTTCTGGGTCCATGTCAAGCTCTCAAAGCGACGACAAGAAGTGTCATAAAGCTAAGGTAATAACCAGAGATACTAATAGTGCCATAATGACTGTGAAGGCAACATACAAAGAAGATACAGTGCGGTTCAGATTCGATCCTACATCTGGATATTATAATCTTAATGAAGAAGTTGCAAAGAGGTTCAGATTGCAGCCAATGACGTTTCAGCTCAAGTACTTGGACGATGAAGAGGAGTGGGTGCTGTTACAGAGCGAGTCAGACTTGCAAGAGTGCCTTGAGGTAATGAATTTTGTAGGAGGACAAAGTATGAAGTTTGTAGTTCGCGATTTGCCGCCTTGTGGGGTGGGAAGCTCTGGGAGTAGCAATTGCTTCTTAGGTGGAAGCTCAAATTAGCCCCATGAAATCAGGCAGAGTTTTAGACACGTTGCAACCTGCGACTTTACGAGTAATCAACGTGGAGTCGTGGATTATAGGTCAGTAGTTCCTTTTCTCTGTTATGAACTTATGAGTAGTAGTAAAATCTTCTTGTGTAGAAAGAGCCAGTAGGTCCAAATTTTAGAAACCAGTCAGAAAATGATAGCTGCCTCTTTGGCCCCTCCCATCAAAACGCAATAATTTTTTTTTACACTAGGTATATGCAATTACACCAGGCGTTAGGTTTGTGTTGGAAATTTGTATCATATATGTACATGTATAGTGTTGGAGATTGGCATAACAAGGAGGTTTGTGTTCGAAATTTGTAACATTTTCATAGAACCCACTTTTTCAATGTTTACTAAATTTGATTTCTTTCAATTGGATAACCGTTGGAGATTGGCATCTCCTTGCTATTCCTTCCGCATACAATCATGCTTGTGAGTAATACAAGGCGGCTTAGGTGCTCCATTTTTTTTTCCTTTTTTTTTTTTGATATAATAAAGATTTGGGTGGTATCATCTTCGGTCTGTGCACCACCTAATAATGTCTCGTAGGACGGAAGCCTGAAATTCTGGATGAGTAGCCAACATTCTAGGGTTCATTGTGTGATGAAGCCAAGTTAAGCAATATGCTGCGATGTTGATTTCCTAGAAAACGTGATAGTGGTACATCGTCTCAAAGGTCTACGGATGAAAGAAAGTTGTTAGATATAAGCATCTCGATCTCCCATAGACACCTCTAGTATCCCTTAATGATGTTGATGATTGTCAGGTTATCGTTTTCCACCGCATGCATCTCAGCGCCAATGGCCGAAACATTTCTATGTGGGAAAGCATCACAACTAACCACAAACCCGTTATGGTTTCTAATAACATAGTTAGCCGTGACTTTTTCTATGGTAAGTTTAGATCCGTCAAAATTTATTTTATAGGTTCCCTTAATTTGGGCTTCACATGTTATGTTTCTCCTTTTCCTCAGTTGTGGATTTGTTATAAGTCTTTTGGGTGCTTGATTCTCTTCTAGAATGAATTTCATACCTTTCTACCTAGTTGGTTGTTGGAGAATATATTTCTTCCAACCTTGTTCCTCTATCACTATCGTGTCATTCAAGACTATTTTGTTTCTTATTGTCCGAATTCTCCACCTTGTTGTTGCCAAAATTGTTTTTTTTTTTTTGTTTTTTATCCATTATTTTATATAGGTTATTTATTTGTTGAGTTGTGTGGTCGATTTGCATTTATTATTTTTTCACATAGGTTGATGTTCATTTTCCTTGTTAGGTTTAGTTACTTTTGCATTCGTAAATAGATATCTTACATACATCTTTGTTCGATTTATACTTTTTCACTTTTGGGAAGAAGTCAATATTCCATACCCAAGTTTTATCGCTCGGGCTTTGGTTTTGTGGTCCCTTGGCATCTTCAAGTGCACTTGAAGCAAAAAAACATCCATTTTACCGGCTTTTCACTACAACTTATCATGAAATTCATTTATAAGGGTCAACATTGATTCTATATATGTCTAAAAATTTCTTATGATAATTAATATCTTTCTCGTGTATTATTTTCTTGTATGTTCCATGATTTGTCTGCACTTATATATTTTTCATGTTCATCAACATTTTTGTTTGGTAGTCAAAGGATAGGAGCATTTGATGAAACCCCTTTTAAGGATTGTTGTATGAGACAACTAATTATCCTAGGTAGACAGATAAATTGGATTGGGGCCAAGTCAATTTATCTATAGCCAAGTTTTATCTATATATGGTTTTATATATATGTGGTTTATTATAGATGGTTTTATCTATAATAGGTTCTAGATAAGGTAGGTTTTATCTATATCTAGGTTTATCTATTAAAAGTTCTACCTATAGGACTCTATTATAAATAGAGGGAGTAGGGTTGAATTATGAGCACCTGTGTATCCATCAAAGCATCACAATAATAAGAAACCCTAGCTGCAGAGAGATTTTTCTCTGCAGGGTGTTCTGCGCGGTTTTTGCCAGAACACGGAAATCCTTTGTATCCTACTGTTCATTCTCCTTCTCTTTAACGGTATTCGCTCAGGGAAATACACAACAATTGGTATCAGAGCAAGGTTAGACGATGACATTCAGTGCAGAATTCGAGGCCCCCCAATTCGATGGCACTAGAGATTTCAGTCTTTGGCAATGGCGAGTGAAGAGTCTCCTGACATGGAAGGGGATGTTAAAGAAGATGAAAGAGACAAAACTTGTTTCGTTGAAAGATGATGAATGGGAGAAGATACAAGAGAAGGCATCGTCGGGTATTCGACTTTGTTAGGTGGATAAAGTGATATACCACATGATTGACATAGAATCTTTGAAGGAGATTCGGATTCAATCGGAGAAGAGGTATATGTCAAAGTCCTTGTCCAACAAGTTGTATCTACTGCAAAGGTTGTCAAGATGGAAGATGGTGGAGGGTACCGGACTGGTGATTCATGCCACCAGGAAGAAGTTCAAGGAGCGCTACTTGGACTTGATCAACATTACTTGATGACATTCGAGTGAGGAGCCCCAGGGAGCGGAGCACGGGAGGACCTGGAGCAGACAAGGTCCTAAAGATGTCTCTGTTTGTTACTATAGATAGATTATTTGTCCAGGTGGAGATTGTTGTATGAGACAACTAATTATCCTAGGTAGACAGATAAATTGGATTGGGGCCAAGTCAATTTATCTATAGCAAGTTTTATCTATATATGGTTTTACATATAGGTGGTTTATTATAGATGGTTTTATATATAATAGGTTCTAGATAAGGTGGGTTTTATCTATATCTAGGTTTATCTATAGGAGGTTCTACCTATAGGACTCTATTATAAATAGAGGGAGTAGGGTTGAATTATGGAGTGCTCGTGTATCCATCAAAGCATCACAATAATTAGTGTTCTGCGCGGTTCTAGCCAGAACACGGAAATCCTTTGTGTCCTATTGTTCATTCTCCTTCTCTTTAACGGTATTCACTCGGGGAAATTCACAACAATTGGTATCAGAGCCAAGTTAGACGATGACATCCGCTGCGAAATTCGAGGTTCCGTGTTTCGATGGCATTGAAAATTTCGGTCTTTGGCAACGACGAGTGAAGGATCTGCTGACTCAGCAGGGAATGTTAAAGGCTTTGAAGGAGACAAAGCCTGAGGCGGTGAAAGATGAAGACTGGGAAGAGATGCAGGAAAAGGCGGCGTCGATCATTCGACTTTGTCTGGCGGATAAAGTGATATACTACGTGATTGACATGGAGTCTTTGAAGAAGATTCGGGTTCAATCGGAGAAGAGGTATATGTCAAAGTCTTTGTCCAACAAGTTGTATCTGCGACAAAGGTTGTCGAGATGGAAGATGGTGGAGGGTACCGAACTGGTGATGCATGCCACCAGGAAGAAGTTCAAGGAGCGCTACTTGGACTTGATCAACATCACTTGATGACATTCGAGTGAGGAGCCCCAGGGAGCGGAGCACGGGAGGACTTGGAGGAGACAAGGTCCTAAAGATGTCTCTGTTCGTTACTATAGATAGATTATTTGTCTAGGTGGAGATTGTTGTATGAGACAACTAATTATCCTAGGTAGACAGATAAATTGGATTGGGGCCAAGTCAATTTATCTATAGCCAAGTTTTATCTATATATGGTTTTATATATAGGTGGTTCATTATAGATGATTTTATCTATAATAGGTTCTAGATAAGGTAGGTTTTATCTATATCTAGGTTTATCTATAGAAGGTTCTACCTATAGGACTCTATTATAAATAGAGGGAGTAGGGTTGAATTATGGGCACCTGTGTATCCATCAAAGCATCACAATAATAAGAAACCCTAGCTGCAGAGAGGTTTTTCTCTGCAGGGTGTTCTGCGCGGTTCTTGCCAGAACACGGAAATCCTTTGTATCCTACTGTTCATTCTCCTTCTCTTTAACGGTATTCACTCGGGGAAATACACAACAGATTCGAACTCTGGGATCGAGCTGGATGAATTGGTCCTAGTTGGAATTCCTTACTCGCGATCCATAGACTGCGAGTTAGTGTCAGATTAATAATTTGTATACCGTCTAAGGGGCAGAGATGTTTCTCGATGGGATTAAGGTCAACATTGCAACTTTCCTCCCCAAGGTTCTATCTCTTGACTTTTGGCAAGGTTGAATGCAGATAGTCTTCTAGATCTCTATCTGCAGAGCAAGCGCTTAAATATTTGGATTATAATAGCACTCATCCTGCTATATTTATATATGTTTATGCTCCTTTCTTCTTTCCTTCCACCAGAAAGTCCTTTTCTAAGCCTTCCAATCATCATTTTATAGTAGTTGGAGTGTACGAATTGTTCTATCCATATGGCGATTCTGAAATACCAAGTGGTCAGGCTTTAGGTGCATCATGGGATGTGGGCAGGATTGCCACATGTCCGATGATGCCTATGTGTCCATTGTCCTTGAGGGATCTAATCCTAAGATTTTAGTCGGTGGCTCGTGGTCGGTCCATAGCACTGATATATTGTCCGTTGATGGATTTTATGGGTATTTCCCCCCCCCCCTCTTCTTTTTAGAAACGGTTTTGTCATACCTCCTCGGTCGGGGCCTAGCTTTTTTAAAAAAAGGAAATTTGGGCGCAATTTGAGTTTTGAATTGCTGTCTTGAAAGGGTGCCAACTCGAGGAAACTTTCTTGTTTTTTCCAAGTTTTTCTATAATTTGGTCCTTTTGTTCGGCCCAATGAGCTTTTAGGCCCAAGTCCATGGGGGTCAAATAGTTGATCGCTTCTTTATATGAACGAGTGAGATATTTATTTTATTTTATTTATTTTATTTTATTTATTTATCATTCTCGCTTCCATCGCAAGAAGTTTCTACCAACCCTCTCATCTTCGGAAACCATTTTCAGATTTTCAGGTGATCTGCGTGCAAGATTTCCGTTGAGTTTTTTGGCATCCTCTTCATAGATTTGGCCTCGTAGAGTATATGCGCTTTAAATATCGAATATCTTTTTCTAATTGAGAGACTAAAACATTATTTTAAAAAAAACTAAATATCATTTTTTAATATTTTAGCTCTATGTTTTTTATATATTTAAACATAGGGTATTATTTTTTCAAAAATTTAGACTAATTTAAAAGGTGTAACATGTGTATAGTATGAAAAGTGTAAAAAATGATCCAAACTCGGATTTCTTAGGCAAAGAACTACAAGATCTTTTTTTCTCTTGAAAGTAGTGAGGATGTTAGGAAAAGTATGAAATCAGTCGATCTACTATTTTTTTTTTTATCTAATTCGAAATATCAATTGCTTGAAAAAAGACATAACCTTTACAACTTATGATTTCGAAGAACAACACGATGATGGGGAGCATAGGCAAAATAGTATGTTAGTGAAAAATTGACATACATCTGGTATTTTGTATGATGCATCAAACTCGGCCATAAATATTATGAAAAAAATCGAACATGTTGGGGAAACACACAGAGTTATATTATAAACGTGATTTGGTGAAAATTGTGATATGATTAGGTCATTTTGTGTGATATTAGAAATAAAGCAACCAAGAAAATAGAAAGTTGGGTGATTTGCGAGGGACGTTTTTCAGCAGCCCTACTTCGCATTTCTCTTCGCCGCCGCGCCACTTCTTCCTCTCTCGAGTCGCTCCAATGGCGAAAGGCGATGACATAGAAAGAAGGAAGAAGAACAAGGTGCTCAGAAAGAAGCTTAACAAGGAAACTTCCGTCTCTTCTCGTGTTGCCGCTATTATCGCCGCCAAGAAGCGCCGTCAGGGTGGGAAGCGTCGGCAGTGCCAGGTTTTATTACATTCAACCGCGTCCGAATTTGTTTCCTTACACTTCAAATCAGTTGAATTTATGTTCTTATGCGTGCATTTTTCGTCGTCGGAGTTTTCTAATTCATCCATTCGGGTTGAATATGGAGCATGTTTAAGTTGACGATTCACTGTTCAACTGTTATGCCTGTTCTTTCTACTGTTTTTCCATAACCTTTCAATTTGATATGCGTATAGTCCCTGCAACATTCAAGAAGCATGATTTTATGATCTACGTTCATGAGAATCTGGAATATGTATATAAAAGTTATGGTATTTTGCAGCTGAACGGACCTCAGGTTTGTGCTATTGAGGATTATACAGCGTATTGTCCCGATTGCTTACAATGAACTGATAAATAACTTATTTGCCCAAGGAGCTTATAATGTAATAGGCACAGTCACCAAAAATGGCCAATTTTGGTGTTGCTATAACCAAAATTCCGTGCCAATGGGAGTGTGTAGTACTCGGTTCTCACCTTTTTTATTTTTTAAATAACGTTTTCAGGGAATGTGTTTTACCCTTCCCACTCCAGATGACCCCTATAATGATAGACAAGGGAAGCCTTTGGAAGACATTAAGGGAAAGAAAAATCCTTTGAAACGTAAGAATGATGATAAAGGAAAATATCAATCTCTTTCCAATGAGGAAAGAATAGATGGAAAGGGATCGAAAAGGTTGAAGGTGGTCGAGTCAAATGAGGAGCTTCAGATGGATCCATCTACTGATAAGAAGATGCAGAAGCTGGCCAAATTTGGAACAAGTGGGAAACAATTAGAAGAGGAAAATCTTGAAGTACCGGATGTTCCATCAAAATTCCTTGTTCTTTGCCTGAAGTTTATTCAGGAAGCTTTGCTAGTGGATGGTGGGATGAATGTGGAAGACAGCACACCTTTGTTTGCTAACCCTTGGGGAGTTAACTTTTGGAAATGCTATTCGACGGGGAAGAATATTTTGGAAACCAGTGGAGGTAGTCCTAATCTGCAGCAGATTGCTTGGATGGTTTCCGCAGCTGCTGATACTATTGCAAGAAAGGAGAAAGAAGGGGAAGATTTTGCAAGCCCCTTTCTGTTGTATCTCGTTCCATCGCAAGAGCATGCAGCCAAGGTTAGTGGTTCGATATCTGTGGTGGATTTGATTTTCTGTGGTGTCTTCTTTGTTTTTCTAGAAGTTATATCTTGAAGCATCACTGTGGTGCTTTAGCTTTGCATCCCAGTTGCTGAATTTAAGTATATGAAAGCTTGATTTTGCTCTTTCTTAATCATTAGAATGCTGGAGAATATTTTTTTTTAAATCCAGCATCGCAACATGAATGTTTAAAGGTGATAACTGATGAGAGAGAAAATGTCCCAGTGCAAATAATTCATGATTTTGGAATGGGCTTTATTTTACAAAATATGATGTTTTCTTTTATGAGAATTCTACCTCAATAAATTAAGAATGATGAACATTTTAGGTGCAATTTCTTTTGAGCCAAATGGTGCAATAGTTGCCTCAAGAATTGTCAGACTTAAAAGAGCACGTCTCTGATGTTCCTTCTTGATCACTTCTAGTAATTGTCTTCTCATCCTAATCTCATATTTGTACAGGTGCGATCAGTATGCAAACCCTTAAAAGCCCTGGGAATACACACCGTCAGTTTACATCCTGGTGCATCGCTAGATCACCAAAAAGATGGGTATGACTGGCAAACCAATTCTCTCTTTTTTAAATCTTTGTTATCCATTTATGTATCATTATCAAGTAGAGAATTGCTAACAATTTGTTAATTAACGCCCTTTCACAACATTTTAAGTTTATCATGGAAATGGATAGTGTGTATAAAAATGACACCAAGCTGTCAACTGTGAACGTACGGGTTTACTTTTGACGCCTTTTCTTCTTAAAGCTTATCTATCGGATTGGCTTTTCGTCAGTCTAGTCATAATTCATCGGTGAAGACTTTTATTCTTTTAGTGCATTTGGCTCTTGAAATGTGTATAAAAAATACAGTAGGCTCCAACTTATGGCAATTAATTTTATTTTGATATTTTTAATGATCCAGGGCTATCTTTTAGTTGATCAGATTCATCTTTTAGTGCACGGATCGTTTTGAATTTTGGATAACATTGCCGAGTCTTTAGCAAGTAGTTCTATATTTATTTATTAAATTATGGACGGTGATGCCCAATTGCCCCCTTTTGATTTAATTCTCTTTATAATATTTTCTGATTTTGTACAACGTCCATTAACATGTCTCTCTTACACAAGACTCCACATAAACTCTCATGAAATGCCTCTTTTTATGTAGGTTGAAGAGCTGTGAACCTGAATTCCTTGTGGCAACACCTGAACGACTTCGGGAGCTTATTTCCTTGAAGGCAATTGACATTTCAGGGGTCTCATTCCTGGTAATTCTTTTTGGGCTCAATTATAATGCATGCGCACTGTCAATTGGACTTCTTTGAGTGTTTTCCTGAAATATAAGAAAGCTATATGCCTGATTCAAGGAGCGATCCAAAACCAAGAGGATTGTTTATCCTAAATAAAGATTAAATGCAAATCTGTAGAAAGAAGAAAGAGAGAGACAAGTATGAAGCCTCTTATTCTATCTTTAGATAAAATCGGCCGTAGACATATTTATTATTGTTATTGTTAAATAATAGTTAACTAAATTATTGTGTAGCTGGTGCTTTTGCTTTCCCTTTGAAAATTTTCAGTATAAAAATTTCAATTAATGTGGATGTTTCTCTATTAAACTTGTTTATAAAGTGCTCTCTCTTCACTTCTCTCTAGGTTGTGGATGGAATGGACCTGTTCACTGAGAGTGGCTGCCAAGATGATGTAAAACGTATTAGTCAATCTATTTCCAAATCTTCCCATGCAGTTGTTTTCCAAGGTCATTCCTCCATTCAAGCTCTGAACCGTATTATAACTGTCAGAGAACCATTTTGCAAGCTATCTCTTGATGACACTGCTAGAAATAAACAAACACGCAAGCTGAAGTCAATCCATACATATACCTTGAAAGAAGGAAAGCGTTGAACTAGAGGTATGCATTTTGTTAGAATTGAAGTTCGTGTTTACCGTTCATAATTGCATGTTTTTTGCTTTAGTTTATTTGATTTACTTGAGCACTTTATATGCAGGTCAAAACATATAATTGTCAGTTTTGTTGTTTGTACCCAATGTGCAGTGTTCTTCAAGGTGATAGATTGGCCACTAGGCAGCTAGGTGGGGGCGCCTAGGCACTGCCTTGGTGGAATCAGAACAATTAACACATATAAAAAATTCCTATAGTGTAATAATAATCCATAATATCATCCATAAACCCAAATTCATGGTCTAGCGGTCAAGACATTGGACTCTGAACCTTTGCAAAATAAATAAAATAAAAAAATATGTCCAACTAACTCTAAACTACCTATACCCAAAATCATTCGTTTGATTGAGTCAAATAGAGGAAAATAATACACTATTGGCAGGCGTATATGTTCAGATTGAGTTAAAAAAGAAGAAGAGCAAATCCTAATTTTTTGGGATGATTTTAATTGGCAAGGGCAAGAAAACATATTTCAATTTCAAGTAATTAGTCTCTGCTGAAAAAGAGAGAGACTTAAGCCTGGTCTTGGGTTGGTCAGGCGCCAAAAGGAAGACGAGGGGAGGAATTTCGGTGTGAGGAGAGGGTGACCTGAGTCACGGTCGGCGGGTTCAACCCTCTAGAGTATGGATCAACGGTCAAGAGTCGAGACGAGGGGATGAAGAGGAAGGGTAGAAGTATACAAAGCTTTTTCTTATGTGTTTTAAATTTCAATTTTGAACCCGAATCACCTAGGCAATGCCTAAGAGCATGAGCAACCATGAGTTTTTCTCATCTTAAGGTTACTAAAAGGTAAAACCATGGTTGTGGGTTTTACCTTAAGGTAAGGGAATGAAAGAGGTTACCTTGGTTGAGAGGTAATCTCATCCCTTTTCTAATTTTGTTTTCTTTTTTTTTAATAAAAAAGTAAATGGAAAGATATAATGATACACATAATAAAGGGCAAAAAAAACGTGAAAATAAATTTGAAAATGGGTTAGAGGTTTCCTCATGGTTGTAGAACAAACCTTTAGGATAAGGTAGAAAAAGTGAAATAAATTTAAAAAAATAAATAAATGAGGTGTAAAATTAGGAAAAGAAGAGAGAGAATAAAATAGGTAAGAGGTTTTCCCATGGTTGATGATGGTCTAACCCTCCTAAAAACTCGCCTAGACCCTTAACCCGCCTAGGAACCCTCTCTGGCCCTGAAATTCCAAGCAAGGATCGTGCCTAGCGCCTAGATCTGATTTTTAGAATGCTGCCAATTTTTGCCTTCTAAAATTGCAAGGGAAGTTTTATTTAGGTTGTTTAATCTTTCACCCATCTTTCTTACACGTTGTGCTTCATATAATTTAGATGAAATGAGGTTTAAATTTTATATACAATTCAATTACACTTGATAAAACCCATTAAGAATGCTTAAGTTGTTGAAACCCAAGTGATCTAGCTCAGGTTTATTATGGATTTTAACATCGTGTATGAATCATGGAAGTTGGATTTGTGGTACATGGTATAGTTTTCCGTTCCAAAAACCTGGCGCAAATAACAAAGTGGACAATTTTTATTGGTCTCCATGAAGATAGAAATTAAATCGATGAGTTGGAATGCTCCATAAGATACCATGTGGAACGGAACACTCATTATACCACCTACGACCACCGTGCCTATGCTTTTATAATAGTAATAAATAAGTAATAGGATGATGCGGTACACCAACAACGTGAATGATTTTTATTGCTGCCCATGGAGATGGAGAATTGAATGGATGAGGTGGAATGCTCCATAAGATGCCATGTGGAACGGAGCACTCTCGTTATGCCATCTAGGATGACTATTCTTTTGCTTTTATAATATTAATAATTTTTTTTCTAAGAAACACTTGGAAAAGCATTATTATTATCATTTTAACAACACTTGGAAAGGCATTATTTAATTTAATATCACATATGAAAGTAAATGTTCACTGTCTTTCCCCTAACTGATACCATCTAGTTGAATCATTTTAGAAAAATATATTCAAGGAAATATTGTGCGATGCCACCTATTTTTAAAATTCCATGACACCCAATGTTCTTTCATTTTGTGCAGGATAACTTTTTCATGATTTTTGCATGAGAATGCGAAAGACATTATGTTATAATAAATGATAATGTACAACTACCAATACAATAAAGGAGGCAAAATTAAGAAAAAAAGAAGTCAAGGTGTATTATCGTTTTGTTTGTGATTTCCATGTGGAAAATAACAAAAGCTGAGGATTAGCACATGGGAAATGCAAAAAACTTTGGTACCACATGGAATTTGCAAAAACATGTGGTTACTTTGTGGAATTTCCCAAACGTGTATCTGCTAACAGACCTGGTATTAGCTAAAATGCATAGAAAGATATATCCAATGTCTATACTCTGTACTTATACCTCATTGACTCATGGCATTTTTTATGGAGCCATTTGGTATTCTTGTTTCTTGGCTCTTTTGTATTTTGGTCCTTTGAACATGAGAGTGATGGGTGAGCATGGTATTCTGCAACACTCTAGCGGAGGAAGATTTTAAAGCTTGGGTATTCGGCGAAGCAGCTACGATTCATGTTCATGAACCCAGTAATGCTTAGAATGTCATTTTCAAGATTTTAGGATTTCCCTAATTAAAATTGCTGAAGGCTGTCTTTGAAAACTGGGTGCTAGCCACGAATTTTCAATGCTAATATGCAAACTGCTCATATATCTTAACTCCTAATATCAGTGTCATGTCTCTTGCAGGTTGTTGAAATGGTGATTCTGCATCCAATAGTCTCCTTAGCATATAATTTTAGGTATCAATTGTAGACAGCAAGATATCGAGAAACAGGTACGTTGTGTGTAAATCATTTGAAATGATGTTCGTAGTCTATTTCTCTAAATGGCAAGTTTGTATTTAAGTTGCATACTTACCTGCATCTAGCCATTTGCCAAAAGGGAAAAAAAGGGCTCATCGTCGCTTCTGGAAGTTGTCCTGTCAATGATCATATTTCCATTCATCGTTCACAAGTCAGTGACAGCTATAATTGTTTAATCATTTGTGCTTTTGCAGGTAGATGTGACCTGAACTACAGCGATGATGCAGCAGCCCGTGGAGTCTGAGTTTGTTTCTTGTTAAGAGTTCCCTAAGTAGTCATGAAATCCCAGTCATCTTCTTGCTGGTAATTCGGTTTCTCTTATAGAAAGATTACATTTTTTTACTGGAACTTGGACCAAACATTTCTAAGCTTTATGTCACCTAGGCTTTGGACCTATATATGAATGTTTCCTTTTCTTTCCTTAATTCCTTTTCCTCCATATATCCTGCACAAATACATTTAATTTAAGTTTGTACTTGCTCATTTCGGGGTTGGTTTGTAATTGTCTTTACAATGTAGCAATTGGGAGAACCAGCTGTATTGTGGGGATTGACTGATTTTAGTGATTTTTAGGTGTTTAGTTTCAAATTTTCAATTAGATGAGCCATCATGACTGACAAATAAGCAGTCAGATGACGCTCATAAATTTTGTGCAAACTATTTTGTCCAGGCTTACGTTTTCAATTCGTGCAAACTGCTAACCATTGATGCTTACCGTATAACTTATATTCCCTTAATGTTTCGTGTTTTCAATAATAGGGTTACAGGCCTACGTTTTGAATTTGTGCAAACTATTGATGCTTACTGTATAGTGTATATCCCCTTAATGTATAGGCTTGTGTTGCTGCATTGGAGAGTAGCTGAGTGATTGGTTACTCAAATTGAAACTAGCTTCACCTGGAATGTTAGGCTAAACATTCAGCAAATCAGTACAGTAAGTCATATCATTCTATTAGTTACCCTATCATATCAGCAATAAATGTGCTTCTGAATTGACGGTTGTTTTACATCAGTAGTAACCCTCTACCTATTGGCTTTTACTTTTTGTATTGTATTGATGGGGAGTGCAGTTGGTTGCTGTGCAGTCCTATTTAAAGCTTCATCAGATATTGCTGGATCTTATATTTACTTGCAATCGTACCAATCCCATATATTTACTTGAAATGGCTGGATCTTATATTTACTTGCAATCGGGGGCGGACTCAGAAAGTTTTGAGTGGGGGGTCACCATAGTAGCCGACAATAAGTTCAAGAAAAAAATCGCAAAACACAACGTGATCGATAGTACAAATTAGTGTCAACCTATGGTTTCGAAAATACTACAAATATATAATACGAAAATAAGGATAAAAAACGAAAAATAAAAATATAAAACGCAATAAATAAACATTGCATTATTAACATGTAATAATGTATAATTAGATATAAAAAAATTTAAACTTGCGTAACTTCTTACCATATTCTCAAAATAAGTAATATAACTTATGGTTTCGAATAGGGCTGGGCATAAATTGGATTGGACCGGAATCGGACCGGGACTGGAATCGGACCGGGACCAGATCGGAAATTACGGTCTTGGAACGGACCAGAATCATTACGGTCTGGTCCATGGTCCAAGGATTTTTCATTTTCGGTTTCCGGTCCGAACCCGGGACCAGACCGGAATTTCAAGGTCGGACCGGAATTGGACCGGGTTTATATAAAAAAAAAATTGGGGCACTCTCTCCTCCGAGAAACCCTCACCCAGCCTCTCTCTCTCAATCTCTCTTCTCCGAGTACTCTCACCGTCTCACGCAGCCTCTTTCCAGTAACCCACGCAACCCCTCTCTCTCTCTCTCTCTCTCTCTCTCTCTCCCCTCCGAGTACTCTCTAAATCTCTCTTCTCTTCCGTCTTCTCGCTTCTCGGTGCTCGCAGAGTCGCAGAAAGTGTAACAGTAGCCGCTCACCGCTTACTCACGCCTAGTCGAGTAGTCGCCGTCGCCCTTCGCCGTCGTCCATCGCCAGTTCGCCACTGCCCTTTGCCCCCACTCATCACTATTAGTCATCGCCCTTCGCGACTTCACCACCGCCCTTGCCCTTGGTCGTCCATCGCCAGTAGGCCACCGATCCATCCCTCCTCTCTTTTATCTATCTTGTCCTAATTTGTAACTTTGTAATGTCGATTTTAGTTTATCTCGTCCCGATTTCAGATCTAGGTTAGAGAATTTTTTTTTCAATTTGTAGTTAAAAATTTTCAGATCTAGTTTTGATTTTGTACTTAAATGGATTTTCATATCTGGGTTGAACCATTTGATTTTATCTGTAAAATCTCTTTTCCGTGATCTAAGTTGAACCATTTTCTTCAAAAGGGATGAATGAATCCAATTCATGGATGAAAATCATGAAAGGATGAATGCAGGGACCGTGTGTTTTCACTTGAATTAGGGTTGTGCTGCAAAAATATATTTTTTTTAATTCAAGTGCAAACAGATTACGGTCCAAACGGTCCGCAGACCGGAAAACCCGGGACCATAAATTCCAGTCCCGGTCCGATCTGCGGTCCATGTTTCCGAAAATTCCGATCCGATCCAGACCGGATGCCCAGTCCTAGTTTCGAAGCTCTCGAGATGAATTATAATATGTGAATGTCAATTTAAGCAAAATATTAAAGTATTATAATATATTGAAATAAAACTAAAGTGATTAATACTGGTGTAATTTTCAAACATTCATAACTTTTTACTCAGATGTCGGATTAGGGCGTATTATATATCAAAACAAAGCTATCGACGAGGAGAATACACCTAGGTAATTTTTCGGATGAGAAGGGGGTCACGTGACCCCCTAGGACCCCCTAGGTCCGCCTCTGCTTGCAATCAATCAATACATAAGGGGCCGACTAAGGGTGAAGGCTGATCACCATTTGTTAACTGGCATCAAATGTCTGCAAATTTTAAACCTAACCCCTTCTAAAACGAGTGTTCAAGGATTTGACTCTTGTAGCACGTTTCTTTTGTACATTTAAATAGTAATTTTCGAAAAGAGTACTCCTATTACTTTTTAAAAATTGTTAAAAAAACATACACGAATTCTTTTTAGCGTATGCGTATGGATTTTTTTTTCTTTTAGCTCATGATCATGGTCGCAACGACCATCAACCGAGTGGTCGCAATGACCATGATATATTGGTCGCAACGACCAATTGAGAGGTATTAATAGGATCGCAACGACCATTATGTATATTGGTGGCAATGGCCATGTTTTTAGCTCTACTTAGAACCGAGCTAAAAACACCCTTTTATATTTTTTAGTTCATCATTTTTAGCACGGTTATGTTTTAAACCGAGCTAAATTCTATACATTAAAAAAAGAAAAAAGAAAGAAATGCGGTTTCTAGTCGTCTTTAACCTCTCGGCATATGCGATGCCCAAAATCATTCAACCTTGCCTCTTCAATCTCCCATACAAATACCCAAATCTATTAATTTTAACAAATATACACTAATTCTACCCCAAATAATTAATTAATTACTCAAATTCTAAAATAAATCACTACAGTCTACAGATGAACAAATCTAAAATCTAAATTCCCAAATCAACTCATGCTCCATAAAACTAGACAACCCGTAATCGCCCGTGAACTAGTCTCACTCAATCAAAGAAGTTGAATCCGACGGAGGTGTGCAAAGTCTCATGTAGGCGATTTATTTTACACGAATCTCCCTTCGATTGAAATTTATGTTTCGATGTTTTAGTTTTCTTTTCGCGGTAATTTGATGCCCTAATTGTGAATTTCAGAAGGAGTTTCATGTAGGCTATTTATCTATAAGCAATGTGATTGAAGAAAATTGGGTAAATGTTCTGATTTTTTTATTTTAGATTGTTTGGGTCAAAAGAGAGCAGGAGAGGCGTGAGAGAAATGAGAGTATGAACTGTAAATTATTTCCATTGGGAGGGTTATTAATTATTGTTTTAAAAGATAATTTTATCTTGTTCTAAATAGCAAAGGCCAAAACATATGCATGCAAAAATTCGCTTGACGGTTCGTCGTCTGCCGACTTTGTCGGCCTCTCGATGAGTCAGACCTGTCTGACCTTCGAATTTTTACCTAATAAAAAAAAATATGCATGCGAAAATCGAATTGATGAGTTCACATGCGGTTCATATTTTCACATTAGAAACTGTTAAGTTTATTTTTAGGGATAAAAGTTTTTAAACTATTAGCGTATGTATGATTTTTTTTATTAGGTAAAAATTCGCGCTCAGACAAGTTAGAAGCTCGAGAAGTTGACGAATTGACAGACAGACTAACCATCAACATACAACAAACTAAACACACAAAATAACACAAATGAAAGAAAAAACCCAAAGAACCCATATAAGTCGTCAGCCAGCAGAAGAGTCGAGGGAGATCCAAGGCGAGCCATGAATGTCGAGAATACGAGAGAGTGCGACAACTCACATGGTGTCTTGATGCCGAGAAGACGGAGAACAGTAACCCACCACCGGAAAGGGTAAAACCTAGGAAAGTGTGGATCACTGACGTTGCCCCCACCTAGATGAGGAATCTTTAAAGACCAAGAACACAGTCACGATACTCTCGATCATACAGGACACCTAATACTTCAGCCCAACTTGGAACTAAACGCACCCACGCCAAAGCAGCGACTTGACGCTAAAAGAAGGAATAAATATAGGCCAAAGAGGGAAGATCTAAACATCAGATAAAAATTTGTGTGCAAACTCCCGGAACCAAACTAAAAATCCGAACAGGAATTATTTAAACTATTAATATTCAAATTATTTTTCAGGCCCTTTCGAGATTTTGATCATGGCTGGTAACGGTACGATACCATGGAAAAATTTCGATTACCATGTATCGTACCGATACCATTCGGTATGTAAATTTTCCTACCACATACCAACCGAAATTGCTGGTAACCGACGTTGTTGGTACCGATGTCTGGTATTGTGGTTACCAACTGAACAAAAGTCAATTTTCATTTACGTGGTTTAATATAAGGTAAGTTGGTAACCGACGGTACCGGCAAAATTGAAACAACGATTTGACTTTTTCATTTATGTGGTACCGATGGTTTAATATATGGAAACAACAATTTTCATTTATGTGGTTTAATATATTTTTTAAAAAACTATATATATGATACCACGATACCACAGGAATTGAATTTTTATTACCGAAGTTTCGGTTACCGATTCCATCAGTTACCGACTACATGGTACCAAACTTCTGTTGGTACGGTTGGTAATTGGTTGGTACGGTAATTTATTTACCACTCCTTTCCGAGTGGTAGACGGGCTATCGGCTCCCTTCCGACTAATCAAGAGCTGATAAAAACGGGAGGCAATATGTAGATACATGTAGGAGAAACAAGGATGAATTTAGGGTGATAGACGGGCTATCAGCTCTCATCCGGGAGTAAACTCCCTTCCGAGTGATTTGCCTCATTAAGAGGATTTGTGCCCTTTTGGGAGTTGTTTGGGGAGGGAGTAGAACTCCCAATCGCCAATGAGTTCTTACCATAATATTTGTAGGGTGACTCCAAACCAGCAAAAACAAACTGAGAACAAGGTGAAGCCATAGAAGGAACATACCAGAAGAAAGGGAGTAAATTCACGGGTTCCATAATATCAAAATCATACAAATCAATATGGTAGGAAATGAACCCATTAAACCTTACACAATTAAATATGACAAACGATAATACTGCACAACAGGTCCTAAACCAAAGCTTACCAGCTAAGTGCTCAAAAAAATCTGACTTGTGAAAGACAGGCCACACACAAACAGCCGGGAATGTAGGTTGAGCCTGGATGGCTTTTAGCGCGCTTTGCCCTGCCGGGAGACAAATTCCCATTGAGCCCACTGCTAGAGACGCCCTTAATGAGATCTTTCAACCACACAACAACACCAATCAAAACAAGACCACCTCCGGCGCCCTGGCCTCCATCGCACACGTATTTGTAAACCGCAGAACCCACAAACCCACCGAAGCGCAGCATTATCCGTTTCCAAGGCCAAAGTAGGCGCTTTTTGATGATTTCAACCTTCTATTCGACAACCCTTTCGGAAATTGCCTATGAAAACAAAGGGGAAGAAGGAACAACGACGCCGAACTAACAACAACCTAGAACACACTTTCATAAACATGTTTTACGAGCAACATAACAGCCCCGGTAGCCAACGCTTTTTCAAGGCCCGGAAATCGGAGGGTAGGGGGTGAAGAAGCAGACGCCTCTACCACCACAGATTTATTAAGGCTTGAAGATCGGGGGGGGGGGGGGGGGGGGAGAAGTGGAGAGACACAAGTCTCTACCACTGGGTTTTCCCACCACCTAAAGGTGATGATTTTCCTAGACATAATGATGCAGATGCAATTAACCACAAGCAAAGAGCAAGGAAGCCACCAAAGTGGAAGAACAAGAAGTGAAAGAGAATCCCGCCACTACACCACATTAGGGGCCGGGAGGAAGCAACCTCGCCAACGCCCGAACACCGACCGACCAGCAGCACCACGACACACGACCTCTACAGCGCACAAACCAAGCCCTCACCGAGCCACCCTTCCCGGCCTTCCGACCCCCGCCACAGCGCCGAACCACCCGCCACCAGGCACTCGGAGAAATCCCACCCGATAGGGGTAACAAACTGCCTCCCCTTCAACCTTTCACTAGGGATTTCGACCATTGAGCACCACACCCATGAGCAAAGGCGAATCTAGTTGACCTTAGAGAGGGATCTAAGGCCATAATTGGAGAATTTGTTGATAGAGGCTGGAAAATAATTCTCAGAATTGAGTACAGGGTCTTGGTGACAAGGAAGGACAACCCAAGATTGACGAGGGTTTATGCAAAAAACGCCATTGCTCTTCGATTTAGGGTAGGGGTTTGCTTGAGAAAGGGGTCGGGAAAGGAGTTTTGTAAGGAGGATTTGGGGCGCATGTAAAAGCGCGTTCTCCATCTCCAAAGAGGGTTTTGGGAGCGGCACATTAGTGGAACGAGAACAGACTAGGGTTAAAACTTAAAAGCTCACTTTTTTTTAGATAAATAAATAATTTTCGACGGCGGAGCTTAGCTGTGGCAAACTTAACACTGGAAACGGTTAGCTGTCGTTGTACCATGGCAAAACTCGACTCAATTTCCACATCAATCTATGCCGTTTCTATTACCCATGGCAAATATTGTTTTGTTTTAGTTTAGCTACGACAATCCTTGCTGAAGCTACCATCGGTGGCAAAAGGGTATCAATTGTCACGGCAAACCCCTGCCGAAGCTAGGTATCGTGGTTAAATTCTTTATTTTTTGCAGTGATTCCAATTTGTAGCCTAATATTATATTCTATGTGTATGACTTGGTGATATGTTTATTGCTCTTATTTAGACCTTTAAATGAATATATAATTCATGTTGCCGTTTCCTCGACGTTTCCGTTTCCTACAAAATTTGGATTGTCGTTTCGCCGTTTTCGTTTCCCTTCCGATTTCCGTTTCTGTTTTCGTGTAACGTAAGACACTTTTTAAAAATATATATATAAGTAAAGGATTTGGTGGGATGGAATGATCAAGTCTTATTAGATCATCATTTAATAGCATTTTTTTTTCAAACACGAATATCGAACTCTTAATCCGTGATGAAAAGGATTGATTCCATAGAGTGAAGAAGTCTAGTCACCACTCTACCTACAAGTGTGTTAATATCGTGAGACAATTTATTAAAAATTAGTGATATTCTAGTGGTTATAAGGAGGGTGGCCTAGTGGTGTGGAGTAAGTATTTTGCATACCACTAGGTCACTCCCAGTCGAGTTGCCTAGTGGTGTAGAGCAAGGGGTGGTAAGGAGGTCTCAGGTTCGATCTCGGCCTCCGCCCCTTTCCTTGTATGAAAATACAAGGTTTGTCTTGCTCCATTCTAGTGGGTTGAGCCGGTCGACACAAACCGGTTTACTTGATACGTAACTCTTGTCGGCCTGATCACGTGTTCGGGGTTTACCACCGAAGGTGGGTTCCTCACTTCCTCGTCATAAAAAAATAGTGATATCCTACTTCTCAATGAGTAAGTTGAATAAATATATTACAGTATCATATATTTTAGGAAACATTTGGTGGAATATCCATTTAGAAAAGCTAATTAAGTAAATGTCCATATTTAAAGGGATATTAAGTAAGTGTCCACAATTTTAATGTAATCCCAACTTTACCCCTGCACTTAAAATTCCCATTGCTCGTTCTTTCCCTCTGTACAACACCTCCGTCGCTCGCTCCTTCCCACTGCTCGTTCCTTCGTGTCTCTCCACTAATTCTACCACCAGGTCGCTAGCGTTGCTCCTACTGGTGTCACTGCTACTGGTAAGCTTCATTCCTTTTCTCCTTCCCGTCGTTCTCAATCTATTCCCCCTTCTTTTCGGTTACCTTCCCCTTTTGATTTGGAGAATTTCATTGTTAGCCATAAATTCGATTGGGATTGCTTATGCTCTAGATGTGAGTTTTTAGTGTGTTTTCCTTGAACCTACACAATCCGTGGACAGAAGAAAAGCAAATCAATTTAATAGACTTCACCTACTCGATTGGATTCGGATTTGGGAAAACAAACCCTAGCATGTAATGATTTTAATTAGAAAGAAGAATATAGAGGTAAATCGATTTAATAGACTTCACCTACTGTCATAAGTCTCATTGTTTGTTCAATGTGTTATTATAATGTAATGATCTGATTCGGATTCAGATTTTTTTATGAGCACATTGCTCTGATGACAATTGATTTTGGGTTTTTAGGGTTTGTGTGTTCCTATCTACTTCAAATGGATCATCCAGGTTAGTGTTCTTCTTGATGAATCTAATTCGTTCTTACTTTATATGTTGTTCAATTACAAGGGTTTATCATTGCTTGTTTGTTTTGGTGACAATTGCTTGTTTGGTGACAATTAGTATATAGCTTGATTCTACATCATCAATTTAAATGAGACTATAAGGGGTTTGCTTCATTATTTGGTGACAAATGGAATTTATGTTGTTATTTTGTTGTTGTTTTTTAGATTGGTGACAATTGGTACAATTATATATTTTGTTTTGGTGACAAATGGGATTTATGTTGTTATTTTGTTGTTTTTTTAGATTGGTGACAATTGGTAGAGTTATATATTCTGTTTTGGTGAAAGATGGAATTTATGTTGTTATTTTGTTTTTTTTTAGATTGGTGACAATTGGTAGAGTTATCTATTCTGTTTTGGTGACAAATAGAATTTATATTTCATTTAGTTATAATGTAATTTTCATTATCCTTCTGTTCAATTGTAGTGGAAGTTGTGGTATGTATACCATCAAATATATCGAGGGTCTTGCATTTCATGGTGGTATTGAAGCTGTTTCAGACAAGTACATGGATGCATATAGAGAGAGGATGGTTATGGATTTGTTCAAGAAGTGTTGGACATGGGAGCTGTAGGACTACAATATGCACCTATGTTTTAATTGTCACTGTTTTAGGATATTAAGTAATAGAATGTTGCATGGTGCATGTCTGACTATCATGGTGAATGTCTCAACTGTTCCCCTTTATTTTGGAAATTAATGTAGTCTGACAATTGGGGATTTATATTAAGTAGTACAAAGTTGTCTGGTACTTGTAGTTTGGAAGCTATTTTGGATGTTAAGTATAAATGTCTCAACTGTTCCCCTTTTTTTTTTGATATTTTTGTAAGTTAATGGAGTCTGACAATTAAGTATTAGAAAGTTAAAATTTACATCAAATTTCATCTACTTAGGCAATGTTCTAAAAAACGCTTGGCGGGTGCTTGACGGTAGGGAAGGGTTAAGGGTCTAGGCGGGGTCTAGGCGGATTTCATGGCGGCTCTTTGAAATCTAGGCGGGTTTCGACGACCATGGCGGCCTTGGCGGTGGGGCGAGGTTAAGCGTTTAGGCGGGGGTCTAGGCGGGGCTTGAAGGGTTTTTTAGAACAGTGTACTTAGGGTTATTATTGTAACAAAAATGCGTTAATATTAGATGACAAATGTGATGCCATTAGTATTGTACATCAAATTAATCGTTTGCTCAAGTTTAGCCCCTCTAGGGTCTATGCTCCCCTAGTTCTAGGGTTTCAGTTTCGTAACAAAAATGCGTTAATATTAGATGACAAATTTGATAACATTGGTACTGTACACACATTTTAGGGTTTAGGGTTTAGGGCCTTGACCCTAAACCCTAAAGACTAAACCCTAAACTATATTGTACATAAAATTTTCGTCTGCTCAGGTTTAGCCCCTCTTGGGTCTATCCTCCTCTTGATCTAGGGTTTCAGTTTTGTAATACAAATGTGTTAATATTAGATGACAAATGTGATAACATTAGCATTGTAAACATTTTAGTTTGATGAATGTGCTTTGTAGTTGGTGACAATTAATTTCTAAAAAGAGGTGGTTGACACTAGATTTGTGACAAAGTTTTGTAATTGGTGACAGGCTGACAGTAGATTATTGACCAAAGGTTGATGAAAATAGGTTGGTTACACTGTTTTATTGTTGGTGATAATAGATTATCGAAAAGTGGTTGATGACAATAGGGTGGTGACATTGTTTTTTATAAGTTGGTGACAATACGGTTGAATAAATAATATGAAAACAGTGTTCTGTAGTTATTGACAATGTCTTGGTGATGTATAATGTTATGGTGACAGTTTTTTAAGATTACAATATCATGGTGACAATATATTGTCATCAACCTCGTTACTAATAGTTGTCACCAACAATTGTCATCAGGAAAATCATCTATTAGTAGAAAAACCCCATTTGTCACCGAGGAAAAGTGTTACTGCAACTGTCACTGGAAGAAAATCAGCTGTCCCCCAATTTTTTTTGTCACCAACAATTATCACAAGAAAAAAAGAAAATCAATTGTCACTAGAAAAGATTTTCCCCTAACTGTCATCGGAAAAAATAAAATGTCACAAAAAATCAGTTATCACCAAAATAATTGTCACAATTAACTGTCACCAGAAAAATATACTCAATTGTCACTCAAAAACTGTCACCAAATGTATGCGTTGACCTGAATGGTCAATGTTGACTAGTCAATGTTAAAATTAAAAATCGTCAAAGGGGGAGGAAGGGTTAAGGAAGGAAAGGAGGGGTATTTTTGAAAAAAATAGACATTTACTTAATTATGTAAAAAAATTGACATTTACTTAATTTTTAAATCTAAAATGAATATTCACCAAATTTAACCTATATTTTACACATTTTAATCTCCGAAAATAATCTTACATCAACTTATCTCACTCTCCAACCCCATAAAAGTACATAAAATCCATATGTTTCACATTGTAAACTCATGTTTATCAATACGTCTAAATAGAAACTAATTTCCACATATATAGTAACGAATGGGATCGATTAGGTGTTAGTGACTTAGTGTTACTCTATTACGTGTTCCCTTTAAATTGAAACTTTCAACACCCAACTAGGGTTGGTAAATGGTACGGAAATTACCTTATCAACCACGTATCAACCACAAACTGACTATATTGGTTACCACACTTATGGTAACCGATATGGTGGTAACCATCGTGGTGGTAACCATATGAAGGTGGTACGATAATGGTAATGAAATCTGAATACCTTACCGAGAATATATATATTTTTTAAAAATTTATTATTATTTAATATTTTATTGTTTTTTTATTAGGAAATGATTCGGGTGAGAGAGCTCAGCCCGCAGCATCCTTACGGTTGAGGTCAAGAAGACAAGTATTGTTTTGGATATCGACACCCCAGGCAGAGTGGCAAATGTGTGCAACCTTATCAGCCACTCTGTTGCCCAATCGAGGTACATGAGAGAAGGAAACTTCTCTCAAAGTCGATAGAAGGAGTTTGATGTCTGATAAAATCAGTTCTATTTTCCACGGGCACTTGGCCTGTTTATCAAAATAATTTATAATCGTAAGCGAGTCGCCTTCGATGATTATTTTATTTATGCGTAGTTGAACTACATGTTGTACTCCTAGTTTAAGTGCTAATGCTTCCGCCATAAGGGGAATTTTCTTTCCTAACTTTTGGTAGCCTATGTGGACTGGGCGGCCGACCCAGTCCCGAATAATCGTCCCAGCAATGCTTATGCCGTCCGCTACAGTAGATCCATCAAAGTTGAGTTTGAAGCAGCCTCAGGGTGGCTTTTTCCACTTGACCTCCCTTTTTTTGGACTTCTTCTTGTGATGAGTTGATCTACCAGATAGCTGATGAAAGGTTTCATCAAGGTCAGTTTCTAGGCGAGACGTACTGCGCCAGTTTTCTATATGCTTTTTAATGAGGTGAGCTGCACTATCTTTGTTAGGGATTGGGATGTTTCTAAAAATAAATTGATTCCTGATGAACCAAATAGACCACCAAGAAATAGCAAGTACAATTTTCTTTATTTGGCAGGCTACACGACCCGTTAGTCAAATTAGAGATTGAGCTAATAACTGGGTTTGGAAGATGGATTAGTGGTTTCGTATATTGGCATTCTAATAGAAGATGAGTATCATCCTCATCGGCATTGTTACAAAGGCTACACGTAGATGGGACCGAGCCACCGCGAAGAGCGAGTCTTACTGCAGTAGGAAGACCGTCCTGATTTGTTTTCCATAAGAAATTCTTAACTTTAGGTGGAACATCCAAGTTCCAGATCCAGGAATTGGGATCCGGGCTTAGTGAAGATTGATTTGTGAGTAGTTTATATGCGCTAGAAGTAGTAAACCAACCCGCTCTATCGGGCCACCAATATAATCCGTCTTCAAACATTGAGATGGGTAGGGGAATATCTATTATCTCTTTAACTATGTTGTCGGGTAAAGTCGCTTTCATTTTTTCCACCCACCATCTACCGCCCAAAATGTAATCACTAACTAGTTCGTCCCTATTTTCAATTATCGGGCAATCTTCTCTAGATTGTAGGGAGGAAGTTGTGATCCAATTGTCAGTCCAAATTTTAATAGACCTACCGTTTCCTATAGACCAGATAAGACCAGTTTTGAATTTATCAAGGAGAGATGAAAGCTTGGCCCACTGCCAAGACGATGCCCCACGCTTTTTATATTCCAGAATATTCGTTGAGCGAAGATACTTGAACCTGACAATGCTCACCCAAACATTATAAGGTTCGACCAATATTTTCCACAATAGTTTTAATTGGAGAGCTTCATTCATCTCCCTTGATTTTCTGAGCCCCAACCCCCCTTGATTTTTCGGCCTACATATTTTGTCCCAGCTAATTAAGGGGCGGTGTTGGAGATCCTTATTCCAGAAAAAGGTTCAATTAATTTGGTCCAACTCTTTATGAAAAGAGGTGGGAAGTAAGAAGTTCTGCATTAAGTGAAGGGGTTTGGCAGCAAGGTTGGTGCTAATGAGAACAGCACGTCCTTGTTGAGAGAGAGCATTAGCACGCCGTTTCGACAGCTGTTCTTTGGATTTACAAATTATGTCTTCAAATGTTTCTTTCTTTACTCTACCGTTGATAATGGGACATCCAATGTATTTTTCCAGAGAATGTTCATTTCCGATGTTTAGACAAGTAGAGAGTTCAGATATCCTAGAAGTGGAGATTCCTCTAGTTGCTTGGAAGCTGGATTTGTGATAGTTAACTTTTTGTCCTGAGACTTTACAATATGTTTCAATGATTGCTTTTACCTTTCGACTGCTGTCAATACTACCTTTAGCAAAAATGATGATGTCATCTGCAAAAGAAAGGAAAGGAACACGAGGTCCTTTCTTTCCAAATCTGAAACCAATGGGGCTGTTTTCCAGAGAAGCTTCTGCGTTTAATTTACGCGCAAGGAGCTCGGACCCCAGAATGAATAAATATGGAGATAGAGGGTCCCCTTGGCGTAGTCCTCTGGTTGGGGTAAAGATATCTGTAGGACCATTGTTGACTAGGACTGAGAATGAAACCGTAGTTACACATTCCATGATCCATGAAACAAATGTAGGGTGAAAACCAAATTTTTCAAGGACACTTCTCACAAAGGCCCAGTCCACCCTATCATAGGCTTTTTCCATGTCTAATTTTATTGCAAGCCATCCTTCACTCCCGGTCCGAGACCTGAAGGAGTGAAAGATCTCATGTGCTATCAGGATGTTATCTTGGATGGCCCTATCGGAGACAAAGGCCCCTTGGAGGGGGTGGATAAGTTTTTCTATTGCCAGTTTGAGTCTCTCAGAGATAATCTTTGAGATAATTTTGTAAATTGTTGAGCATAGACTAATGGGTCTGTAGTGACCTGTAGAGCTTGGATTGTCCTTCTTAGGAAGGAGTGTAATAAAAGTGTGATTGATTTGTTTTAACATTCGGCTGGAGTGAAAAAAGCCTTTAACAGCTTTGGTAACGGAAGCGCCAACGATATCCCAATATTTCTTATAAAATTCTGATGTAAACCCATTAGGGCCAGGGGATTTATTCTTTCCCAGGCTAAATACAGCCGACTTAATTTCGGCATTAGTAGGGTGTTTTATCAAGAAGTCATTTTCTTCCATAGAGATGGATGGCTGGATTAAACTAAGCAATTCATTTAAGAGACCCTCATTGATCGGTTCTTTTCTAAACCGCTTTTCAAAATCAGATTTGATTTCATTTCTTATGTTTTCCTCTCCAATAGTAAGGGTTCCGTCTACCGAAGTTAAATTTCTGATCTGTTTTCTATATCTTCTACCGGTCGCCACACGATGGAAATAAGTTGTGTTGGAATCTGAATATTTTAAGTGTTTTGTCTTGGCACGTTGGTTCCAAAACGATTTCTGAAAGAGAAGCAACTTGTCATTCTTATTGTTTTACCTTTAAGTTATAAGTTTTTAATTTTAAGTTTTTACGGAGTACTTTATATTTTGTGTTTTAATTTTGACATAAATTGGTCATTTCTATTGGTTCTAGTCTCTTCGTTAGTTCGTTCAAACAGGCAAACACAAACTGGTCATTTCTACTGTTTTGATTTTGATTTTTATTCTGATGTTTTATTGATTTTGAACTTGGTTTATTTGAACTTTTAATAGGTGATAACCATATTAATTTTGTTAATCATATTTTTTCGTTCGATAACTTTGATGGCTATCGAACGACCAAGGGGTTTCAAACAAAAATAGAAACAGAATTACAACATGGTAATCATGGTAATGTACCAATGATAACCACAACTTGTGATTGGTACGTGAGATGAAAATTTGCATACCACCAGTTGGTGGTTGTTACGCGGTAATCACCATTTTTTGGTGGTTAGCGTTCCATGCCAACCCTACACCCAACAATTTTATTACCGTCTACAATTCCCTAGCAAATAATGTTAAATAAAATAAAAGAGAGAATCTGTTAGATATTTAGATGTGGTTCACAAGATTTCTTTTTCTTCCTTTTTTTTTGTTCCCAAAAATAAAAATAAAAATAAAAATAGGAGTAAAGTAGTCTAATGAAATAAAAAAAAGGGTGCAAAGGGAACCAACAAAACCATGGGAAAACCCTCTTGTGAAGAACGCGCTACACGCGCCCCCAAATTCTCCCACAATCCGCCCTCGTGCGTCCTTGTTCATCAGCCCCAAATTTGTGTGAATCTCCTCTCAAATCCTCTTATGAGATCCAGATCCAGTGAAATCGAGGCCTATCGATGCCGACCTCGTCCCTGCGCACCGTCCTTGAACGGTGGAATCACCGTTTCTTGGGCAATCGTTGCAAAATCAAAACACAACCCTAATTCCTTCGATGGGCTCGATCTTATCTCAGCAAGTCCCATAATCCAAAAATTCCCAAGGAAGAAAGTCAAGAAGAAGGAGATTATATGGAAGAGGAGTTCAATTGGCTCCTGTCGATTGATTGTTGCCGGTTGCTTTTGTGGGTGGTGGGTTGGCAATCTCTTGATTAATAATCTGGTCAATATGATTTGGGGGTTTGCTTCTTGGACAATCCTATGTCCTGAATCCTTTGGAGTGGGAACCCGATCTGTGTTTCTGAAGGCGCGTATGAAGATATTTGTTGAGCCCCAGTCGAATCGGCCTCCGCTGTGGCCAAATCCGTGGTGTACTGCTCTTCTTTGCGCGGTGTCGCTGATGGGCGTTGGCGTTCTCTCTTATGGCCATGTCTGGGTGGTGGTGCCTCCTCTCTGCATCACGCATCCCTCCTGGGGGCCGGATCTCTTATCCGGTGTGGTTCGCTCCCTTTCTCTCTCCTTTTCATATCTTCTTGCCCGGAGGTGTGGTGAGGATCGGTTCACCCCCTTGTCCTCTCTGCTCTCCTTCCTTTACTTCCCTTTGATAATCTATCTATTGGCTAACAATATATGCCTAATTGTGTCTCTGTTGTTGACATCTGAGACTGATAAAAGGAAAAAATTAATGGGAACAGATGATCCTGTCTCCCCAATGAGTACCCCCCCGTAAGGGTTTGACAAAGCCGGAGGGCTATAAACTTCCTGAGGTGCATCTCGGCCCCGATGATGGAAAAAAGAATAAGAAATTGAAATTTAGCACTGGGATGATGTTCTGGTGGCTCGTAATCAACTGGATACCACTGATCTCGTGGCTAGGACCTATGATGGAAAGCAGACCAGCTATCTTTCGCACCTCTCGGTCCCTGGCTTCCTGTGGCTTACCAATGGTGGCCATGGTGATCCAGAGTCGGTTCAGGTACGTGTGGAAATCCCCAGTGGATAAGTTACTGTCTACCACTATTACAACTGATCGGTTTGATATGCAATGTGTTATTGTGGAGACCTCACGAAAGGGTAAACAAAACTTGATTGGCAACAAAGAGGCTGAGGAGTTTTTATTCTCCAGTGATGCCGACGAAAAGATAAGATGCAACAGGGCATTACTTGGATCTCATTTTATTAAAGGAATCATCAGTTCTAAAACAAAACAGAAAAGAATTTCCAAAGTATATGCAATGCTTTGTTTAATTTGGCTTAGTCTCTTTATGATTATTGATCTATCATTTTCCTATGGGTGGTCATTGGACTTGATATTGTTGTGCATAACACTGTGGAAGGAAATTTTTTATGTGTTGTGGGTACCATTTACAAACTCTGATGATGTGAATAAGGGTATGGCAGCAATGGTTTTTCTTAGGGCTGTTCTGCATTTCACTAAGGGTATTGCTTCCTTGGATCAAAAAGCCAGGCCAAATGGGGTTCATCTTCCCCTGTGTGCACCCTCTGCCGCTCCTGATATTTCTCTCTTGGAGATGTATCAGTTGAGGTTGGCAAGGATGATAGAGCTTTCCAAGTGGGAACTCTGGTGGTGTTTGAACAGCCCCAGAAAAACTAGTGATGTGATATCCTTGCCGAAGGGTTTTTCGATTAAACACTACAGGAAAACAGTTGACCGGAGAAATTTAACATGTAGCATGGTGTACTGGATGCTTAACTTGTTACCCTGTTTGATAACTACTATGCGGCTATGGCGAGTTTGGAACCTTATCTGTCAAGTTTACGGGTTTAAAGTGGCATCCCTGGGAGGTAAGTATTGTTGTAATTGTCATTCAGTCTGGCTATGGTTATGGCAGCCCATATGTATGAATAACTATAACCTTGTGTTGGTCATATTAAGTAATTCTTGCCAAATTGAGAATTCTAAATGTCGGACTAGATTTCTTGGTTATATCAAATATGTTAGTCTTGAGATTTGGTTTTTAAAAACATGTCTACAGTGGGAGCTTGATGCTCCTCAATGTAGGGATAATCGACAGAACTCGCAGGTGTTATCCTTTCTGGGTATATTATTGGTTAACTATCTAATGAATCGAAGATTATGCTTATTGATTAGTTTTTACTGCCTTATTCATTGTAAAATTGGTTTGTGTGGGTTGTGTTATACACTACTCTCTTGGGTGCAACCTTGGTTTCTTGAAACTGGGTCAATTGAAATTAGCTACTGTGTGATTATTAAAAATCCAGTCACCTCCACCAAGTATGTATCCTTTCAGTGCAAGCATAAGATGACCGGTGTTGGCTCCCATTCAATCAAGTGTATCATATATTTTAAACAAGGTGTCTCATTTCTAGGTCCAGCTCTACATTGCAATGTATGTATTATTTTAGGAAGAGCTAAAATGAAGATTAATGTTAAAACATCTATGACTAAATTCTCTCTTGTGAAACAAACCGCAGGTGTCATGTGGTATGGTCGATCGATTGTCATCACCTATAGCTCAAATGGGAATAGATTTGTACGAAGGTCCGTTTGGACTAAATATAAAAGAGAAACACTAGGAAAAGCCATAACATACAAGATTTATTCGACTACAGAACAAAGTCAGGGTATAAATAAGCAAAGGAGAATCAGACTTGTGGAAAATAAACCTCTAACTACCTACAAAAATGTGAATAATCTATCTCTATCAGAAGCACTGCACCCTCGGCTTCTGATGGACTGGGTAGTCAAATAATGAAAGCGGGTTTCTGGAATATCAGAGGCATAGGAAAGTCGAATATTTGGACAGACCTTAAAGCAATGCGAATCAATGAGCACATCTCGCTAATGGCAATTGCAGAGATTAGAACAAATAAAATTCCTCAGGAAAAGAATTGGAAAGCAAGTGGATACAATAATGCTATATGGTCGGCAGGGAATGATAGAACGGGAGGAATAGGACTCCTTTGGAATGAGAACGTTCTTCAAAATGAATCAATTGAGTTCGATGTGGTACTACCAAGAGTAATTCGGGTAAAATACTCATGCTTAGATAAAAACTTCACAGGAATAATATTTTTTGTCTATGCACCCCCTCACGAGTCAGACAAAGATGTCTTCTGGAATGAATTCTCGAATATTGTCACAGATGAGCCCCTACCATGCCTAGTAATAGGAGATTTGAATGAAATAAGTAGCAGCGGTGAAAAACTCGGCGGAGTAGCAAATAGTCAAGCTAGATATCTTAGACTAAATCAATTCAAAAATCAATGCTCTCTGCTTGAGATCCCATCCTGGGGCAATCAATTTACTTGGAGGAAAAAAAGGGAAGGGGAGGATAATATCTGGGAAAAACTAGATCGAGTACTGGTTCAATAGGACCTTCTTCTGGAATAAAGACATCCAATACAAACCCCTTATAGGATGGGACAAAGTTTGTAGACCAAAAGCGAAAGGAGGAATGGGATTAAGGAAAACAAAGGAGATGAATGAGGCACTACAAATGAAACTTATTTGGAAAATTATTGCTGAACCAGATAATTGTTGGGTTAAAATTATCAACCATAAGTATCTAAAGTCAACGCCAATACTTAAATTTGAGAAGAAAGGAAATGTCTCATGGCAATGGACGCAACTGAGAAAACTTATTAAGCCATTTAAGGAAGGTCTAGCATGGTCAGTCGGCGATGGGAAAACAATCAAGTTCTGGCATGACAAGTGGGCTCCGGTTAAGAATATTCATAATGCTTGTCTCGACCCGACAAAAATCAACTGGGAAGAAACCGTTGATCAGTACATTCAAAATGGGGCATGGAATCTGGAAAAACTTAGAATGATAATGCCAAATGATATTGCGCAACAGATAACAGAGGTTCCCCTCCCGATAAATCAAATACGGGACAGAATGTATTGGTGGCCAGACAGAAAAGGGTGGTTTACGACGTCTAGTGCGTATAAACTTAATACAAGAACAACAGAACTTAATAATGACAATAATGCATGGATCTGGAACTTGAACGTTCCACCTAAAATTAAGAATTTCATGTGGAAAGTCTGTCACAATGGACTCCCAACAGCTGCCCGTCTCGCCAGAAAAGGAATTGCAATACCACCTTATTGTGCCTTGTGCAATCATCATGAAGAAGATAACCACCCACTTATTGTTTGAATGCAAATTCTCACTCTGCTGTTCAAGCTTATCACCAAGAGTGAAATCAGAAATTTCAGACAATATCATATTATCAAGAAATGTTGAGGGATTAATGACAAAATTAGACAGACTACTTGACTCACAACAAAAACAGAAACTGGTATTCCACTGGTGGACCATCTGGAGTATTCGTAATAAACTGATTTTCCAACAACAAAAAGTGCCAAATGCAAGAGGATTTGAAAAACTTGTCGACTCATATATTAATGAATGGAGGAAAGCAGGAGAGCACAATGATGAGGATAACAACGAAATACAACATCGAGTAAATGCCTCTAAGGAAAATGTGAGCATTAGGAAGAAGGAAAAATGGAAAAAACCACCAACTGGGAGATTGAAACTAAATTTCGATGGTTCCGCCTCTGGTCAACGGCAAAGCTCGATAGGCTACATCATTCGAGACAACACAGGGGATTCAGTAGTAATGGGAAGTAAACTAATTGGACACCAGTCCCCCTTAATGTCCGAAGCCTTGGCATTGAGAGTGGGCGTTCTGAGGGCTCTCGAGATGAAAATCCCCAAAATTATTATTGAAGGAGATTCACTGACCATCATCAATCATTTACAGTCTAGAAGCAAATGTCCATGGGAAATTGAACTAATTATGTCAGATATTAGCACTCTACTTACGGGGTTTTACGAAGTCTCGTTTTCACACGTTCTTCGTAACGACAATTGCGTGGCAGATAAGGTTGCACACCTTGCTCATATTGCCTCCATCCCCTCTTTATACACTGACCCAGGTCTTATTGACCTCATCCGAAAGGATGCTGTCGGATAGCGGTTCGCATCCGAATTATTACTTAATCAAAAAAAAAAAAAAAAAAAAAAAAAGGGTGCACTGTCCCAACTGCGGTACCTGCCTACCTCCCTGTTGAAGGCTAATTATGAGTGCAGGGGACGGGTTTGGCGGGACCACTCCTTTGCTTCCATACCTCTGTAGATATTTCGTACATCTTCATTCAATTTTATTCAGTGTCTTTAGTTTTCATCCAAATACTACAATTTTCAAATTAGGATAACAAGTGTTACCTAAAATTGGAGTACTGTATAAAAAAGGAATGGCAGTAAAGTTACTTCTTTTGACCAAAGTTCACGGAATTTGATACAAATTACAAGATCATTTAAATAAATAATTACTGTATATCCCTAGTACAAATTACAGTACAAGTTAATTTAATACTACTCCGTCCTAAAATTAGATTTATTTTTTTATTTTTATATTGTGCATTATAAATTATTATATTTGAATAAAAATATAAAACTGTCGTACTCTCACAAAAGCTTAAACTATTATATAAGACGGCGTCGAAACGCGGAGAACTTTCCACTTATGGAGAAGACTTCCTAAGACGTAGACAACGGGAAAAAAAACGACCCTACCATCCAATCAAGACTCAAGAGGAGATAAAATAATATATAAAAAAAATGGGATAAATTCATTTCTCTACTCTCTCAATCAGATTAACAGGATAAAATAAAAAGCAGTGTAATTTAGTAAGAGCCCCACCATCAAAATCAGAATATATATAAATATAATATAAAAATAGATTTACTCTACCAGTACCAGTTTGCTTTGTTTAATTTCCTTCCTTTTCTTCTCTCTCTTTCTCTCCATCCATGGGGTTTACCGGACGACTTGACTTTTCCGGCATTGACTTACCGGCGAGGTGAAGGCGGAGAAGCTGGAGGGAAGCGAGATCCGGTGAGCTATGGATCTCAATTGATTCAATTTAGGAGAGTATTTATTTAATTGTCAAGAAAAGAGGAGCAGATACGGCAAGGTAATAAAGCCACAGAATGAGTGCTGCCTGATTCTGTTTCATGTGGAAGGTTCTTCGCCCTTTGCTACTTACTCCTCCCAAAGATCACGTCAATTCAATGCCCAAGGCCGCACCGAATTTCTGTTGCAAATCAGTGTGTAGTTACCTCATTCGCTCCCTCCCCAAATGCATAGAATCTCCTGTGCTGTCTTTTGAAAGATAAAGACGCACATCTCCTATTCAATTCAGCTTCAGAGTTGGGAAGATTGAGCTTAATTAGCTGATTGATTTGAGGGGATTTTGATTTCTTTTTTTATTTTATTTTGCATAGGATGGGCGATGAAATCTGACTTGTGTCGGTTATTGGATGGGATGGATTGAAAACATGACAAAAACCAGCAAATTTTGTTTCTTCTTCTTCTTTTACTTGTTAGCATAGAGAGGGAGAGATGGGGAGAGAATTTGTATACGTAATTCTTGGAGGAGTAGCGGCAGCTCTTCAATTCACCAAAAGAGTTGTTTCCGCCGGCGAGCTCTGCATCATCTCTCATGAATCGGTACTCCATCCCCCTTCATTTTTTCATCTCGGTTAGGTATTTGAGAATTCAACTCAATCGGCTCTTGAATTCCTTTTGGCTACAGTGTGGAAATTTGATTCTGTCATTTATTGGTTCAGTTCCCAATTTGCTTTCGTATCAATCCCCAAAATAGCATTTTCTTTTTCTGTACGTGTCATATTGAGAGTTTAATTATATTAGATCGAGTATGTTAGGGTGATAGGAAGATGCATCTAGGTTGAAACTGTGGTGAATTCTTCACTCAGCCAAAAGGAGGCTCTGCAGTTGGTACCATGGGTCGTGCAAAGTTTGCGGTGAATTGTGTGAAATTGTGGTGAATTCTTCACTCAAGCGGCAGCTCGTGAGCACGGGATTGTAGGAGTGTGGATTTGTGTGAATTCTCTACAGGATTTGCATGTACGAAGGTATGAATATGGGCAAGGAGTTTCTGGTTCCGCCAGGAAACGAAACCCTTGTAGGTGGCTATTGGATGGAGACACCTAACCAGGGGAGTCTGCCAATTGATTGCCTGGAAAGCCTAGCAGGAATTTCAAATTGGCAGGGAATTCTAGGTGATGGAGCAGCCTACTCACAGCCACTGCCGGTGCAAAATCGTAACATGGCATTTCATGATTTCAGTGGAGCTGGTCAAGCTAGCTTTCCTGGCAATGTTAGCGGTTCCTTGGGGAACATGAATGGAGGTCTGTGTCAAATTGATCAAATGTATGCACAGCCACTGACTGTGGATGACGGTTCTTGTAACGGCTCCTGGGAACAGCTCCTATCATTGATGAAAGCACCATCAGCCGCACCTGAAAATTTTACAGCATACAAAAGCACGAGAACAACAAATGATCAAGCTCTCACCCCACATTCAGGAAACCGACACGCTGCACCTCTGATAAATGCACCATATGCGGTACAAAGGAGTGGGACAGCAAGTAGCAGTGTAGAAGCTAGCCATTTATTGCTTACTTCACAGTCCATGATGAAAGCACCATGGAATGGTATGCAAAACACAAGCTCAAATGTGCACTCTCAAGAGAGCAGCTATCAGATGCAGCGTAATGTCACCTGCTCAACGCCCTTGGCCCAGAGTCACTACATTCCACCAGTCCCTAGACAAAGTACTTGTCCGCCTTACTCAATGCAGGGTAATACATTCTAACTTTTGCTCCTAAACTGATTTTATGATCAATGTTCCATGCATAAGATGGTTGTTTTTGTATGCAATACAGTTTTGCCTTACTACCATTACAGACGATTTTGTTGCATGCATAAGACGGCTTATAAAATCAATCCAGGCTGCATATTGATCTGTTTTGATGAACAACTGTGTAGATCTATACTTGCAATACACAAAATAAAAATCCTAATTCTGTTACATCACTAGCTGAGTGATCAGTACATGTTACACATATCTCATATTTTGTCTTACTTTGCTGCTTAGGCTAGTATAGTATGAAAAGCTAAAGTAATGACAATGTGACAGATTTCACTGTCAAGATAAAAGGTCACATTTATCACATTGCACAAGCAGCTCCAGTAAATTAACTGTTGAGTGAATCCGATTTTTTTTTTTTTTGCCTCCAATCTAATATTCGACAAGCTTACTCTGCAGAGGGATTTCCAGTCTGCTACGATCCTCGTTATAATCTGAACCGCTCACAAGTTAATGCAACCTCAAGCATCACAAGCTCCTTCCAGTTTGCACCACAGACTCCACAGTCAGCCAAGAGAAGCCATCAATATTCAACAGAAATGGTTCTCTCTCTCTGTCAAAGCTCGAACCAGGACAAAGCTCTGCAGGAGGATTTAGCAATCTCAAACATCACACAATACTCCCAGTTTGCACCTGCAACTCCACAGCCGGCCAAGGCAGCAGACGGCCACCAGTGTCTAGCTACACAGAATCTATCCATTGATCAAGTTCAGAAGCAAGATCAAGTTCAGAATGGGATTTTGCCACTCTCCATAGAAAATGAACCCACTAGACATGATTCTCAGGAACTTCTACAGAGCATACTGGACTCATCATCCACTGCCATTGGCACATCACTCAAAGAAAGGGATGGTTCAGAAAATGAAGAAAACCAGAACATAGACCTGAACAAGACCCCGCTGAAGAAAACGCCTAGAAGAAAGAAGCACAGGCCAAAGGTCATTGTAGAAAACAAACCTCAAAGGAATCGGAAGCCTGCAAAAGAAAAAGTTGGTCCGGATGGTACCCCATTGCCAAAGAGGAAATATGTACGGAAGAGCAAGAGCGATGCCATAAAGACTCCAGAACAAGATCTAGGAGAAAAGCACAAGGAGGCTACCACTGAGCGGGCATCCAAATCTTGCAGAAGGCCCCTTAACTTTGAGCTGCTGGATGATATTGTAGATACAACAAAGCTGGCTGACCAAGAGGAGAAACAGAATGAAGCACAGGAGAATGTCTTTCAAAATGGCATTGCTGAAGAAGCAAGACTGCCCATTGGATCTAACCATTCCACAAGAATAAACTCAGCTCCGAGATGCAGCCAAAGGAATGTACAGATTCAGGGAAATAAGGAAACAGGAAATTCCACCAGCTTTAATCCAAGTATTCATCAACTACAGGAAGAAATTCGCCAGGCTAACCAACATGTGTTTGGGACCCACCCTGTAATGAGAAACCTGCAAACAGACAAACCATACATGAGTACCCGTAACGAAGCCAAAGGAGAAACCGCTCTTTGCAAGAAAATTGCAAATGGCTATCAAATACCTGGATATCATCCTCTGCATGCAGGAGTAGGTCAGACCCTTTTCCAAGAAATGACTGCTCAAGAGAAACTAGAGAGAACTAGGCAGACAATTGAGCAGATACAGCGGCAAAGGGTGTCAGAATACATTCAATCAAGGGGCTCTAAGAGAGATTACGCTCTCACTAAAGAGCATGAAGGTTCTGTCTATCCAACAAACACAATAAATTCTCAGCCATTGTGCCAAGAGATCTTACAAAATGAGTATATCAGGACTAACAGCAGGCTTGATCAGTGCTACTCTGGAGATCAGAAGAGAAAGAGAATTGAGAACTTAATCCATACAACCACCTCAAGCATCCAATCTTCCGCAAGATTTGTTCGTAACTGTTCAAGCCAAGTTCAAATGAATGGGTACCATGTGGACCGTTTTCTAGAGGTAAATGGTGGATTATTGAACTCATATCATAAAAGCAATAAATCTGCAAATCCAAATGGAGATCACTGCTACTCTTCTAGCGAGTTAAACCCTGCTACTGCATCACCACATGTAAATTTCATGAGGAAGTCAACATATGCTTCCGAAGCAAGTTTGGGACAAGCGAAGCTAGCTGAAAGACAAGCCAAAATATCAGCTTTAGCTCGTGCAATAAACTCCCTCAATCCACGGCCGTACCCTAATGGGCAAAATCAGATGCCTTCAAATCATATCAACTCGAGAGCTCAGCGCCTATCGACTGAAACAACCAATATGAGTAACCATGCTATTGTGCCAATAAAAAAGCAGAATGGAGGATCTATGCTACCCAAGCCTGTAGCAAGTAACACAGGTAATTCCTATCTCCAAATATCCGATCCTTACCAATCTCCTAAATAAATTTATGTAAATTGTACTTGTGCATATATTTCTGTAATTTCCTTAATGAACATATTAGTTCATGCAGTACTGTATCACCCCCTAGAATAGATTTCTTTATAAAATATATTGTCCAGAAACGCACACAACATACCAAAAGATGCAGCTGCCCCCATGCAAAGTTATATATTAATTGACTGTTAACTTGGCGGTAAATTTTGAATGTCTTGAAAAGATACCTAAAAAGAACATATATGCACTCTCAAACTCACCCACATATTAGCTTATTAATAATATTCATGTTAGATTTCAGGAAAAAAAACTAATCCCATTTATATTCAGGCTCACATCTGAAACAGAAGAATACTGTTTCAGTGGATGACATTACAGATCAACTGAAATGTCTGAATCTGAACTCAGCAAATAATGGAAAGTTTAAAGATGAGCAAAAAGCTCTTGTCCTCTACAAAGCTGATGGAACAATTGTCCCATACGAGGGGTTTGATCTTCTGAAGAAACGAAAGCCCAGGCCTAAAGTTGATCTTGACCCAGAGACTAACAGACTGTGGAATCTCTTGATGGGAAAGGAAGCGAGTTATGATGAAAAACAAACAGATGAACAGAAGACAAAATGGTGGGAAGAACAAAGGAACGTGTTCCGTGGGCGAGCAGACTCCTTTATTGCACGCATGCATCTTGTTCAAGGTAAAAATCTTGTGCACCAATGCTCTAGATTTATATTATATCTATATAGGACAAGAGTTGAGAGAAGTACAACTGACATGCATCCGTTGAAAGGTTTATTATATTTTCTTTTTATTTAGGCTTTGTCTGTCTTTTTCTTCTTCTTTTTCACATACGTTTATTATCTAGGTTGTTGTAAGCATCAAATAAGCTTCTGAAACATGCATTTCAATTGTAGCAGGATATTATAAAAAGCACATAATGATAGACACCCCAATTGAACAAGGCAAATCTTAGATATTGATAAAAAAACGAAAGACGTCAACATGGGAATAAGATTTTTGTAAGAAGTCGTGGAGGAAGTGCCAAGTAAATATCAACTCAAACCTTGTTTTGTTTTATAGAAATGCAAGTAACTTGACTAGGAAGCCACTTCTCAAGTAGTACAAATGTGCATTATACTAGCCTAAATGTAATAAGCATGGTCATTATTCTACTTAATTTATGTTCATCAGCACCATAGGTCCATCAGCATACTCTGATGAATAGACACTGCATCATTATTTTCCGTGCTTTTGTTTTGTTTTAGTCTTTTCAAAATTGTTATCTTCAACTATGGAGTAAAATGTCTCCAATTTGCATTGTAACGAAGAAAGCAAACAAATCTTAACAGGAGACAGACGCTTCTCACCATGGAAGGGATCAGTTGTAGACTCAGTCATAGGAGTGTTCCTTACTCAGAATGTTACAGACCACCTCTCAAGGTATAGCATCAGTACTTTGAAATCTCCTTTTCTTTTAAAGAAGAACCTAAATAGTCCCAGGGCATACAACTTATAAACTGTTCTTCAATTTCATGATGCAGCTCTGCTTTCATGTGTCTAGCAGCACATTTTCCCTCCCAGTCAATAAACAGGAACATCGGAAGTTGCATTAACAAACTAGACGTGTTGGTAGAAAAACCACAACTCTGCATACTAGAAACAAATGGCACAATCCAAAGGGATGACAGGTTTAGAAATCAGGTCATTTGCAATAGAGTCACTAATGAAGCAGCAGATGTGCAAATGCCGACGCAAGCCTCAGCAGAATGCATCCAGACATTAGTTAAAGAAAACAACTTGAGTCTGGATGAGCTAGTTTCATCGCAAGATTCTGTAGAATCTTCCAACATTCGTATGAATGGTGCAGTGCAACCCTTCTTTATGTCTGATTTAAGAGCCAATTGCCAAACAAATGGCTATCAGCCCATCAGCAAATATAGCAAGATGTCATTCATTATTGAAGAAATGGAAAACCTTGTCGGGTTCCCAGACTTCACAAGCCAAGAATCTGGAAGTTCATGCTATAATGAAGCTATGGATGGGCATTTACAACTACAAAATGAAGAGGCTAGCCAGCAGAAGCAACTAGATGGCACTTACCCGTTTGATCTTAACAGGCCTCAGTTCCCAGCTCCAAATATTTCCTCCAACAACTGGCAATTTCCTGCGACTGGAGGCTTAAGATTGTCTGACACAGATAATGGCAATATACACAGCAACCACCATCGTATGTCTTTGCATTCAGCTGCTGCATCAAAAGATATGGGTATCACGAGCACAGGAACTGGGAAAGAGGCTGAAGAGAACATTGCCTTATTTCATACGGAAAAGGCACGGGCCGCAGAACCAGCAACAGAAAACTCGTGTATATTACAGAGAAAGGGTAGTTCTGCTGCAGAGAATGGAGTGTATATTCAGAAGAAATCAGTAGAATCAGCCTTGAAGGACCAAGATTGCTCATCCACAGAGGCATCTAGTAGGACCAGGACAAATGTTCCAAAAGAAAAAGTTAGAAAAGCAGAGGGTGTGAAAAAGACAATAGAGGATTGGGATGGCCTACGTAGGCAGGTAAAATCAGAAAGAAAAGAGAGAGAACGAAGCCATGGCACCATGAACTCCATGGATTATGAGGCACTTCGCCACGCAGACGTCAAAAAGATATCAGACATTATCAGAGAAAGAGGGATGAACAATATGCTGGCAGATCGGATGAAGGTATGGAAAAAAAAAAATCATTTAGGTGCTATGAGGTTCTGGGTATTATATTACAGTTGTGTGTCAATAATTTAACTTAAGTAACACGATGTTTTATACGGAGTATATTTTATTTACTGAAGTGACATTTATTTCCAGTGTATAATGAAAATCAATTTAAACCTTGAAACAATCCTGGATATTGAAGATTTTGTTAAATATGATTCATTTGGTTCATATGAGTTGGAAAAATGATAAAAGTTTTTATAAATATGTCAAATTAGTAATGTATTTTGGAATATGTACCCATCAAATTTTGTTTAATATTGTTGATATAAAATGTTTATATAAGGGATATTTAAAAAAAAAACTTTTTCCAATTCAGATGGATGACATTTAACAAAACATTCAATATACAAGGTCGTTTCAAAGCTTGAATTGATTTTTATATTTACATTAGAAAAAAAAATGTCACTTGAGTTGGGTTTTATTAATATTATCGAACATCATGTCAAATAAGTGCAATCAGTGAAATTAAATGGAACCCGTAAAGTCATACCTCAAATCTCATAGCACCTAAATGAATTTTTTTCTTAAAGGTATTACCATAAAAAATGTGTTAGTGGTTAAATTCAAGTGCAATTTTTAACCCCTTCAGAAAAACATGCTAATACTACGTGCACATCCTTCAGGACTTCCTCGACCGCCTAGTGAGAGATCATGGAAGCATTGACCTTGAATGGTTGAGGGACACTCCCCCTGACAAAGCAAAGTAAGCTTTTTAGCCAAATTTGTGTCTAAACGATTTTATTTCAAATGGTTTCCCAAATATAACAACACTGTTAACCTCTCGGTCCCTTGTGACATTACAAAACTAAGAATATTATTGTGGATCCAATCTATGTCCAGGGACTATCTTCTCAGCATAAGAGGCTTAGGCTTAAAAAGTGTGGAGTGCATACGGCTATTGACTCTTCACCAACATGCTTTCCCGGTATGCTATCTCCATTTAGATGTTTATCATTATCTTGGTAAAAATTGAAAAAAAAATAAAATCATATTGAGAGCAGGTTGACACAAATGTTGGGAGGATTGCTGTGAGACTTGGATGGGTACCTCTGCAACCACTTCCAGAGTCACTACAACTTCATCTTCTAGAAATGTAAATATCATAATTCTTCCTAACCTCAATGACATCATTCTTTTTATAACGTTACTAAGTACTAACTACCCTTTTACATAGGTACCCGATGCTGGAATCTATTCAAAAATACCTCTACCCTCGACTGCTTAACCTGGATCAGCGAACACTGTAAATACCTAGCTGTCATACCTAAGCCTTAATGTGCCCCCAAACTGCATATTTAATCATTCAGAAAAATTATGCTTCTCTTTACATTTTATTAACACATTCTTGTCAATCTGCCTTTTATTTTAGATATGAACTACATTATCAGCTGATCACATTTGGAAAGGTAAGCAATCATTTCGATCGCATTAGATACACTAGTAATATGTTGAAACATAATTGAAAAGATCATATTGTTTTTATTGGATTAATTCTCAAAATAACAATGCAGGTATTTTGCACAAAAAGCAAACCAAATTGCAATGCTTGTCCAATGAGAGGAGAGTGCAGACACTTTGCAAGTGCATTCGCAAGGTAAACATTCCAATGCATAAACCACAAAACTTCAATAGAGAACTTACTTGACAAATGCAAAGAATCCTTTTATTGTCTACGTGCACCATAGCATAAATCATGGAACCTGAATACAATGAACAGAAAAAAAAACTAGGTCATATGCAGGAAGAAATACAAGCTCAAAAAGATACTAATATTACTTCAACAGAAGAAAACCATGGCTTTTGCATATGTGATACAGATAAAAAGAAGAGGTGCATGTATCTGACAATGTCAGTCTGTGTGCTGAGTATAATAGTCAGATATAAGAGAAAAATCCGGGGAAAAACACTTGGCATGCTTGTGTCAAGCACTTCCTAATGGGATTAATATCTATATATTAATATAAGTTATTTTTCCTGGATAAGGTAATATCTACTAGATTTGCGGAAATAGAATTTTGATATAACCATATTACTTCATCCGTCTCAAAATTTAAGTCGCTTTAGACTAATTTAGTTGTATCAAAATATATGTCATTTTAGGTTTTCTAGGTAGGGGATAGTAATGATTTGTATTGATTTGTGTGTTGTTGACCTTTTTAAAGATTTTGATTGGTAAAAAATATAGTGGGTATTAAAAAACAATAAAATTTATGAATAAAGTTAGTGGAATGATGAGTTGATTGAGGGGTGAGTGTTTTATTAAAACTTGTGCACAATCCTAAAATGACTTAAATTTTGAGACGGAGGGAGTACTAATTAAGAAAAATTTTATGCAGCTCAAGGCTAGCCCTACCCGGACCTGAGGAGAAAAGTATAGTCACTTCAAATAACCTAAGTGATCCCAGCAGGAATCCATCAATAGGTGCTTGTCCACTGCCTCTGCATTCCTTGCAGGATGTGACACCTGGAGAAGCAACAATTGCGCACAAGACATGTGAACCTATAGTTGAAGAGCCAACTTCACCAGAACCAGAACCAGAACCAGAAAGCACAGAAATTTCGGAGATTCTTGACATTGAGGAAGCATTCTATGAGGATTCTGATGAAATTCCAACAATTAGGCTGAATGTCGAAGAGTTCACACAAAATTTGCAGAATTTCATGCAAGAAAATATGGAACTCCAAGAAGGTGATTTGTCAAAGGCATTAGTTGCTTTTGATCCAAAAGCTGCGTCCATCCCTACACCTAAGCTAAAGAATGTGAGTCGGCTAAGGACAGAGCACCAAGTGTAAGTTTAACTTTTCCATTTCCAATACAATCATAATATGATACACCACAAGAAACATAATCTAACTTCCCCTGAAAACTGCTCCCTCCGTCTCGAAATTTAGGTCGTTTTAGGTCTTTATTCTTGTATCAAAATAGATGTCATTTTAGGTTTTCTATGTAGGGGTATTAAAAAAAAAATGATTTGTATCGATTGGTGTGTTGTTGATTTTTTTAAAGATTTTGATTGGTTAAAAAATGTAGTGGATATTAAGAAAAACAATAAAATTTATGAAAAAGTTAGTGGAATGATGATGTTGATTGAGGGGTGAGTATTTTATTAAAACTTGCGCAAAATTCTAAAATGACTTAAATTTTGAGACGGATGGAGTATATGTTAGGTACATTTAATCTTCTTTGTCAAGGAACCTTTTTTCAAGCATTCCACAACTAGGATGATTCAAGCAATATGCCAATAGTTGGAATCGCTTGGTTCTGATCTTAACAAATAGGCTATCCTTCAAGCCAATTCTGATACTGGGAGCCTTACAGACAATCAACATTAGAGAATAGAGATTTTGTCAATCTAAGATTTTCCAAGCATAATACATTAGCTTACTATCTGTCTCACTTTAATGTAGGTACCAGCTCCCAGATTCACACCCTCTGTTGAAAGGGGTATGTCATTTCACATTCCAAAATTTGCAAAGACGGATTCAACTTTGGTTTAAACTCATTTATTTGATTTGGCAGCTTGAAAAACGAGAACCTGATGATCCAAGCCCATACCTTCTCGCCATATGGACTCCAGGTATGGCTCTGATCTCATAGTGGCAGATGATAAATAGTTATTGTTTAGGATGAAAGACGAGCTCTATTGATTGTTAGAAAGGATTATACTCAACAGCGGACCCATGTCACTATATAGAGATGCATGGAAGAAAATAAAAAAACCACCAAAAGACTAGAGGAAGAAGGCATGCCAGAGGAAGAAGGCATGCCAGTCCAGCACAACCTAAATGCATCTCTGAGTGGATGAGAAAAATCCTATCAACTGTGTTAATCTGAAGAAAACAGAAACACTGTCTAATAGCTTTGGATTAGTTAACTGATTTATTGCAATTTCAGTTATTAACATAAAGGTTCTAAATAACAGGAGAAACTGCAAGTTCAATTCAGCCACCTGAAGGAATATGCAATTTCCAAGAATCCGGACAGTTGTGCAGTGAGAATGCATGCTTCACATGCAGTAGCGTAAGAGAATCAAATGCACAGACAGTCCGAGGAACACTTTTGGTTAGGGAACTAATAAATTCACAAGATAGTGTGAGAAAAGACTGATAGGTTGTCATCTTGCTTGCTAAAATTGGGAACATACTTTTGCAGATGCCATGCAGAACAGCTATGAGAGGGAGTTTTCCTCTCAATGGAACATATTTCCAAGTTAATGAGGTATTCTCAGACTCTGCAATGAACGTCAACTTAATATTAAAGCTAAAAATATTTAATTTAGACCTCGTTCTTTTCTAATGTTGTATGTTATGCCAGAGTCAGTGAAGGAATCTGACTCCTGCTGGCCTTTCTTGGTCTTCAATACCCAAGCATGCCAAATTGACAGCATGTTTTTACCATCCAGGTTTTTGCAGATCATGAATCTAGTCTGAAACCTATTGATGTTCCAAGGGCATTGCTATGGAATCTGCCAAGAAGCACAGTATACTTTGGAACCTCTGTTTCAGCAATATTTAAAGGTGCGTCTTTGAAGCATTGAACTTGACCTTTGAATAAAGATGAAATCATTAACGAATGGACATTTAATGTTCAGGCATGTCAACAGAGGAAATTCAGCATTGCTTCTGGAGAGGTATGACTGACTACCATCTTATTGACAAATCTTTGACTACCGTACATAATCTATGAGGAAGGGACATGCATGTTATCATCAAAAGGAAGTAGCTAAGCCATAAGCATGCACACATCCATCTTGACTTCCACAACATAATCGTCATAAACTATAATTCACTTCCATGTGAGGGGAGTAGCCGATCTGGCTGAAGTCAGGAAACTAGAAGAAACTTATGCATGATGCCACCTGAATAGTTCCTGACCAGCTTTTTTTCCTGGCCAGGTTTTGTTTGTGTGAGGGGGTTTGATCAAAAGACAAGAATGCCAAAACCACTCATGGCGAGGCTGCATTTTTCAGCAAGCAAGCAGACGAGAGGCAGAAGAGAGTTTAAAAAAGACGCAAAATAATTAGGATGACAGAAGGTACAGAAGACGACGGTACATAGAGATAGAGGAGGAGCAGAAGCAGCAGCAAAAAAGATTTTGCAGCATAGGATGACAAACAATTGACTGAGTGATTGCCCACTCTTACCATTCTTTGAAAAAGGATTGCACACAATGTATTGCAGCTAGAGCAGTAATGTTCCTGAATTTGCTTCGCAGAATCCCCAAAAATGGGCTTGCCCTCTGTACATGATAGTCTCTATAGTAACTATCAAATTAACAATTGATCCATTCATCAATTAAATAATCAATCAAGATTTTCCATTCATGAATTTGCAATGTTCTTCATGTCTAAGGACTTGACAAGCGTGTGGTGAATCTCATATATATATATATATTGATTAGGTAAAGATTCGGATGAGAAACCCCTATCCGAAAGCATCCTGACAGATGAGGTCAAGCAGACCTGTATCATTGTATAAATTTGGTCCCTTGGTAGAGTAGCAAAGGTGTGCAACCCTATCCGCTACCCGGTTACCAATACGGGAAATGTGGGAAACTCCAATATTTGTTAGGCCTGTAAGAATGGATTGTACGTCTGACATTATAAGTTCTATTTCCCAGGGGCAGTTTGCTTGGGTACGTAAGAAATCTGTGATTATCTTTGAGTCTCCCTCTATGATTAGGTCATTGATACGTTGTTCTCTGGCCTTTTCCACCCCCAATCTTAGTGCTAAAGCTTCTGCCATTATTGGAGACTGGCCTCCGATCACTTTTCCCCCTATACTAACTGGGTTGCCCAACCAATCCCGAATAATGTAGCCTATCGAACTTTTTGTAGATGATATAAATGATCCGTCGAAATTTAATTTGTATTTTCCCCAAGGTGGCTTCTTCCATTGAATGGTCCTTGACTGTCTTTTCACCCCATTATGGGCAGAAGACACCCCGTCCCCAGAATTTTCCGAGCCCATCGAACATGCTCTTTTCCAATTTTCGATATTATCCCCTACTAACTTCTTTAGGCCCTCAGTGGACGGAATACCGCCATTTCTGAAGATTATTTGATTTCTAACAAACCACACAGTCCACCATCTGAATACTATGTGTTGTTTGTTCTCTTTCGAAAGAGAATTTCCAAGTAATTGTAATATTTGATCCATGCTTCTGTTTTGAGATAGAATAGTGTTGATTTTATCGGAGATTTCCCTAGGGAATTTTTGCTGGTAGTTATTGAGGGGACATTCTAGAAATAGGTGAATATCATCTTCCGAGTGGTGGTTGCAGAATACACATGTCGTAGGTACAGCAACACCCTTGAGGGCTAAGCGTGAGGCTGTAGGTAATCCCTGTTGTTTGACTTTCCAAATTAAATTTTTAACTTTGGGTGGAGCGTCCAATTTCCAAATCCAATTATAGTTCTCCGATGTTGTAATAGGGCTACTAGTAATGAAGTTGTAGGCACTCGACGTTGTAAACCAACCTTTATTCGCAGGCCACCTGTACAACCTATCTGTGGAGGGGGTGATTGGTAAGAGTATTTTTATAATGTCCTTTGTAATAGATTTTGGGAGTATTGATTCAAGTTTCTCTTTCCACCATTGTCCTCCCATCATGTATTTGCTAACAGTCTCATTTATATTTATGTTCTGTTGGGAGTCAACCCTATCTATCAGTGGTTTCATATAAACCCAGTTGTCTTTCCAGAAGTTGATTGATTGTCCATTACCCACTAACCATATGAGTCCAGATTTAAATTTTGGAATCAAAGCACTAAGTTTTGACCATTGCCATGAAGCATTTCCATTTCTACTATAGGTGAGGATATGACTTTTTTTTAGATATTTGTATTGTATAATTTTGACCCAGTTATTATGTGGTTCTGCTAGGATTTTCCAGAGGAGTTTTAATTGTAGAGCTTCATTCATATTTCTTGCTTTTCGTAAACCCAGTCCTCCGGCTGCTTTCGATTTGCATATTTTATCCCAACTAATCAGCGGGCTGTGTTGTGCATCTTTGTTCAAAAAAAAAGGTTCTATTTATTTGGTCGAGTTGCTTGTGTACTGAAGCAAGAAGCATGAAGCTTTGCATAGAGTATAGTGGTTTTGCTGATAAGTTGGCTGCTATTAGAGTTGCTCTTCCTTGTTGTGATAGTGCATTAGCCCGCCATTTGCTTAGCTGGTCTTTCGATTTGCAGATTAATTCTCCGAATGTGTCCTTTGCTACCCGGCCATTAATGATTGGGCAGTCCAAGTACTTTTCTAAATTCCTTTCAAGCGGGATATTGAGTATTCCTTCGAGGTCTCGTGCACGAGTTCTCGTGATACCTCGGGTCGTTTGAAAGGAAGATTTATGGTAATTAACTTTTTGCCCAGAGAATTTACAATATTCCTCAATAATTTCCTTTACTTTTAAACAAGCGGTGTTGCTTCCCTTAGCGAATATGATTATGTCGTATGCGAAAGCGAGAAACAGGATACATGGACCCGAGTGTCCAAATTTGAAGCCTACATTATTATGGGTTGATTCAACATCAGTCGATAATTTTCGAGCTAGGACTTCTGCTCCTAATAGGAAAAGAAAAGGAGACAGTAGATCTCCCTGACGTAGTCCTCTAGTAGGTTTGAAGCCGAACTATGTCCACAAATCTTTGATGGAAGCCGAACCTTTGGAGCACTAATTTTGTAAATTGCCAATCTACCCTGTCATACGCTTTTTCCATATCCAGTTTGATTGCCGCCCATCCCTTGACACCTTTTCTCGACCTAAAGGAGTGGAAAATTTCATGTGCAATGAGGATATTATCCTGAATTGCTCTGTCTGATACGAATGCTCCTTGTAGTGGGTGGATAATCTTTCCAATAATCCTTTTAAATCTTTCGGTGATTATCTTAGAGATGATTTTGTAAATGGTAGAACAAAGACTAATCGGTCGATAATGTGTAGTCATAGAGGGATTCTCGGTTTTTGGAATTAGTGAGATGAAGGTGTGGTTGATCTATATATATATATATATATATATATATATATATATATATATATATATATATATATATATATATATATATATATATATATGTATTCAAGGCTTATTGTGTATCATGTGAACACATCTTGGCCATTGATTTAGGATGATCGGAGGGCTGAGATTATTCCTTACTAATAAATAATTAAAAAGGAAAAAGGAGAAAACACATAATCCAGCATTTATCCTGCGCGTGAACCCAAACCATCCAAACCCTACCTCACCACCGTCACTTTTTGATCCAAACGAAAGAGAGAGAGGACGAAGGGCGATCGGCGAAATCGATCATCAACACCCATCTGACCACCAACGGTAGGGACTCCGGCAACTCGGCGCGTAGATCTCCGGTAGGTGAAGGCGCTTTCCGAGCACGAACCCCCATCTGAACAACGGACGCTGCTATCACCGGCGATTCGAAGCTGGTGGAGGGGCGATAACCGATCAGGCCAAAAATCTTCACCCGAAGCCGCTGATTTCTACAATGGGTAAGTGTGTTTGAGGGTCGAATTTCTAGGGCTTGTTATTGGGTGATCGAATTGGGGGTTTTGTTCTTGATTGTGGATTTTTAGGGGCGAATTTCCAAATTAATGTATTCCATCTTTCGCTCAACTGGTTGATTGAATTGATCGATCTCCGAATTGAAATATGGCATTTGTCTCGAGTTTGTTTGGGTGCTTCTCCGAGAGTAAAGTTACATGTGATCGAGGCAAAGGAGAACACCCATTTGCTGCTCATGCTGATTGTAGTCGAGCAAAGGCGCCATTATGTGGGAATTTGGTATAAGTATATTGGTATCTTTGAATTGATTGGAAACTCTAGTTCGTACAATCGAATAATCTTTATATACTATCCAATTATCTCTAGATACCGTCGAATAATCTGTAGATACCATCGAGAAACCTTCATTTTTATATATCATTGAATAATCTGTAGATACCATTGAATAATATTTGAATACTATCGAATAATCCCTAAATACCATCGAATAATCTCAAAATACCATCGAATAAGCTTGAGATACCATCTAATAATCCTATGCTGACATCGAATAATCCTAGACATATCCATTAATGAGCAACCGATATCATCAAATAATATATAGGTATCATAAAAAAATCTCTAGATACCATCGAATAATCTTTAGATACCAACGAATAATCGAAGGATACCATCGAATAACCTACAATTCACTTGGAAGTGCAATATCCTAGAAGCAATGTCAATTCACACTAGAATTTATCCAACTAATTTTTTTTTTTAAAAAAATCAGCCGGGCCCACTAACCTAAACACCCCACAATTCACACCGGCATATTTACCCAGCATTTCCATACACGCGCTGCACATGGCAAGTAACACAATATGCCATGTGGGCCCCACATTTTTTTAATTAAAAAAAATCAGAAAATTGCCTAATTATCATAGCCATCCGATCAACTAAACCAACGGCCTAGATGTGTTCACATGATACACAATAAGCCTTGAGTACACCCGAACCAACCCCTATATATATATATATATATATCCATATCTTGTACACAAATATGGGCCTTTGATCTAAATGGAATAGAGGGATGAGATGGTGACACATGTTCCATTGGTTTAAAAAATAAAATTAAAAACTAATCTAAATGGGAGTGCGTAGCGCGTGGAGGGATGGTGGGAGATAAAAACCCTTAACCATGTCGGGGTGGTTGAGCCGGAAATGATTTTAGAGTAGTACCCGTTGGTCCCCGGTTCGACTCCCAGACATGGCCGCTCTCTATTTACAAAAACAAGGGAGATAAGAACCTTAAGTCTCTCAATTATAGTCTTCTTCAACGTGTGCACAAGGAGAACGGCCGACAATTCGTGGAGCGACCGGTGACCAGAGGAAGCGTTAATTCGTGGGCAATCAACGGCGGTGAAGGTTGGGGAAAGCAAGGTCACTTGGTTACTTCCATCTTAAAAATCTCAAATTGTTATATGGATTTCCTTTAATTTTCAAAGTTATTTTTGCAAGAGAAAAGGCTTATAAGGTTCATTAGAACTACTTTCCCCACCGAAAAAACACTAAGATCCTAACATTCCTTCGAACAACCTACTCTCATCCCACCCCCTAGAGAGATGTGAATTGTTAAGTGTTACTGAAGAGTCTATAAGGTGATAAATAATACTCTAGAAGGGGGGGGGGGGGGTGGAATAGAGTATGCACGATTTTCGCAAGATAAGAAACCTTAAGACATTTTGCAAACCGACTTGTCAAGACCTTGATATGCAATCAAATCTTGACAAAGTAAAATCGAATAAGATAAAGTAAATGCGGAATAAAAAGATGAACAAACGAATTGTTAACGAGGTTCGGAACGAACTTGGCCTACGTCCCCGCCTAGGGTTATCCAACCCGTAGGATTCTAACCTCTTTATTTCTCTTTCCTTGAGACTAGAACTTCCTAAGAGAACTTCCCTTCCCCTATACAAAGCCTCACTGCTTCTATTCTATCCCTCAACCTTACAAGTGAAATAGAGGAACCAACTACACACCAAAGTGTGCTATCACGAGTATGAAACTCAAAGAGTGAATCAAATGACTTGTACAATAATGACTTGTGTTTCTCTCAACACTCAAAACCAATCACACTAAGATCAACGTGTATATGAGAGAATGTTTTGCTACTTCTTGATGCTATCGGATGAATTCTTGTTTCGATAATCCTTCATCTTCCATTTGCACCGTTTAAATAGATCTACAATGGAGCCGTTTGGAGTTTTGAATTTTCTTCCAAAAATAATTCCTTCCAATTCCAGAGGACGCTCCTTGATTTGGTGCAAATCGGCAAGCTTCAAGCCTTGATCCTCAAGGGTCTTTCTTTCCTTATTGGGTTGATTCAAGAAGGTAATTGCGGGATCTCTCACAATGGATGTGAGCCAAATTTCTTTCGATATTCAAGCCCATTACGAAAGGCCCATCTCTTCAAATAGATTCCTGCAGGTTAGCTTGGATAGATATACATATAAAACCCAAACCATAACTTAGATAATATAAGATGTTGATGTCCACTAAAGTGACCATGTTTTCATATACATTTTAGCTCCTTTTCTAAGTACTTTGCATATTTCGGGTTAGGAATATACAAAATCTATGTAGTTTATGCTTATTTGCAATATATGGAGGTCTACACAAGTTTTTGTTATATTTCGTAGAAATCGGACGCACTTTGGAACTTAAAGGAAACTCATGGAGAAGCTAAGAATGGTGCAGCCGGAGAAAAGGCTATATTTCGCCATTCATCATTTTGAGTCAACTTCTGATGTCTTCATGATAGTTGTAGTCCTCGAAAAGAGCTTTCCAACACATGAGAATATGTGTCAATCCGACGAACGAGGACTCAGGAAAGTACGTTTCAAGAACAGAGCAGAATGCTGAAAGCCAAGACATTTACTCGACGTCGACCAAACTGGTCGAAGTTGACCAAACCAAGAATTCTGCCCGAGCTCGACAAGGAGAGGAGAACTCGAGAATTGCGAAGACCACCCGAGATCGACGAGATTTACTCGACGTCGACCAAAACTGGTCAAAGTCGACCAAGCCTAAATCGAGATGAGAACCAGGAATCGACCAAGGAAGTGAAGCCAAGAAGATGCCATTCGATATCGACTTGACTTAGTTGATATCGAGTAAACGTTATTCGATTTTGCTCCTGAAGGCCGGAATCGAGTTGCTGAAGCTGAAGCGAGAAATGTTGGTCGATATCGAGTAAGCCTACTCGATATCGAGTTGACCCAGTGGCCGAAATCGAGCTAGTCCGACTCTTGTTAAGGTTCTATCCCGAATCCGATGGAGATATTTCCGAGAGAAGATTCCCAACACATGAAGATTTAGATATTTTTATCTTTTTATCTATCCTAAGGGTTGAACAATTAATTACCCTAGGATTTATCTAGTTTTACTTATTTAGATTTATTTATTTCCTAAGTAGAATTATATCTTCTATGATAGATAGAGATATGGATAGAATTTCATTCCTTGATTAGCAAGGATTGGAAGCCTATAAATAAAGCCTATAGGACTGGTTTTTATTCAATTCAATCATTCAATTCTAGAGAAGGAGAAGAGCTAGTAGAGAGTAGAGAGAGAGAGAGAGAGAGAGTGGAGGCCAAGAGGGGTTTGTGAAGCGAGAGCGGAATTGGCTTCCTTTGGTTGTAAGCGCGAGTAGTTCACCCACTTCTAGGGTTGGGGCGAGCCCGACAATAGCCCTGCATGTTTGAGGTAAAGATCCGACCTTTATTATGTTTTGAGTATCTACTACCTTTTATGTGTTTATTACCTATGTTAACAACTTGGATTATAAACATAAAATCAGTAGATACAATTAGGGTTTCTTGAAAGAGTTGCCTAATTGTTGGAAAAGGCAAAAGCTTGATCCTCCGTCGATGCGATTTGCATGATTATCGTTATTTATCTTGCCTTATGCATGCTTGGTTATTGTTGTTGCAAACCTCGATCTTGGAAGTTTTCTTTCACACATAGTTTATTCCGAATCCGCAAAGCTTTGTTCTTTTATTTTCGTTACTGTTTCTACTCGACTTCGACCACCCCTTGGTCAACGTCGACCACTGACTTTCGATCGAGCAAGGATCATTGCTGTTTGTGTCTCTGCAGGAATCCGAAGTCGACCAGCCTTACTCGACTACGGCTAGGACGTACTCGACGTCGAGTTGACTACTCGAAGTCGACCAAACCCAGTGTCTTTGTCTTGCTCGGATTCGAATGTGCTTGATCCCTGTCGACTAACCCTAGTCGAGGTCGAGTACCACTGTGGTCGATCACCATTCGTGAGATTTCCCGCTGCCTCAGATCCGCTGACACGCTTCCTCGAGGATCGATCCTGACTTCCTGTTGCTACATCGGGAGGAAGTCTTGTAATTATTTGCGTGGGCACGAATCTAGTTTGATTTATATTTCTATATTTTAAACTCGATTTCCTCCCTACAACAGATGTGTTGTAAAGGAATGCAATACGTAGTCCTAGTTTCAAGACCTTGAAACCCAGACACTGTTTTGTCTTTCATCATCCCTTAATATCATCTTGTAAGTTAGTACGTCAAGATCTTACAATCAAGGTGGAGTCTTCAATCTCTCCCTTGATGGAAGGCAAAACATGATTTAGGAAATATGCACATATAGTATAAAGCATTGAGAACATAGAAATATTTAGACCAGATTTCCATCTATCCAAAAACCGCAAAAACCCAGCAAAAAGGATCAAACCATAGTCAAACCAACAAGCCAAATCATTCTCCCCCTTTTTGTCTTCCAACAAATCGGGTAGAGAACGGAAGTTTTAAAACCAAAGACCAAGGGATTTGCAAAAACAGATAGAAGTTTTTCAAAGTAGATAGAGAAAGAGAGATAGAGCTGTATCAAGACTTTGAGGATGATGCACCACCAGTGGAATTCTTCTTCTTCCTGGAGTAGGACTTGACAGGCTCAGGTGATGCAGAGGGCTTAGCAGTGGATGGAGCAGCAGATGTAGAGGGTCCAGCTGCAGAAAGGTTCACCTTTCTTTGGAGTAGCTTTAGCTGGTCCTTCCTCTTGCCAATATCCAAAGGTAGGATACTGCTTATTCGACCCAATGTACTTTCTCCTAACATTGTCTCTGCATTTCTTTCTCCACCTATCCATGGAATCTTTTGTGATCTTATCCTTTTCCATTTGAGCCAAGACCTTCTGCCTTTCCACGTCTCTGTACTTCTTCACAACTCCATACTCTTCCACTGTTAGAATCGTTGGTTCAGGATGAGTTAGCGCACAATTGGTTTCTTCTTCACAAGCCTTTCACAGTTGAGGATGACATTTCCCGCTTTCTATCTAACATGTGCTGCAGTCTCTTCGTCTAAAGGCATGATAGAGCCAGTAGCTGTGAATGTGAGAGCATTCAGCAACATCATTTGATCAAGCTTACTGTTGGCGATAGAGAGCATCTCATGTGTGTTGTCTTACCTTGACACAATGTCAGTCCACATCCTTCCCATGTCCATTCTAAGGTCTTGAATATCTGTATCCAAAGCAGCAATCCGTTCATCTGAAATCCTAGGAGTAGGAGCAGGAGATCCTTTGCCTTCTTTCTTCAACATCCACTGGTCTCTTAAGTTCCTTGCAATCCCAAGCCTTTCAAGGCAAGCCTCATCGATTATGCCACTGTAAGTTTGTCTTTCCTCAGTAGAAGTGCCGACACCGAAATCTTCAAAGATTTTGGGAAGGATATTGGCTTAGGGTAGAGGTGGGCTTGTATGTAGAGGACGACTCAGGAGGGGCATGAAGGAAGAACTCCTTTCGGGCAAGATTGATAGAATCAACCCTGTCCGGAAAGCCTTCAGTAGAAATTTAGGTGGGGAGGTCAAGAATTAAGGCCAGGCTCTTAGCAGAAAGACGGATTCGATGATTTTTGACCTTCGTGACAAGGGTTAGGGTTCCTTTGACACGGTGTGCAGTCATGTTTGCATAGAAGAGTCGGGTAAGACGAGGGTAGGCAAAGTCACCAGGGTTAAGGACGGACCACAAACAGGTTGATTTTAAGAGGGAGATGCAGGGTAAGGGCATGGATAGAAGCAATTTCGTGTCAACAGCATCACAGGAGCATAATCGACGGTGTCCATAACCCTGTTCCCAGGATTTGGCCACGTCGGAGGAGACAAACCAGTTGGCAGAAATGTCAGAGGTTACATGAGGGCGATTGGGTGCCGGGTGTGCAACTGGAGTCTTCTTGGACTTTCTGATCAACGGAGTCGGTGAAGAAGAACTTGAGTCCTTAGAGCTATCAGGCGGTAGTGAGCATGCCCGTTTTCCTTTGTCGCCGATCATCTTGTAGCGTTTGGAAGGAGGAGCGGCCGGGGGTGTTGCAGTCCTTTTGGGAGCCATTGATACACAAAGCTTGGGAAGGAGAAGGAGGGTTCTTGAAAAGAGAGAGTTTTTCTGAGAAATGAAGTGGAGAGAGAGTGATGAAGTGACAGCGTGAGGGAGAGGATTTTAAATAGCCGTACTGAGAAGTTGAAAAGCCACACTCCTCTAATTTTAAGCAAGTACACTTCATTTAATAGAAAACCGGATCAAATTAATTGGAAATGAGATATTTTCAAAGATAACAAATCTTTTAAAAGGGGAAAAGTGTATCACAACACATACACAGAATTGGGACAAAATTTTTTAAACTGAGTGATTTTTCAAAATTAAGCAAGTATTTTTTTTAAAACAAATAAATTCTGTTAATATCTATAGAGATATTAGCAAAAATTCTTAAGTCTAAATTTATATAATTCGAGTTTTGGTTTTCTCAAGACCATAGGGTATCAAGGCCTTGAAAATACCATTTCGAATATGCCTTTTTAGGAGGAAGTGTTGCTCCCCCTAAGAAAGTGCTTCCCTGTTGAGCATACCAAGTTCCAGTCTAATGAAGTTGAAGCGATCTTCAGGGAGTGGCTTGGTGAAGATATCTGCCAATTGGAACTTAGTAGAAATGAAAGAAATAGATACATCACCTTTCTCCACATGGTCTCTAATGAAGTGATGTCTCACATTAATGTGCTTTTTTCTTGAGTACTGCACAAGGTTCTTAGTGATAGAAATGGCGCTTGTATATATTATCACATTTGATAGGAATACCTTTTAGATCTATGCCAAGTTCATGGAGTTGTTGTGCTATCCATATGATCTGTGAGTAGCATGCTCCTGCAGCTATATATTTGGCTTCAGCAATGGATAAGGCAACCGAGTTTTATTTCTTTGAATGCCAGCTAATCAGGGATGAGCCAAGAAGTTGACAACATTCAGATGTGCTCTTCCTATCCACTTTATATCCTGCAAAGTCTGCATCTGAATAGCCAGTTAAATGAAAATTGCTCTGCTTGGGATACCAGAGACCAAGGTCTTGAGATCCATTCAGGTATCTGAAAATCCTCTTTACAACAATAAGATATGACTCTTTAGGATCAGCTTGGAACCGAACACACATACAAACACTGAACATAATATCAGGTCTACTAGCAATAAGATAGAGTAGTGAACCAATCATATCTCTGTACTCCTTTTGGTTCACATTCTTACCATTCTTGTCTTGATCAAGGGAGAGGGTTGAGCTCGTGGGAGTCTTTGCTACCTTAGATTGATCCATCTTGTATTTCTTAAGCAAGTCCCTCGTATACTTCCCTTGGTTTAGAAAGATCCCCTTCTTTGTCTGATGTACTTGTAGACCGAGGAAGAAATTCAGTTCACCCATGAGGCTCATTTCAAATTCCCGGCACATTATCTCAGAGAACTCCTTGCAAAGGGAGTTGTTAGTAGCATCAAATAATATATCATCAACATAGATTTGAACTACCAAAAGGTCATTTCCACGGGTCTTGATGAAGAGAGTTTTGTCGATCAAACCTCTTTGAAAACCATTTTCTAGAAGATACTTGGACAATCTCTCGTACCAAGCTCTAGGGGCTTGTTTGAGACCATAGAGAGCATTGTCCAGTTTATAGACATGATTGGGGAAATCATCATTTTCAAAACCAGGAGGTTGAGCAACATAAACTTCTTCTTCCAAGACACAGTTTAGAAATGCACATTTGACGTCGATTTTAAATAACTTAATCCCCATAAATGATGCGAATGCAAGTAGTATACATATGGCTTCAAACCTTGCTACGGGAGCAAAAGTCTCCTCGTAGTCTATACCTTCTTCTTGATTGTAACCTTGAGCAACAAGTTTTGCTTTGTTTCGAATGATCTTTCCTAATTCATCTAGTTTGTTTCTGAACACCCATCGAGTCCCAATGATTGATTGATGCTTAGGCCTAGGTTGGAGAGTCCACACCTTATTCCTTTCAAACTCATTTAGCTCACTTTGCATAGCAGTGATCCAATCCGAATCCTTGAGTGCTTCAACAGGGGTCTTTGGTTCTACAAGAGAGACAAAGGCATAGAAAGCACATAGATTTTTTTTAATCTGGATCGAGTTTGTATACCAGAGGATGGATCTGAGATGATATCTTGAGCTGAGTGTGATGAGGCGTGTTTAAACTTTTGTTTCTTTGGGCCTTGATCATTCAAAACAGCAGCAGGTCTTTCTTCAAGGTCTTGAGTGGAGATTTGAGGATTAGATGCTTCATTGCTTATGTCAACCTCATCTTGGTTCTGCATTTGCTTCTTAAGGTCTTGAGATAGCTCGTTTGTGTCTTGGATTTGCTCTTGCATGTTGAGCTCTTGGTTTTTCTTGTTTTTAGATTTTTCTTCTTCTTCTCCATCAGAATCATGATGATTTAGGTCAAGATCTGCAAAACTTTCACTCAACACACCATTATTGCTTTCGTCGAATACCACATGGATACTCTCCTCAACAATTTTGGTGCGCTTGTTATAAACTCTATAAGCTTTGCTATGGGAGGAGTAACCAAGAAATATACCTTTATCACTATGAGCATCAAATTTCCCAAGGTTATCTTTGCCATTATTGTGAATAAAACAAGTGCATCCAAAAGGTTTGAAATAGGAGATGTTAGGCTTTCTTCCTTTGAAAAGTTCGTAAGGAGTTTTCTTCAAAATAGGATGAATTAAACAACAGTTTAAAATTTAATTGGCTATGTTAACAACCTCGGCCCAATATTGTTTTGGCAAACCATTTTCTAATAGCATTGTCCTAGACATGTCCTCTGGGTGCGGTTCTTTCGTTCCACAACCCCATTTTATTGAGGAGTTCTAGGAGCTGAAAAGTTGTATGAAATATCGTATTTAGCACAAAACAAATCAAACTTGAGTTGATTAAATTTTCTACCATGATCGCTTCGAATAGAAACGATTGGTAGATTTTTCAAGGCCTGCAACTCCTTACAAAGTTTAGAAAACTCGAACATAGCCTCATATTTTTCTCTTAAAAAAGAAATCCATGTAAAACGAGAGAAATCATCAATAATGATAAGAATGTACTGTTTACCCTTAGGATATTTGACACGCATAGGACCGCACAAATCCATATGTAAAAGTTCAAGAGAGCGTGAGGAACTTACAACCTTTTTGGGTTTGAATGAACTTCGTGTTTGTTTACCTCTTGTGCAGGCATTGCATAGTTAGATCAGGTAATCCTCGTACTAGGTCTCTTGTCTTTAGTTTGTTAAGGGTGTGAAAGCTTACATGCCCTAACCTTCTGTGCCAGAGACTCGGATCGTCAGTCAAGGCCTTGAGGCACTTGAGATTTGTACCTGCAATATGGTTAGTATTCACAGCATATGTGTTATTGTGCCTGTGAGCCGTGAGGATCAGGTCTCCAGTTTCCTTATTTCTGACTTCACATTTGTGCCTGTCAAAGCCAACTTTGTTTCCCTTGTAACACAACTGAGAAACACTTAAGAGATTATAATTTAATCCATCAACAAGATATACATCCTTGATGCAGCTATTTGAATTACCAACATTACCGATACCAATGATGTTACACTTCCCTTTATCACCAAGAGTAATTGTTCGAGTGGTTTGCTCTTTAAGATCTTGAAATAAAGATTTCTTCCCACTCATGTGTCAAGTGCATCCACTTCCATGATCCATTTTGATTCCTTGTGCTTGGTGATATCCTGCAAGACAAACATCATCCTTTCCGGCTAGACCAATACATAGTTTTGGATTCATAATGAGGATAGACCATGTTAGGTAGTCTTGTCCCCTTTGGAACCCAAACCAGTTTTATCTGCTCATTAAGCCGTACAGGAAATGTGTTTCTAATGATGTGAGGATCCTTCCGTCTATATGGAAAGGTTTCCTTCACATGCCCTTTCTTACAGCAGTAAAAGCTTACAGGTGAACGCCAGTTACCTTTAGCTTTAACAAAAGTACTGGTACTAGGTTTCTTTGGAAATTTTTTGTTATAGCCAATACCACTCTTATTAAATGAGAGTTCAGGGCCGGCCATGGGGGAGGGCAAAGCGGGCGACCGCCCTGGGCCTCCGATTTTACGGGGCCTCATTTTTTTACTAATTTTAGTATATATAATAAAATATTTTTAAAATTAACACAAGTGTCTGTTGGCGTGGTGGTTGTTGAATTGCTACGGGACATGCATGTTTTCTTAAAGTCACGGGTTCGAATCCCAGATTTAGCACAACTCTTAACATTCTAACCTTTTTTTCTATTGGTTAGGTCGCCCCACCTATTTCTCTTCATTTATGTAACTAATTATGTGGCCTCAATAAATTTCATAAAGTCATAGAGTATCAAATTATTAATTCAAATTTAAATACAGCTAATCTTTTAATTTCATTTTATAATTATGTCATTCATGAACAATTTTAGTTTTATTAACATGGACATTCAAGAAAAAAATATTCATATGGTCATAGCTATATTTATATTAATTGAATTGAATGAAATAATATGTTTCAAGGAGTTTTAGAATATATATATATATATATATATATATATATATATATATATATATATATATATATATATATATATATATATAGAAACACTAGGGTTTTGTGTTTAAAAAAAATGACACAAATTTAAACGTGCAGTATATAAATTATTTTTAATATTGTATAACTATAAATTTTATAGAGCAAAAGATCGATAAATATACTTTGCGTACGTAATCTGTACTATGGATTAAAACAATTTGTATAAAATTTTTAATATAAATTTTATCGGTGATTTTCTTAAAAATTCTTATTTTAAAATTCTTATTTTAAAGAGTTTTTTTTATAATTTTCCTTAAATATCAACAAAAATAATCTAAATTCTTTTAACATACTCATCTTAAGATATAAAAAATAAATAAAAATTACATATTAAATTTATAATTTATAAAATTATGACCCGGGCCTCCAAAATTGATTGGACGGCCCTGTGAGAGTTGTTGTTCACCCAACATCTAATCAAGATTGGCTTTAGACCTTGTGAACTATATAAGTGATGTCTACTGGTCTTGGCACTTATCAGTTAGCCTAGCCTTTGCCTTTTCTAAATCATCATTTCGAATCTTTAGAGAGGAGAGGCTTTGCTTGAGATCATAATTCTCTGAATTTAAGGTCTTGACTTTAATGTCAAGAGCCGACCGAGAAGCTTCAAGATTTTTCATTTCCAGCGACATGTCACTAATACATTTCTGTTGGTCCTTCAACTTTTCTTTCAAGATGTTGATTTCACTGATGTAAGCTTCTTCATTAGAAATCACATTTCTTGGTACTTCAGAAAGAACGTCTGGAGGACCAGACATTAAGTTTCTTACCACTTCATCAAGGTCTTGACTCCTGGATTTTTCGTGCTCAGCCATCAGACAGAGATTTGCTTGGTCTCCTTCTAAATCTGAATCTTCTGAGGAATCCGAGTCACTCCAAGTTGCTAGCATGGCCTTCTTTCTTTGATCATTCTTTCTGAATTTGTTTCTTTTCTTTATGGGACATTCCTTTACGAGATGATCTGTTTCACCACACTCAAAACACGTTAGTACTTTTGGTTTCTTCGAGGGGTTTGGTGACTTACTTCTGAATTTGGATGATCCAGCATTTTCCCTGTTTAAGAATTGCTTCTTCATTTTCAAAATTCGTGCTAATCCTCGTGTGATAAGAGTAAATGGATCATCTTCATCGTCACTTTCGTCACCATCAGACTGTGATTGATCTTTCTTTGCTTTGAGGGCAAGCTTCTTTGTTGTTGGCGATACTTCTCCATCTTCCTCATTTAATATCATTTCATGGGTGATAAGCTTTCCAAGAAGGTCATCCAATGGCAGTGTGGTAAGGTCTTGAGCTTCCTCAATTGCAGTAACCTTGGGTCCTCACTTGGCTTTTGGGAGGCTCCTAAGAACTTTCCTAACTTTCTCTGGGCTGGAGAAAGTTTTCCCAAGTGAGTCGAGGTTGTTTAGAATTTGAGTAAATCTCGTGAACATCTCCTTCACTGATTCATCAGGATTCATCTTGAATAGCTCGTACTTTCTGCGAAAGATATTGATCTTGCTCTCTTTGACTTGACCTGTGCCTTCGTATGTGACCACAAGCTTTTCCCAAATTTCCTTGGCACTCTTGCAGGATGAAACACGGTTAAATTCATTAGCATCAAGAGCACAATACAGTAAATTCATATCTTTGAAGTTCTTAGCGATGTTTTCCAGGTCTCTTTGACCGTATTCAGCTTCAGTTTTCTCGACTTCCTTCCCATCGACAATCTTCATTGGAACATGTGGTCCTTTCTTGACAAGGTCCCATAACTCAAGGTCTTGATCAATGATGAACATATGCATCAGTGATCTCCAGTGAACAAATTTGTTGCGACAAAACATATGAGGTCGGTTGGTTGATCTCCCTTGGGCAAATCCTCCATCACCTATGGTAGACATGCTGAAAAACTCACAAGATTGTTAGATCAAAAACAGTGAGTCAAGCTCTGATACCAATTGAAGAGTCTATAAGGTGATAAATAATACTCTAGAAGGGGGAGGGATGAATAGAGTATGCACGATTTTCACAAGATAAGAAACCTTAAGACAGTTTGTAAACCGACTTGTCAAGAGCTTGATATGCAATCAAATCTTGACAAAGTAAAATCGAATAAGATAAAGTAAATGCGGAATAAAAAGATGAACACACAAATTGTTAACGAGGTTCGGCACGAACTTGGCCTACGTCCCCGCCTAGGGTTATCCAACCCGTAGGATTCTAACCTCTTTATTTCACTTTCCTTGAGACTAGAACTTCTTAGGAGAACTTCCCTTCCCCTATACAAAGCCTCATCGCTTCTATTCTAGCTCTCAACCTTACAAGTGAAATAGAGGAACCAACTACACACCAAAGTGTGCTATCACGAGTATGAAACTCAAAGAGTGAATCAAATGACTTGTACAATAATGACTTGTGTTTATCTCAACACTCAAAACCAATCACACTAAGCTCAACGTGTATATCAGATGAATGCTTGTTTCGATAATCCTTCATCTTCCATTTGCACCATTTAAATAGATCTCCAATGGAGCCGTTTGGAGGTTTGAATTTTCTTCCAAAAATAATTCCTTCCAATTCCAGAGGACGCTCCTTGATTTGGTGCAAATCGGCAAGCTTCAAGCCTTGATCCTTAAGGATATTTCTTTTCTTATTGGGTTGATCCGAGAAGGTAATTGTGGGTTCTCTCACAATGGATGTGAGCCCAATTCCTATCGATATTCAAGCCCATTACGAAAGGCACATCTCTTCAAATAGAGTCTTGCAGGTTAGCTTGGATAGATATACATATAAAGCCCAAACCATAACTTAGATAATATAAGATGTGTCATAAAGGAATGCAATACGTTGTCCTGGTTTCAAGACCTTGAAACCCAGACAGTGTTTTGTCTTTCGTCATCCCTTAATATCATCCTGCAAGTTAGTACGTCAAGATCTTACAATCAAGGTGGATTCTTCAGTTACATCTCGTGAATGTATTAGGTTACCTTGAAAAGAGGAAGTGGATGATTTGGATGTTATGATCAAGTCCCTGTTGAAATTGTAACTCTAGGAATTGGGGCCTTAAGGCCCAAGCCCATGCCTTGCCTCAACGTTCTAATTTTTGACCGTTGCTCCCATTTGGCTTTATAAGCCTTCACCAACAAACCCTAACCCTTGAGGTCAGCACTGTACACGACACGCACAGGGAGCCTGGGAGCTCCTCTCCCATGGCTGAAATCACGAGAGTCTGGCTAGGGTTTTGGGCTCCAATGAGGGAGCTAAAGCCGAGAGAGTAAAGATAGAGAGAGGCTCGAGTTTGAGTTCATTAGAAGAGAGAGGCTCTTGAGCAATCTCCATGTGAGCCCGACTCGAGGGGAGGAAGAGAGAGCAGAAGATCCCAAGGAGCACGAGAAGGCTGAGCTTTCCTATGGCTACACCGAAGAGAGGAGAATAACCAGCAATGGCATTGATGGAGAAATCGATCAACGATGACTCCTTGGTGCCACCTTCAACGGAGCTGCGACAGATCCGATGAGGCCTTACCGAGTCGAAGACGCCTCGGTTTAAGGGAGTTTTCTTCCCTAAGCTTGTTGCTGCTATTGTGTTCTTTCTAAGTGTTTTACCTCCTATCTATATATTTGTATTAGTAGTTGCCCTCATAGGATCTTTGTATTGCTTTCTCGTTTTGCCTATCAGAGCCTATGCTCGATCTTTGCCTTCCGCTGTGCATTTTCATTGCTCTGAACGGCTGTCCCTCATTCTGTTTTTTGCTTGGTTTCGGATTTATGCATTTTCATGTGTATTTGTGCTGAAATCCGGGCTGTATGAACTGTTTGGAAGCTGATTTTTCAGAAGCTATGAATTCAGGATCTGTATGCATTTGTTTATGGTCTTATTTGTGAATTCTTGCTGAATTTTCATGTCTAAAATGTTCTTGATGATCCACTATATGCTATATAAGAGTTTCTTGAATTTTAGACTTGGTTGTGTGGTCTTTGAGAAGGATATATGGACTAATATGTTGCTGTCCAAAAACTTTCCTATCACATATGTTGCTGTCCAGAAACTTTTTCTGTGACATTGAACACTTGCTGAATTTTGCTTCCATGTTTTGTGCTTTAAATTCAGCCCCATATAAGTGTTTCATGGTTTGTCATGTTTTTTCCCTCTTCTATAAGAAATTTGAGATGAAGTTCCTTGTGTACTTAAGGACTCTTGGCTCTTAATACTTGTTTGCTGAAATATTCATGAGTACATCTCTTATTTTTTAGCCTTTATAAGTATTATCAAGATGTCTCTCGATCTCTGTTTGAGTGGAAATTATGATTTCTCTTAAAGTTTCTATGTTGATGTCTATATGCTCAGATGTGCTCTTCTCTCTCATATCTATGCAAAATTGAAACTTTGAGACTATATATGGCCGCTTACTGAATATGTGTTCAATTTCTGAAGCTTGAAATTCAGTTTTGGTGTTGTATGCCATGTTTTTCCATGTTATTCAATTCATATGAAATATGTATTGAAGTTCTTGGCTGTGTTAAGAATCTTCCTAGCATGTGATACTTAATTGCTGAATTTTTATGTGTTTATCATGCAATTTTCAGCTTCTTAAAGTATCTTGTATTTGCTTGACAATTTCCTCTTGATATGGAATATATATGAAGTTTTCCTTGAAGTTTCTAAGTGCTGATTTTTATTTGCTCTCTCTTCTCTCATTTATCCTATGCCTTCTCCATTATCATCCATTGTGGCTTTTACATTATCATGACTTGAGACTCTTGTCTATTCATTTGGCTAAGTTTGGTTCTTAAAGTTTTTGCCATTATAATTCTTGCTAGAATTCATAAGTTGTTTATTACTCTTGATCACGGTAATATTGATACTCTTGCCTTCTCCATTATTATCCATTGTGGCTTTTACATTATCATGACTTGAGACTCTTGCCTATTCATTTGGTTAAGTTTGGTTCTTAAGGTTTTTGCCATTAGAATTCTTGCTAGAATTCATAAGTTGTTTATTACTCTTGATCACGCTAATATTGATGCTTGCTTTCTTGCTAATTCTATGGTTCAAGAGACCAAACTTGTAAACCCATCCTTTAGGCTTGTGTGCAGCTGCTTGTAGCTTTCTTTTCTTGTCTCATGTGACATGATTTGGATAGCTTCTCTTTCTTGCCTTGGTCTCTTGTTGATAATGTGTTTTTTCTTACCCTTTATCTTGAGATATTAGGTTCAGTTTATGTCACAAATATGGATACATATTATGAAATTCCTTTTGCCTTAAAACTGGTTCATTCATTGCATGACTCCCTATCATTTTGAGCTGTTTTGTATTGCTGCACTATTATACTCATTCATGATATATTTATGCAGAAATGTCATGCTCTTCATTGGTAGTTACATGTGTTTTATAGGCATTTGCTTAGATCTGTTTTTCCTTCTCATTTTTGCATAATCTGAGTTGAAATGAAGTTCTGAATGTGTGGAATTTCTATGGTTGCTTGTCTGGTCCAGTTTATAGGAAAACCTTATGATCTTCACTTGACTTATTGTATGAGAACTAACTCTTTATCTTCTTTTGCAAGGAAAATATTAAAAGGAGATGTAAAGATCATAGAAGAACTGAAAAATGGATGGTGTTCCAAATCAGGAATCAGCCAGGTGGCATTCCTTCAAGATGGAAGTAGCATCAAATGTCAAGAGGACTAGGAAACCATGACGATGGTATCCTTGGAGATGCTTGCTTCATCGAAGATATGTTAAAAGAAGACCAAAGGGAGTCTTTCTTACACCTTTTATCTCCTATTTTCAGTTTGATTGGTCTCTTGCATATATGTCTCTCTTTGAGTTTGTGTTCTCTAGTTAAGCCTTGGTGATACAGATTGTGTTCTTTCCTTTGCTAAAATTGGTACAGTTGCCCTTTATAAGTAATTCTGAGCATGTTGTAAATTCTTAAGACACCTTTAGTGTGCTTGAAGTATAACTATGCTTGATTTACTAGATAAAGATCAACTTTGCTTGATCTTGTTTTTCTGCATGAACCATGATTTTGATGCTTGCACTTTTGTAAGTTAAACCTTGATGTTAGTCTTACTCTTGAGTGCGAAAATCTGCTGGTTTTATCATGTTTTGTGAATCCTTCATCATTGATTTCTATGTAAAAGTGGCATGATATTCTTGTGTGATTATATGCTCTTACCTGAACTAGGTTTAGGTTGTAGAAATCATGATATTAGGATTTACATCGTAATGTATATTTCCTTCTTGCGTATGATTTCTTTCATGCTTACATGATTATCTTTGAGATATCTATGTTTTGCATCAACTATTTGCTTAGTTGTAGAAATCACGACTTTAGGATTTATACTTGCTTTGAGACTACTGAATTGAGGCTTTTTGTTTGCCCTTTGTGCATTCTCAACTCTGTTAAGTAGCACTTGTGATACTCTACAACTCTATGATTATAGATTAATTTCTCTTTTATGAGTTATAAATCTATTTCAAGTTCATAGATAAGTTTCTCCTGTACTCTGGTATTTTAAGAGGATTGCCTGATGCACTAATTAGCTTGTTTGTTGTTTGTGCTGTCAGGAATTCTTATTTGAAGGATGATGAGTGACTCAAAGTCACCTCCATGACCAGCAGTTGTAAGGTAGTGGTCAGCTCATTGGAGTGTACCCAAGATTGCTAAAATAATGGACTCTCTTCATTGCCAGAGGAGGAAGAACAAAGGGAAGGGCTAACCAACTTGCAAACGCACCAAATTTGGAGGGGGAGTCAGTATTTCTAACCTAAATCTTCATACTTGTTCATTCTGAAAGTTGCTTGCTAGTTGTGGCGAAATTTATTCATGTGTAGAGATGCTTTATATGTGTCTTTTGATGTTCATTCTGGCTGAGCTTATATGTTGATAACTTGCATGATTTAGGTAGAATTTGATTGCCTATAAATTTTGGTGGAGTTTGCTTCAATGTGTTGGTGATGTGCCTTATTAAGCACGTTGAGATGAATCTTTTGAGCATGTTCTTTCCTGTAGAAACTGATGCTTCTTTAAGATCATTGCATGCTATATGTTTTCCCTTGCTGTTATGTGTCAAAATCAACATGATTTAGTCCGAGTTAGAATGCGTGGTATACATGATTTACTTGCTTACACTTTATTAGTTGGATGCATGATTTACATGTCTTACCCGCTTACACTTGGAAGTTGACATGGTTGATCTTCTTAATGGTGCTGTTAATTCTTAGACCTTTTGTTTGCATGATCCTTGGTGCTTTGCTCACTTATGTGGTTACACCTGCTTATTTGTGTCTTTGAGTTGATTTAGACCTAGATGTTTAGGTTGAGCCATGACATTGGGTTAACTATAAGAGATTGAGCTAGTCCCACCATTGGTTAAGCTGAAAGATGCTTGAACCATCTATAGGCAAGCTAAAAGAGATTGTGATGCTTTGCCCCACCTTTGGGCTATCAACACTTGCAAAATTCAGTCATTAGCTTACTGTTTGTTTATGCTATATGTTGCCCTTGAGAGGGCATTGCTTGCTTTGCCTTGATTCGAAGACTAGAGGGATCCATCCCCTCGTCTTTGTGTCTTTATGTCCAGCTGGATTTATTCCTTTAAGTTCCTATATTTGGTTGATTTATCTAACCATGTTTATGTAGGAAGCGCATGTACTGTGATGACGGAGTTGTTCAATATGATATAGGCCTTTCTTCTTTATCTTTTTTCTTGTAAACGAGATTTAAGAGGACAAATTGTTGAAATTGTAACTCTAGTTTACTAGGAATTGGGCCTGAAAAATCTTCCGAAAAAGTGGACATACTTTTTTTTCCGTTGTCTTTAGATAAACTTGAAAAATCTTCCGAAATGGTAGTATTAAGATCCTTCATCCATTTGTAGTCTCAAGGACATAAAATTCCTTTTTTCAGCTGATCGGGTCTATTAGAACTACATTGTAGGGTATTGCTTCTTGCTTGTCAGTTTTCACAAAGCCTAGTGTAGAAAAAGCTCACATACAAGAATATTGGGTTGAGGTCTTGACGAAACCGGACGAGAAAAAGTATATGGTCCCTCCACATCTCCATGGAGGGGTATGCTTGCGATTTCCTTTTATGGAAAGTGGGTACTACGGGCTTACCTGAAGCCCTCTTTACCTCGGTCAGCCGCCCGGTGGGGGTGACTAAACCGGGGAGAAAAGGACTCTTACCTGAGCCGCATACCCTAAAGGAACATGCAGACGGTCTTACTCTTCCATAGGATCCCCATGAGGTGTGGGGGTCCCATGATCGGAGCCGCCGAGTCTTTCGAGAAGACTCGCATCTTTATTTATCCGGGTTCATCAAATGACCCAATGGCAAAGAGGATACGCCTGTTGATACAGTAGAAGTTGAGAAGGAAACAATTCCACGTGTTGTCCCGCCCCCTGGACGGATGCCTTACTACCTGTTTGGTTTTGATTACGCTGCTCTTCTCTCTAGAGGCGTCCGCGGACACGGGGGTTTAGGATGAGTCAAGATATTGACCCCGGCGTGGCTGTTTCCTTTTCTCACCCCCTCTTAGAACTAGCGTTCCCTCTCCCTTTTTTCCAAAAAGTCTTTTTCTATCATTCATTTCGGCTTTTTATACTGCATTACTTCGTTCGTCGAGCCGAGGAGATGTTCCCCTCTTTCGGACACTTGTCGGTGTTGTGGTGCCAGGTGTCCAGAGGAAAAAGAATACTTTGATGGGCGGCATGAACGCCACCTGTCCCTTCGTACGCCACTTGTCTTATTTGTGCGGGCGTTCCCCGTCCGCGGACCGAAGGTCGTTATGTTTGTCTTCTGGAGCTTATCATCATTGACCTTTCAAAATCCTCAGCTGCTTCTTTAACCCCGTTATCTTTTGGGCGTCATCACAGCTCCTCGGGCCGTGGGGGAGCCGGTTAGGCTCTACCGCGGTTCGAAAACTCCCTCCGCAGGGGGTAATTTCTTTCAAGGCGAAAAGATAAGGGAGATGAAATAAATGGGCTTTTCCGGGGCCCAAAGGGGTTTTGATGGGCCGGTAACGGTTTGGCCCATTAGTTTCGATTGACGGGGCCCATGCTTTCGACACGTGTCGTGAGGAGGAAGGCGAAACGTCTTGGATTGTGGTGCCTATAAATAGGGGTTTTGATTCCCCTTTCATTTTTACCGTTCTCCGTTTTTTTACAGCCCTCCAACTGGGACATCATCAAGGTAAATCTTGACTTCTCTCTTCTTTTCTTTCCGCGACTTTAGCTTTTGTTTTTGATCTTAGTTTTCTCTTCTTTCCCTTTTCTTTTCTCGGGCCGTGGTCGATGTGCGGGAAATTATCTGGGTTTGCATTGGCCGCGGCTGGTCCTTAGGCATCCTTTCCCTTCACCTCTTTCTTTATTGTCCCTGCTACTTTCATCATGTCGACCCCTTCGAGCAGTTCGGGGAGTGTCCAGGCTTTGATTAGGCCCCCCTCCTCCCGACGCCCAGGGGGAAAACTCCGGATGGGTGAAATTGAAGTTCCCGAGGACGTTACCTTCAGGCAGCCCAAAGATCTCGAGGATCCTTCTTTTTACGCTTCCCCGAGCCGCGATCGTGGAGAGGATTCTTCCCCGATCGACTCAGCTTCTTCGCGGTCAGGCGTTGGGGCTTCATCATCAGAATCAGACTCGATACTGGAGTCGCTGGAGTCTCAGCACTCCTACAAAGAGTGGGATACTCGTACTGGTTTGCCTTCTGGCCCCGTCTTTATGCCAAAGGAACGCCGTTCGTCGTCAGTGCTGGGAGATTTCCGGCCGGTTTTGTACAATGAAAACGTGTTAGCGACTTGTCTCTTTAGGGGAGACTTTCAGCCTTCTGCCGCGGGCCCAATTCCTGAAGTTTCCCCTCAGCGTGTGATTCCTATAGCTCCTCCGAATGCCCAGAGCCGCGGAGGGGGAACATTCACCACGGTGGACGATCTGAAAGTAATCGCTCGCGTGTTTCCCTGGCCAGAAGGGGTTGTGCTGTGTTTGCCGGCCGAAGGGGGAGGAAGCCTGGATGCTTATCCGGGTTGTTTGGTGGTGTATATCGAGAGTTTGGTACAAGGATTTCGTCTCCCTTTGCCTAATCTGTTCAAACGTTACCTGAAAGCCTGTGGCTTGAGCCCAGCCCAGCTGGTACCGAACAGTTGGCTTTTCTTGACTTCCTTTGTGATGCGATGTCTAGAGATCGGGGTCCAACCTTCTCTCGGGCTCTTGAGCAATATGCTTATCTTGGGTCATGGGGGCATTCACAAAAGCCTTTATCAGGCCAAGCTCAGTGTCCCTATTGTGGATCGGAACACCAGCAAACCGGAATGGCGGCATAAATGGTTTATCGGTTAGAGATCCTTCGCGTAAGGTTTTGAATTTTCACACTGAGCCGCGTTTGTACATGCGGATGAAAAAGAAGGCGATTTCTGACCTTAAGGAGATTGAGCAGAAGTTTGCTGTGGGGACGAAGCCGTCATGGAAAGATATGGTTTCCCCCCTTCGGCTGGAAATGGCTGGCTTAAGTCTTCCTCATCCGCGCATAGGTTGTAGCTAAATTCAGGGGGTGCCCTGGCTTCTGTTTAATCCCTAGTAGTTTCTTGGTTCGTTTTTCTAATCATCTTTGATTTTGTGTGGTTTTATCCAGGTGCTGCAGAGCTGAAAAACATGGTGGATGCGGCTAAAATGTCTTCGGCCCCCCCTTCTTCTTCTAAAAGGAAAATCCCGTCCGATGTGACAAGGGCTTTGAAACGCCCCAAGACCTCTGCCCCAAAGACTAAGGGGAAAGCGGTGGCGAAAGAAAAAACTATCGCCGCGACTTCCCCTCCTCCGGCTGCTCTGGCGGAACCCGAGCCTCCCATCATACTGATTGATTCTTCCCCGGTCGCCGAGACCCAGCCCTTATCTCTGGTTTCCCCTGCAGAGCGTCGAGTCATCTCCCCTGGTGATGTGGGGACTTCTAAATCGTTGCCGAAGAAGAAAAAGGCGCGGTCATACCCGGCGTGGGAAAGCGTGAGCTGGGATGTACCAGTTTTTCACGTAGATGCCAATGGTCGGCCCGCCTACCGGATGCCCGGCTTCCACTCCGATACTCTTGAACAGTTGGCTTTTCCCCCGAAACTAGGGAAAGCGGAGTTACGGTATCTGGATCATCTGACCGACGAGCAATTCACATTAGAACAAGAGCGCTGGTGCAATTGGGTAAGTGCATCGTATGCCATTTCTCTCACATTTTTGACTTTTGAATGCATCCTGTATTCTCATAGTGCTTTCTGCGGCTAGGGTCACGTTTTCACCCACAGCGGCTGCGGCAGATATCTTCGCTTGGGCCAACATGCCCACGAGCTTGAAGGGAGGCTGGAGCAGTTGGAAGGGAAACTCTCGGAGGTTGAGACGCCGAAAAAGGAGGTCGAATCTCTTCGTTCGCGGGTGAAAGAAAAGGACGAGATTATATCCGCCGAGAAAGCAAAAAACAGTAAACTGGTGGAGGACGCGGAGATGCTGCGTGCTCAACTTGAATCTTCTCAACAGGCAATGGTTGCGCTGCGAACTGACTTTGAAAACCAGACGAAGGAATTTGAAACCCAGAGGCAAGGATTCGAAACCCAGAAAAAGGAGTTTGAGGACCAGCTGCTGGCGGCTAACGAGGCGAAGAGTAAGGCGGTCGTGGAGGCCAACCGTCGTGCGATCGAGTTGGAACGATATAAGTCCCGTACAGACGGTGATATCGTTCTGTCTTGGTTGGACATTCCGCACAACCGTACCAAATTGGTGGACGACTGGCTGAAGACTCCGTCTGGTCTGGATTTCATGAAAAGCGCGGTCCCTGTGTGGCTGAACGAAGAAGCTGGGCAAGATTTCATCCAAAACCGGTACAGGGATTGCTTTTATATTGGGATGAAGGCTAGGATACACCAGAGTGTGAAAAAATCCGCGGAGAACCCGGGAGTTCCTCTTCAGCCGTTCTCTCCTAGTGAGGATCGGGAAGACTGGGGTCTGGTGGATGACAACCAAGTGGATTTTTCTGGTGATGGACTGTAGACATTCGTTCCAGCTGTCTCGGGCGGTTTTATGTTTTAAACAAACCTTGGTACTTTGTTTATGTTTCTTTTAAGATTGCGTACGTTTGGTTTTTTTGGTGGAAAGCTGGCGATGGGAAACTTAATCCGCGGTTGTTTTTTGGAAATGGGTTTTGCCCCTGGTCCCGCGGATGGCCTGTGTTAGGGGAACCTGGTTCGCGGTTCTTATTAATAGTGATTTTTTCAGTATCTTTTTGGTGTCAGAAAAAAGATTTTGGAAACCCCGACACTCGGTCGTTTTAACATTTTCCATTCAACGCTCTTATTTATTACAGGCTTCCTTTTGCTTGATAATCTAAACATTTAGCACGGAGCACTCCTTCCTTAGGGAGAATCGCCGCTACTCTCACCTTCTGAAGTGTTTTCCCCTGAAGGCACGTCGGTGGTCCTGAAGCGTGCGTCGCCCAGATACTTGAATATGACGGCCCCTCCCACGTGAACATTCCTGGACCTGGTGAATGCTCTCCACCCTTGGGTGAGCCAGAGCACCCCTGCTTCGTCCCTTTCTACTAAGACGCGTGTGCCCCTCCTTCCCAGTCCATTAGTTAGGATGATTCTTTCAACGTCGAAAAGCCTATATTCCTCTTCGAAGAACTCCGGCAGGGGCTGTTGTTTGTTTGGAGGAAACGATTAATCGTAAGTAGAAAACGAGAACGTTTAATCGGGGAGTTTTCAGAGGGGCGTTACCGTTCTTTGTAAAAGAGAACCATTTTGGATCCATCGGAGGAAATCCCTTGAGCGGCCTCCACCTGCTGCCATGTTCTCTCCAGAACTATTTTGGTTTGTATATTTCTTGATGGAGAGTGTGTCTTGAGGGATTATCTGGTCCCTGGCTTTTATAGAAAAACTGCGAGCTACTGTCCCCTCGTTTGTTCGATTTTTTTTATTTAATGCTCGCAATGTTCGAGTATCCTCTCTGAATCGTCCCTTCCCAAGTTTCTCGGGAAGGAAAATTGGTCAGTAAAGGAAAAACAGCTTTATTGATTTCTTTTCTAAACCGAGAAAAAGGAAAAAAGGAAAACTTTTATTCGTTCTCAGGTACATCGGTACTTGCGAGCGCACTTTTTAGGTTTTGGCGCCTTGGCGCTCTTAGGAGCTCTTGGGGGCTTCTGATGGGCTTTGGACTTGAGCGAGCCCACGCTTGTCGGGCCTAACTTCTTTTGGTGGTCGTGGGTCGGATCTGGGTAGGACACATGCACCTCGAAATGGGACTCCCCCTCGTAGACGAAGAGAAGCGAACAGCCCAGGACTACTCGATTGGAGAAAACGAAGTCCGGCCACCCCTCGGTGAACCAGAAGGTTCCGTTCGCGTCTCTCTCCACGTCGACTTCGAAGTCCTGACAAGTGGTTGACCACAGGTAAACGAGCTGATGCACTGCCTCCCCGAGCTGCTCATACATTTGGGGTAGTTGTAACGCATGCAAGTGCTCCTCCTTGGTGACAAAGCGGTAGAATGCTCGAGTATTTTCGGAGCCCATGTCGAAGTTTTCTCCGATGGGGGGGGGGGGGTGTTTTCGACTGTGAAAAGATCTGATTTCGCCACTTTCCCTCCCCTCTATTATGGTGCTTCGCCCGTTGAGACTGTCTGCGGCCAAGTGGTGGTTGAGAGTGGTGACCCTCGCTACACGTGGGAGTCCCTAGCAACCCACGTCTTCTTCTTTCAGTTCGAAGGGGAACCACGTGTTTGGGAGAAACTCTGAACCCGCTTCCCGTGTTCCTGAAGGAGGAAAAAGCCTCTGCATGGGGTGCAGAATAGTGTGGCCTCCGACCGAGAATGATCTTCGACGCAGCTTGGAGCGGTCTTGAATGAAGAGTGCTCCTCTCAGAACAGGCGGGTGAGGATCCTTCCTTGAATTGTTGATAGAACACGAAGAGTGGTCTTTATAGTTTGGGTCTTTTGATCGACCACGGAAACCTCGTATGAAACCGTTTATTCCATTTTGGTGGTTTAGGGAGTGGCGTCGGGCCGCTCTTGGTGATTTCGACAGTTGTGAATTATAAGCGTTTACGGCTGTCTCTAGGAATGCGATTGCGTTTTCGTGACTTCCATTCGTTCTAAGAAACAGAGGTCCTTTATTATTCATTGACGGTAACAGGAACAAGGTTTTTCTCAGACCCGACTCCTTTGAATCCTGAACATTGGAACAGAGAGAGGGTGCGGATTACAGAGGACATGGATCTAAGAATCTTTTGTCTCTATATTTCTTCGCTGTCGGGGTTGATTACATCGACTTCAAAGATGGAGTCCCCCATGTAAGCAAAGATCAAAGCGGACCCCACCGTAACTCGGTTCGCTTGAACGAAGTGGTTCCAACCCTTGGTTAACCAGAAAAGGCCGTCGCTATCCCTTTCAACCTTCACCTCATGTTCCTGATTGGAGCGAGACCAAAGCCGGGCTTGCGCTTGTGTGTCTTCGTCTATTAAGACGTACACGAGTGGGAGGCGGAGTGTATGAAGCTGTTCCTCCTTCATGATGACGCGACAGAACGTCCTGGGGGGTGCCCCGGGATTCATCGTTGTTGTTGGGGGGCATCGGATTCCTCCAGTCGCCAGGGCCTAGTCTTTATATCCCAAGATTGGAGCCACGGCGTCGATTTGGTCGCCCCCGGAGAGAAAAGCTATGCTCACGGGTCTCTTTCTCTTCCCCCCCTCATCATTTCTTCTCGTGGTTGCAGGCTGTGATCTGCACGTAGCGTCCCATTCGACGTACATCTGTCCGCCATGCTTGGCCTGGGGCAGTGATGCTCTGGCTGTCCTCGGGTTTCGCCCTGGTCTCTTTTTCAGTCTTTTGGCTTACCGAGATGGCGCCTGTGCTGCCCGTGACCCTTGAGGATCCCCTTTAAAAGTCGGGGTCTCCTCAACCTTTTGTCTCTGTGAGAAAGATCCTCCATAAGATGTCATCCTCAAGCCCAACGACTTGGACCTTTTTCCGTTCACTGGACTTCCCGGAACAGATGTATCGCTTGGTACGTCGTAGTCACGATCTCAATATTTTTGCTAACTTCCTTTGTTAACCGATCTTTCCTCCTTTATCTGGTGCGTTTGAGCAGCGGCTGCCTGCCCGTTTTGAAATTGAGTACGGCCCGGATCTCCCTGGGCGTGTCCTGCTATCGTCAAGGATCCTACGGGATTTTCCCATGACGGTGTACCGGGGTGATTACCGGGTACCCTTTTTGGGGCAGGGTTGGAATCATTTTGCCTGTACTCATGGGGTCGACATAGGGTCCGCCATCACTTTTCTGCACAAAGGGAACGCTCGGTTCGAGGTTCATATCCTGTCCGCGGATGGTGAAGAGGTCGACGTTGAGTGGCGAGAGCCTCATCCTGAAGGTCCTCCGCCCAATGGAACTCGTCTGTGTGCTGACCGAACTCGTTTGGTTTCGGATCGTCCCCGGGACACTCCTTGATTTAGCCTTTCTGGGTCCTGCGTTTTTGTGAACTGCCATGTCTTTCTTGCTTGATTTAGCCCTTCTGGGCCTTTTGTGTGTTTCTTGTTATCTCGGGTGTACCCCTCTTTGAATGTCAGCAGCCCAACTTCTTGGGTGTGGTTTGATTGGGTCCCAAGTTTGAGTCTCCAACTTCAGGGTATCGATCATATCACTGTCATGCCTTAGGCCGGAACTTTACTAGACTAATGGTCAACTTGGGTGCCTTATGCATGTTCCGAAATCCGTCGCGGATCGAATTCCGCCGTCATAGGATTGGGGTCAATCTGGGAACCCAAAGCGTCCACCAGATGTCCGACGCGGAGCAAGCTCCAGCGTCACAGGACCAAGGGTTGATCTGGGAGCTCGATGCGTCCACCAGATGTCCGACGCGGAGCAAGCTCCAGCGTCACAGGACTAAGGGTTGATCTGGGAGCTCAATGCGCCCACCAGATGTCCGACGCGGAGCAAGCTCCAGCGTTATGGGACTAAGGGTTGATCTGGGAGCTCGATGCGTCCACCAGATGTCTGACGCGGATCAAGCTCCAGCGTCACAGGACTAAGGGTTGATCTGGGAGCTCGATGCGTCCACCAGATGTCCGACGCGGAGCAAGCTCCAGCGTTACGGGACCAAGGGTTGATCTGGGAGCTCAATGCATCCACCAGATGTCCGACGCGGAGCAAGCTCCAGCGTTATGGGACTAAGGGTTGATCTGGGATCTCGATGCGTCCTCCAGATGTCCGACGCGGAGCAAGCTCCAGCGTTATGGGACTAAGGGTTGATCTGGGAGCTCGATGCGTCCACCAGATGTCCGACGCGGAGCAAGCTCCAGCGTTATGGGACTAAGGGTTGATCTGGGAGCTCAATGCGTCCACCAGATGTCCGACGCGGAGCAAGCTCCAGCGTCACAGGACTAAGGGTTGATCTGGGAGCTCGATGCGTCCACCAGATGTCCGACGCAGATCAAGCTCCAGCGTCACAGGACTAAGGGTTGATCTGGGAGCTCGATGCGTCCACCAGATGTCCGACGCAGAGCAAGCTCCAGCGTCACCCTGCCCTCTTCGACCTCCCCTTCACCAAAGTCCCGTCCCTCGGCCCCTGTTCACCGAGGGGTACCGCTGTTGCTCATCCCTCCCCCGAGGGTTCTCAAATCGAGAGGCTTGGTGGTGACTCCTTCTGTCATCCGCGTGCCTCCGATCATTTTGATTCTGAGCTTGCTGGTGACGTTGGGGGTTGTCGCGATGCTCATTTCTCCTGGCCGGAGAGACCGGCTCCCTGTGATTGCGCGCTTCTCGGTCATAGCCTTGATATCTTGCGTCCGGCCTCTCTCTTTCGTGGTTGAAATGGACCTCGTCCTGTCGGGACGCGGGCATTCCGCCCGCGGAGTAATTTCTTCTTTGCTTCGCTGCTCCTTTGTCTTTCCGGAACTTTCCTGCTATCTTCCCCAGAAGACCCCGTGGGCCCTCATTGGCCCTCGAGCTAGAGGCCGCGGCTTCTTCTGCCTCAATCTGGGCAGACACCAAGTTTCTTAAGGTATCATAATCCTTGGGCTTTTTCCTGAAAAGCCGAGTCTTGAAGCTTCCATCCGCGATGTTCCCCATTAGGATTATAACTGCGGATTCGTGATTAAAGTTGGGGATCTGTACCACCACAGAGGTGAAGCGGGCGAAGAATTGTCCCAGAGTCTCATTTTTCCCCTGCCTGATCGAGTTGAGGTCTAACATGGTCTTTTTTCTAGATCGCGAGCTTCCAAAATGAGACTTGAAGACCTGGGAGAGCTGGAGGAAACTAGCGATCGAGTTCTGTGGTAGGTTAGTGAACCAAGTCAACGCGATGTCGGTCAGAGTTGATGGGAAAGTTCGGCATAACATTGCATCATTGTACTCGTTGATCCCCATGGCGGTCGTGAAGTGACACATGTGGTCATCAGGGTCAGTGGTGCCATCATACTTCATCAGATTGGTGTCTCTCCATCGCTTGGGTACGGGTGCCAGGCAGACCTCGGGGGTAAACACTGAAGGGACGAAATCCACCTTCCTCTCGTTCTCACGGGGTGAACCTGTTCGGGTGGACGTGGATATATCAGATGAATGCTCTCCCCTGTGATGCTTGGATGCGCGTCTGCCTTCACCACGATAGTGTGTTCCAAAATCATCGGAGAATCTGGGCTGAAACTGATCTTGATAGGTGCCCCCATACACATTCTGGGGATAAAAGTGGAAAGGGTTCCCCTGTTGGAACGGGGGATACCCGTCGTACCCATAAAAAAGACCTTGTCCCAGGTTTTGAGGGGGTACATAATGCTCCTCTGGTATGAAGTAGCCTTGAGCCATTTGCGATGGGACGTATGGTGAGACGACCGGAACCTCCGGTGCGCTTAACTGACCCGGAGAGTTTACAGGCAACTCGGACCCCTGGGGTCCTCCGTGGTCCTGACTCATCATCCCGGGAGAAGCTCCTCCCATGCTTTCGCTCATTTTTCCACCCTGTTTACACAAAAGGCATTAGCTAATGATAACGTCGTGAATAGTATATTGATATTTAAATTCGGGAACCTCTCAGGGTGAGAGTGTCCCCACGGACGGCGCCAGTGATGAAACCGGACGAGAAAAAGTATATGGTCCCTCCACATCTCCATGGAGGGGTATGCTTGCGATTTCCTTTTATGGAAAGTGGGTACTACGGGCTTACCTGAAGCCCTCTTTACCTCGGTCAGCCGCCCGGTGGGGGTGACTAAACCGGGGAGAAAAGGACTCTTACCTGAGCCGCATACCCTAAAGGAACATGCAGACGGTCTTACTCTTCCATAGGATCCCCATGAGGTGTGGGGGTCCCATGATCGGAGCCGCCGAGTCTTTCGAGAAGACTCGCATCTTTATTTATCCGGGTTCATCAAATGACCCAATGGCAAAGAGGATACGCCTGTTGATACAGTAGAAGTTGAGAAGGAAACAATTCCACGTGTTGTCCCGCCCCCTGGACGGATGCCTTACTACCTGTTTGGTTTTGATTACGCTGCTCTTCTCTCTAGAGGCGTCCGCGGACACGGGGGTTTAGGATGAGTCAAGATATTGACCCCGGCGTGGCTGTTTCCTTTTCTCACTCCCTCTTAGAACTAGCGTTCCCTCTCCCTTTTTTCCAAAAAGTCTTTTTCTATCATTCATTTCGGCTTTTTATACTGCATTACTTCGTTCGTCGAGCCGAGGAGATGTTCCCCTCTTTCGGACACTTGTCGGTGTTGTGGTGCCAGGTGTCCAGAGGAAAAAGAACACTTGGATGGGCGGCATGAACGCCACCTGTCCCTTCGTACGCCACTTGTCTTATTTGTGCGGGCGTTCCCCGTCCGCGGACCGAAGGTCGTTATGTTTGTCTTCTGGAGCTTATCATCATTGACCTTTCAAAACCCTCAGCTGCTTCTTTAACCCCGTTATCTTTTGGGCATCATCAGGTCTATTAGATGATTCACCTTTTATGTTTTGTACAATGTTGTGGTAAGCAACTTAGGAGCTTTGTTATTTACTTGTTTTTGGGTCGTGGTAAGCAACTTAGGAGCTTTGTTATTTACTTGTTTCATTCTTCGGACACTCAAATCATCAAGCGAGATATGTAGATTATTCTCCTTTTATCTTCTTCAATGCCAATGCATAGTTCTTTCGTCGCTTCCAATCTTGAGAAAGCTTTTGATTTTTAATCTTCTCAAATAAAAATTTCCATTTACAAAACGACGCTAATTTCATCTCCTCCTTGAATTGAGTTGTGTAGATTATTCTCTCCTGATTTTTTTTAATTTTTTTATACGGAGTTGTAGACATGTGGTACGCTTGTACGTGGTAACCATTCTTTCAAGTGCTGAGATTGATAATTCATGTTTATATGTTTGATTGTGGTAACCATTTTTGTGTCTTCTGGGCCGTTGTGGGCTATAACTCTGGGCTCCATTAAGAGTTAGATAAAGATGATTGGAAAATGTAAAATATGTTAAGAAATATATTATATCAATTCAACTGAAACAATTGATTTGAAAATCGGATAAAGAACGAAGGAAATTATTTGGAAATAAAGTTAAATTTTATCGATCGAAACACCATGATAGGTGTTGACCCAAGTTTCTGAATTAATAGTAGTTATACTTATAGATTATAGATAAGATACGAACTCACAAGTGAAGAGTCTTCTGAATTTATAGATATTTTTAGGGCATGCCCATAGTTTAAATTTTAAATAATGAAATTTCAATGCTCGCTATTATAATATGGTTGCTTATAGTTTCCTCTCCTGAATAATGATGATTGGTATGCATGTTAAACTCGAATAGTTTGTACATCTTCGGTTTGTGTTTCGATTTTTTCAACCTAATAGCATCAATCAAAGATTCAGAGGTGAAGCTCATGAAAGGAGGCAAACTCTGTTTAATATAATGGTGTTGGGTCACTTGTGAATCTCACATCGAAAGTGGAAGGATTATGAGTGGATGTGCTACTCCACCTAAGCCAAATTGGTTTTGGGATGGTGCCCCAGTCTTGCGGGCTTTTTGGTCGGGCCCAACAAGATTTTCCCCTAACAAACTGGTATCAGAGCCGGGTTCGGGGTGGGCCGATTGCACCGAAGATTGAGATTAACTTCACATCTGTATACGGTGACGGAGTAGTCGAACCCGTTTCATGGGAATCTCAATTTCCAATCGGGCTAGACTTTTGATGGATTCACGAGTGAGGGGCGGATTTGTTGGGACATTTGTGAATCCCACATCGGAAGTGGAAGGATTCTGAACCTAAGATATAAGTGGATGGGCTAATCCACCTAATGCCAATTGGTTTTGGGATGGTGCCCCAATCTAGCTTATATGTTGGGCTTTCTGGTCGGGCCTAACAAGACTTTCCCCCAATAGACAACCTAACATATAAGTGGACGTGCTACTCCACCTAATGCCAATTGGTTTTGGGATGGTGCCCCAGTCCGGTTTATAAGTTGGGCTTTCTGTTAGGGTCCAACAAAGACTTTTCCCCAACAAAGTGGTATCAGAGCCAGGTTCGGCGGGTGGGTTGGTTGCACAGAAGATTGAGAATGGACTATATCAATGACGAGTTAGTCGAACCCGTTGCGTGGGGGTCTCAATTCCAACTGGGCTAGACTTGTAATGGATTCGCAAGTGAGAGGGGGATTTGTTGGGACACTTGTGAATCTCACATCGGAAGTGTGAGGATTCTGAACCTAACATATAAGTGGATGTGCTACTCCACCTAATGCCAATTGGTTTTGGAAGTGCTACTCCATCTAATGCCAATTGCTTCTGTTATCTCAACACGTGTGAAACTTCACATTGTGTCGCATTGTCGATTAGAGGAGAGCAATTCGCCGACGTCCATCTCCACCCAGGTCACGACGGGACGAGAGTCAGAGGTAAAATGACATGCGGTGTATTTTCATCGCCCCTAGCTCAAAGTGCTTCCATGATCTTTACTCTGGTTGAAAAGACTTTAGAATTTCGAATAGAGAATTGCAGGACATGGAAATGTTTTTGAGATGAAAAGCTTTGGCCGAAGGGTGCTGTTGATGAAGTGCAATTTTCGATGACTCCTGGCGACATTGAGGACAACATGAAGGTTCCGTTCGATGTTCCTATCACTTGTGCAAGGGCCAAGAGAATTCAAGATCCAACCAAAGCCCTTCTTGTCCGTTACCAAGGAACGATGGAGCAAGGGTTCAGGCCACCCTGGATCACTTTGCTCAAGACTACACCATCGGAACAAGAGATGAGCTTCCGTCCTCAAACAAAGCTTATGCAAACTCGTCACCACCCACCTTGAAGGCAAAACTCGGGATGCCCTCGTTACGCAAACTTGTCCCAGCGAGCACGGCGCCTTCGGCACCTGCATGCACATGGGCTCACGCGTCCCAGGCATCTCGGTCTCCCGCTCTCGCGATTGCACTCGCTCTCGCTAGCTTCCGCGTCTTTGCTCGCCCCTGCTCTTGCTCCCAGCGAGCAAAGCCACACCCACGCTCCCGGTGCTCTCGCACGTCCTGAGGCCCCAGCGCCTGCATGCCCGAGACCCAGCGCGCGCACTACTCTCCCTCGCTTCCTTTGTTTTCCTTTTCGTCGCTAGTTAATTAGTTTGAATTTGGTTAAGTTATTTCTGTCGCTATAATTAGTTTTCTAATTAGTTTAATTAAATTGTCAATCAGGTGATATTGGAAGAGCATTGCAAGATCGGGCAAATATACGACGTGGTTCTTGATCTTGAGCCCACTTGCGAAGGATCGAGTATCCCAAACGTATCAAGTGGTATCGGATTCTCAGGTTTATGCAAGTTCTTTACCCTCTTGATTCTTTAATTGAGTGATTTGTTTTCGTGCCTTATTTTTCACAATTCCCGCTGCATAAAATTTAAATCTTTATTGTTCACCCCAAAAATTGGCACTGTATTTTAGTTATTTTCTTGTTTGGATCTTTAATTTGGAAGATATTGAGTTCTTGATTGCAAGTTTTGGAAGATATCGACGCTTCGTCATGGACTTCAGCACCATTTCCGCCCCCCCCCCCCTACATGAGCTGACCAAGAAAGATGTGACCTTTCGCTGGACTGACGCACATCAGAGGGCATTCGATGCACTCAAGGATCGCCTCACCCATGCCCCAGTGCTGCAACTACCCGACTTCCAACAACCATTCGAGCTCGAGGTGATGCTTCTAGCACTGGCATTGGTGGAGTTCTGCTTCAAAATAGGCGCCCCATTGCCTATTTCAGCAAGAATATGGGCCCCGTAGAGCTCAACTATTCTACCTACGAGAAGGAGCTGTTCGCGCTAGTTCGCTGCATACAGACATGGCAACACTACCTCTGGCCTAAGGAGTTCGTGATTCATTCGGATTATGAAACTTTGAAGTACCTCAAGGGACAAGCAGTGCTCAACAGGCGACTTGCTCGATGGGTGGAGTTTCTGGAGACCTTTTCCTATGTGGTTCACCACAAGAAGGGAAAGGATAATGTGGTAGCTGACGCGCTATCACGCAGGTATGTCCTCCTTAACCATATGGATGCACATGTGTTGGGTTTTGCCTTGATAAAGGAACTCTATGCTTCTGATGGTTTCTTTAAAACTATATATGCTTAATGTGTGTCCAAAGGTGAAGTTGATTCATATTTTCTTGATAATGGTTATTTGTTTAAGATGGGCAAGCTTTGTATCCCATCTTCTTCTATTCGACGATTGTTAACTTAACAAATTCATGAGTCTAGGGGACATGGAGTTTTCGAAAAAACACTAGCTGGACTAAAGGAACATTACTTTTGGCCTAAAATGTCTAATTATGTGCTTAGATTTGTCAAAAGTTGTGTCACATGTGCTAAAGCTAAATCGAAATCCAATGCAAATGCTCCATATCAACCGTTACCTATTTCAAATGCACCCTGGGAAGATGTATCTATGGATTTCATTGTAGGATTGTCTAGAACTTCTAAGGTTCATGATTCTATTTTTCTTGTTGTAGGCAGATTTTCAAAAATGGCTCACTTTATTCCTTGCCACAAAACAGATGATGTTATTCATGTTGCACATTTATTCTTTAAAGATGTTGTTCGCTTACATGGATTGCCATTATCTATTGTTTCTGATCGTGACTCTAAATTCTTAAGCTGTTTTTGGAAAACTTTATGGTCTAAGTTGGGTACAAAACTATTATTTTCTACTTCTTGTCACCCCCAAACTGATGGCCAAACTGAGGTTACAAATAGAACTCTTGGGGCTCTCCTTAGAGTCATGCTGCGAACTAACCTCCGGAGGTGGGAAGAATGCCTACCATTTTTTGAATTTGCATATAACAGGTCTAGGCACTCTGCAACTAAACAGACCCCCTTCTAAGTAGTGTATGGCCAAAACCCACTAAGCCCAGTGGACATGATGCCTCAACCTCTCAAGGAAAAGGAGAGCATTGATGCAGCTAAGCAAGTGCACTTCATCAAGCGCTTGCATGAGCGTACCATGGTGCAGCTTGAATGGAAGATTGTGCAATACAAGGTAGCGAAGGACAAGCATCGCAAGAATGTGCAGTTCAACGTTGGTGATCTGGTATGGCTGCATCTCAGGAAGGAAAGGTTTCCGCAACAACGGAAATCTAAGCTGGACCCCAGGGGAGATTGACCATTTCGAGTGGTTCAAAAGATGGGTCCTAATGCATACAAGTTGGATCTAGCTCCCTGCCGACAAGTACAGTGTGCATTCTACCTTCAACGTCGTCGATCTATCTTTGTTCGTGCCTGACGATGACTCTGATGACGATTTGAAGATAAATCGAAATCAAGTGGAGGAGAATGATGTAGTGCAATTGTCGATGACTCCTGGTGACATTGAGGACAACATGAAGGTTCCATTCGATGGTCCTATCACTCGTGCAAGGGCCAAGAGAATTCAAGATGCAACGAAAGCCCTTCTTGTCCGTTACCAAAGAACGATGGAGCAAGGGTTCAGGCCACCCTGGATCACTTTGCTCAAGACTACACCACCGGAACAAGAGATGAGCTTCCGTCCTCAAACAAAGCTCATGCAAATTCGTCACCACCCACCTTGAAGGCAACACTCGGCATGCCCTCGTTACGCACTCGGTATAGGCTCTGGTCGAGTAGGACATTACACATGTCGAGTGGGCCTGGCCGAGTACCTCTTGTTGGGCCGAGTTGTTTTATCTACTTAATTAATTAGTGTTATTTTATGTCATTAGATTAAAAATGTGGAGGACTATATCTCTTCTAGATAAGTTTTATCCACCAAGTTTTAAAGTTATATCTTCTTAAGGTTTACTTTTATCTTTAGGTTATTTTGATCTATCTTTATCAACCTAAATTCTATCTTGCATGATTAGAATTTGTTGTTAGTTTTCTATTTAAACAATTTAGTTCTCTTTGAATTATTGAGATTGAATAGAATTGAGGAACCCCTTTATGGATTAAAGGGTTCTTCGATTTCAATCCCAAAACGCTTTCTTGCTCTTGTGTTCTATCCCCCTTCGGCACTTCACATCACCATCACAATCTTGATCACAATCAGCAATCCCAATTACAAACACAAACCCTAAACCAAACTGTCGCAAGATGGAAAGTTCTTGGCATCGCTCACGGCAGTCCTCGCTCCCAGCGAGCACGGCGCCTTTGGCTCCTGCGCGCGATCGCACTCGCTCTTGCTAGTTAGCTTCCGCGTTTTCGCTCGCCCTTGCTCTCGCTCCCAACGAGCGAAGCCAGACCCGCGCTCCTGGTGCTCTCGCACGTCCTGAGGCCCCATCGCCTGAGTGTCCGAGACCCAGCGCGCGCACTACTCTCCCTCGCTTCCTTTGTTTTCCTTTTCGTCGCTAGTTAATTAGTTTAAATTTGGTTAAGTTATTTCTATCGCTATAATTAGTTTGCTAATTAGTTTAATTAAATTGTCAATTAGGAGATATTAGAAGAGCATTGCAAGATTGGGCAAATATACGGCGTGGTTCTTGATCTTGAGCCCACAGGCGAAGGAACGGGTATCCCAAACGTATCAGTTGTATATATATGACTATATATGCAACCCACTATGGGAATGAGTACTCCGCATCACATGGCGGAGAACTCCGCAACTCCATGCGGATATGTCCGCAATCGGTTGCGAACATGTCCGCAATTGACTTCGCACATTTTGTCCGTATATGCATATGGGTACGATCCTCAGAAGTTTATAAAAACACAGGGGAAGCTGCAATGGATCCAGGTGCAATGGTTGATTGGTCTAACTCCCCTCTTTTGAGGATGTCTAAATCCCATATATACGATCTTTAACAAACACTTTGAAGATCATGGAAGCACTTTGATTGTGTTTTTGCGAAGTGGGCAGAAGGCGGTGGGGTATTTGTAAGCTACATTAGGTGTTTCCTCAAACAAATAATCTGGGAAATACCACAGATGTCCTGCTGGCTGAAGAAAACCGCAGAACGTTCTCTACCAAATGAAGTCGGTGGCCGGAGATGCTCACCTTCGGCAACGTTTTCGTCGGTAGAGAAAGGGTATGACAGACTAACGTGGTCTGGATCAACAATGGCGGTTGAACAACACCGGGTGAACTTGCTTACCCTCTGAAACGCTTGTGGAAGCTGATTTATTTGAAATTGATACACGTTTTTTATATTTTGTGTTGTATTGAGAAGGTGCTGTAAACTTTAGTTTTACAACGATTTCATGCGATGTCATGCATATAAAACAACATTGTAAGGGTACATCAAATTAACTGAATGAAAAATTATCCACTATGCGAAATCTTGTGTCTCTCATTTGAATTGTGTCGCATTATCGAGGGCCGAAGATCCGTGTCGCATTGTCGAGGAGAGAAGATCAATTCATCATAGATACTTACATGCGAGTGACCACGAACTACCTAGTTGTCTTCTTCCAAGAATTGACCACATGGACCCTCCAATCTGGTACTTGTACAAACCACGTAATACCCGATTCATGATCGACACCACCACGACGTGACGGGAGTCGGAGGTTACACAACCGACGGTGTATTTTCATCACCCCTAGCTCAAAGTGCTTTCATGATCTTTACTCTGGTTGAAACGACTTTAGAAAGGCAAATATAGTAGTGCAATACATTAAAATGTCTTTGAGAACAAATGCTCGGGATGAATGGTGATGTATACATAAATATATAAGGGACCCACAATGAAGTGGACGTGGTCCGCATCATATAGCGTACAACTTCGCACGACATCGCGGATAATTGCGCAATGTGTGGCGGATATATCCGTAACGAATTGCGTATCCCTCTAATGACGGAAATGGGAGTGGCCTATCAATGAGAGACCTTGTTTGATGGTTGAAACCCATCATCAACAACGTAAATGAGGGCTGCCTATGACTACTGGCAATGTCAAATACATGTGGTCATGCAGAGATATCGGTTAACCACTTTGCTATGCAAATGCGACTATCACTTTCTAACATATTTTATTAGCGTAACTACATTATATTCTATGAAAATCACTTCGTTGCAAACTAAATTAGCGTAACTATATTACATCGTCATGCACCCACCGTCGGGAATGTTGTGAGTTGGAGTCGTGCTCTCCATCTTCGCCATGTGTGGCACAAATTGCCCCATCCGAGAAGTATTCTTGCTGGTAAATGAACAGTAGGAGGATTGGCGACCACTGTATTTGTGTTGCAGATTACGTGCTCCTCACAAAGCGAGACCATCTTTCTTATCTCGCATAAAAATCAAAGTACTTCACCGATCTTTAAACAACTTCGTAACATATTGATGGTGAAACTTTTAAAACAAATGTGTTTTATGAAAGAACAATGAATACAATATCAATAAGACAATTGTGCATTCGTATTTATAGAGAAGGTGCGGGAGTAACATGATATGGGAGATCTGCACATACAAAGGATCCGCTCCTATGTGCGTAATAGGTCCGCACCCCATGGCGTAATAAATTTGCACCTACGTGAGCTTGTCCGCAAAATGGTGCGTACCATTGGGGAGGCCTATAAATACTGGCAATGACATACCTACACTTCATCAACAACGTAATGGCATACCTGCTCGCTATGGGAAATACAAGTGGTCATGTAGAGATCGGCGAATCACTTTGCTATGAAAATGCGCTCTACAACCAATTGTACGAAGGTGAAATGTCATCGTCTCCAGCAATCACCAGGGGTAAAGATCGGTGTAACACTTTGAGTTCGGATGTCTTTCAAGTGGGTACTCAGTTTTCCAATAATTGCTAGTTAGTTAATATATATTCGTTTCATGTATCGGTGAACTACGTTATTTGATGTCTGCAGGTATGGTATGCAGAACAAAATACATCCATACGAAGACCACCTCACTACTTCCACCAACAATCGACGAACTGTTGGTTGGAGTGATGGTGGAAGTGGACACCTACTTCCACAAATAATCACAAGTAGCAGATTGACAGATCGCAGACTGAGGGAAGTGGACAGTTGCAGATCGTCATGCGAACTCGTCATATAAAACACGCAAAACCACATAGTGTATTACAATGTATTGTAACTTATGCGTCAAGTTCGTATTGTGACATTATGATACGTTGCTATTCCCGATCATTTGCATGTGGGCTTCGAATCAAGAATAACGACTTGTTGACGGCCCGATCTTGCAAAGCTCCTTGATTTCTCTTGATTTAGAACAAGTAATAGAAGTATTAGATGTGTTAAAAGCGACAGAAACAAGGCAACCCTCACGGATCCAACACTGCATAACAACATCGACGAGCACTGGAGAGGCCGCGCAAGGGAGCCGCGGGCGCGACTACTGTTCACCAGAGAACATCGATGGTTTGTTGCTTGGCTTCTTGTTGTGTTTGATCTTTGTGTTGGACTTGGTATCAGATGATTTTGTTTGGATGGATGAATGAAAGTAAGAACACATACTTGAAAGTAAGGAGACAATGGTTTGGGATTGAAGATCGAAGAACCCTTTAGCCAAAGGGTTTTCTCCATTCTATATTCAATTTGAATTTCTCAAAGTATAGAATGTTTCTTAAATAGACAATGCATAGCCAATCTCTCCTTGCAAAGGATTGATTTTAGCTGAAATAAAATAATAATAAACTAGATAAATCTCCTAATTAAGATAGATAAAATCCTAGATAAAGATAGATAAATCAACTCTTAGTGGTTAAGGAAAATCCCTTAAGATATTTTCCTTCTCCACATTTATTTCCTAAATGCATAAAATATAATAATAATAATAATAATAGTCTTAAAATAAAGGTGGAATCAGCCAGCCCTCCCAGCACCCTCGATATCGAACAAGGAGGACTCGATATCGACCATGGGACTCGATGTCGACTCCATGCTAACTCGATGTCGATTCAAGGTGGGTGTCGAGCCTTCATAAGCTTGGTTTGTGGTCTCAAGCTCAACTCCTGGGCTGGTGGTCTGGTCTTGATAAAAGTGATCCAAGGTGGCCTGAATCCTTGCTCCATAGCTCCTCAACTTACATGGATGAGCTTCAACTCTGCCCTTGAGGCCTAGGTCCATACTGTTGTCTGAATAGTGGAGCTCCTTGCTAATTAAACTGATGCTGTTGAGGATTCCCATACCTAAAGTTCGGATGATCTCTCCATCCAGGATTATAGCTATTAGAGTAAGGGTCATACCTCGGCCTTTGTGGTACAAAGCCCCCCATTGCATTCAATTCAACATTCGGCTCCTGAAGGATTGGGCATGCATCGTGGGATGCTGAAAATCTTGACAGATTCCACATGCTTTTACCTGTTGCTGATTCCCATTGAGCATGAATTTTCGCATCATCTCTTTCAACTCATTCACATTTGTCTGGAGTGATGAGTCTGCTTCTGCCGAGCTCACAGTTTTAGAGGACGTCTTCCTAAATTTCCTTGCCCCCTCTGCAAGCTCAGAAAACATCTCAAATGCTTCAGCAGGAGTCTTATTCAAGATGTTACCACCACATGCAGCATTAACCATTCTTCTCTCATCATCTAATAGACCTCCATGTAAGTAGAGAACGAGGTCCTGATTCGAATAGCCATGATAAGGGCAGCTGGCCACTAGCTTCTTATACCTCTCATAGTAGTCATACAAGTTCTCTGTAGCATGTTGCTCGATGTTACTGGTGCTCTTCTTGAGACTGTTCAATTTTGTTGCTGGAAAGTATTTCTCCAAGAAGGCTTTCTGCATCTGAGCCCATGTGTTTATGCTCCCTGGAGTGAGGTAATAGAGCCAGTCACTAGTCGAATCCCTCAAAGAGAAAGGAAAGGCTCTTAACTTGATTTGATCATCCATTACGTTCCTCGGCTTCATGCCTGTGCAGACAGCATGAAACTCTGCTAGGTGCTTATTAGGGTCTTCTCCAATAAGACCATGAAACTTCGACAGCAAATGTATCAGTCTATATTTCAACTCAAAACTTACACCGTTAGCAAGCTCTGGAAACTCTATAGCAAGCGGTTGTTGTGTTATATTCGGGGTAGTCAACTGCCTCAAAGTCTGATTCCGATTAGCCATCTCAACTCTTTCTAACCGATCCTGATCTCCACGAGATTCTCTCCGAAGCCTGGAAACTGTTCTCTCGATCTCTCGATCAAAATGCAAATCAGATGTATTAGTAGCACGAGTGCGAACCATAAGCCAGGTTCTCAACCCAATTAACACACAAAAACAAGCACACAAATAACAATTTGACTGCCCGGCAAGGACGCCAAATTTGATAAAGGATTTTTAGTCACCTTAAATCCTATCAAATAAATCCGACTAACCTAACTAATGTAGTTTGGCAAGAATGGGTCGATCCCACGTAGAGTCAATGATTTGTATGCAAATCAGAGTGTGTCAGCAAGAACAAGAAAAGGGGGAATTTCAATGGTTTGAACTAACTAATTAACAAACAAAAGTAGACAAAAGTAACAAACGGAACAGCTTGAGGAAATGAATATAAGAGAATAGCTCAGGTAAATCAATCTCAGCAATCAGGTTTGTTCATTGATCATCGAAATCAGATAGATAACTTCCTCTTGAATGCTTTGTTGTGGAAAGACTAGGTATTTTGAATCCAATTCCTTATCAAATCTAGTTAATAGGACAACCAGACCCTGAAAACCCTAATTATCAAACAATCTTTAAACTATCAAGATTCAATTCAATAATCGATTAAGCTTAAAGGAAATCAACAAAGACAATCGACACGCACAACCAGTTATTGCATCAATTGCAAATCAATTCTCTACACAAATCCCTAAATCAACCAGTTTCAGAGATTTATACTTTGCTACTCAATAACATAGATAACTCAACCAGAAATTACCTATATCTAGCTATAGATTATCATGAAAAGGCATCAGTTGATCAGAATAACGGAAATTCACGAAAACCCTAAACAATCTAAGCAAAGAATTGATAATATTCAAAGAAGAGTATTAAGAACGGAAATCTCACAATGAAATAGAAAACCTAAAGCTTCGATTAATTTCCCCAAGCAAAGAGGTTTAGTGGTTCATAATCGATAAATTAGCAAAAATAAGAATTCAAAACTACGTACCCCAAAAACCTCTTCTAACACCAGACTTCTACTTTTCGTCTCTTCGGCCAACGTTTCATGTCCTTACACTAATTGAAATTTTGATTACAAATAAACAGTTGTTTCTAGAAGACGAAATAAAACTTGGTTGTGCCAACAAACTCGGCCGAGTTTCCTCTTGCTCCACCCGAGTTCTATGAATCCACAAGCTCGTTTTCTTTCACAAAACTCGGCCAAGTTTCCTTGCATTTTGGCCCGAGTTCTTGACAGTTCCACTCCTTTGCGCATATGTTCAGCTCCTCTCTTCGACTCTTCGGCTCTCTTGCTCCAGGCTCCGATTTCCGTCTCATCTTCTACCATTTATACGAGCTCAGCTCCACCTTTCCACAATCACCTGAAATCATGCATAAAACTTGTAGATTCCGACTCTAAATGAAACATAATGATAACATGAAAACTACTCTAAACTCATGCATTTTACCCTACCTGAACACATCTAAATGCGTATATTAACACTATCTAAATGTGCATGATCACATCTTGAATCTTCTTAGCCCTTTTATGAGTGATAGGACCATCAAATGGCACGTTCATGTTGTTCTCAATATCACCAGGACTCATCGACGTTTGCGTTGCATCATTCTCCTCCACTTGAGCACGATTTGTCCTCAAATCCTCGTCGGAGTCATCGTCAGGCACGAACAAAGAGAGGTCGGCCACATTAAAGGTATAATGGACGTTGTACTTATCGGCAGGGAGATCCAGCTTATAGGCATTGGGTCCCATCTTTTGAACCACGCGGAATGGTCCACCTCCCCTGGGATCCAACTTAGATTTCCGTTGTTGCGGAAACCTTTCCTTCCTGAGATGCAACCAAACAAGGTCACCAACCTTGAACTGCACATCCTTACGATGCTTGTCCTTCGCCGCCTCTGATCTAAAAATATTTGATTTTTATTATTTCACATAATTTTTAATAAAATATAATAATATATAAATTTCAAAATTTCAAATAACTTTTTAAAAATAATATTATTAAAATTTTGATATTTTATATATTATTACATTTTATTAAAATAAAATTGATTTTTAGTATTTCTCATAATTTTTAATAAAATGCAATGATATATATAATATCTAATTTTTTTAAAAAAATTCATGCAATTAGTAATAAGCATAGAATTATTTTAATATTTTAATATTTTTTAGAATTTTTATCTTCTTGAAAAAAATGTGTTGAAAAATAAAAAATCAAATACTATCGATCAGACGGAGTATTACACAATACAAATAAATAAAAAAGTTGATTTGAAAATGAAAGATAAAGTGATTGTAAGTATAAAATGTTATAAATAGAAATCTTCATTAAAAAAATTAATCATATATAATTATAAATCAACCGGGTCAATCTGGTCACCGAGTCAATCGGGTAAATCGGGTCAAAATTACCGGTTCAATCGGGTCACCGGGTCGAAATCCAGATTACCCGGAAAATTTCCGGGTTTTCTGGTTGGAAAAAATTTCAGGGTTCAGATCAGGAGTTTACCGGGCGTACGGGACGGGTTGATCGGGTCGGGATGTATTTTGACAGGTGTAATTCTAACTGTTACTGAATTTTTAATGTTGACAAATTGACTGCTGACATTTTATTTATTATAAGAATTTTTATGATGACAAATTGACTGATGACATTCTTACTATTATCGAAAATTTTCTACTTATACTTTAACTATTATTGAAAATTTTCTACTAATATTTTAATTGCTGACATTGTAACTACTATTGAAAATTTTCTATTGACAAATTGACTGCTGACATTTTAAGAACTGTTAAAAAATGTTGCTTACAAATTTGATGTTGCCATGTTTACTACCATTGAAACTTTTCTACTGACAAATTGACTACTGACATTTTTACTATTACTGACTTTTAAAAATCAACAATACTAGACACCATTATTGCTGACTTTTAATGTTAATGATACTAGACACAACTATTACTAACAGTTTTAATGTCAACGATATTAGACGCTACGCTACTATTGTTGAATTTTAATGTCAGCGATACTCAACACCACTATTGTTGACTTTTAATGTTAGCGAAACTAGACACCACTATTACTAACATTCTAAATGTCGTCGATAGTGGACACCACTGTTATTGACTTTTAATTTTAGCAATACTCGACATCATTATTGCTGATGTTTACTGTCAGCGATACTAGACACCACTGGTGACTGTTAATGTCAGTGATCCTGGACAACACTGTTATCAGCAACTTTCAACCATACTTCCATTATTGCTTACATTTTTATATAAACTTTAAAAAACTTTAGAATGAATATTGTCAACAATAATTAACTAGTGTTGACATTTAATGTTATCGATATTGAACACCATTATTGTTGAGTTTTAATATCAGCGAAATTGAACACCGCTATTGTTATCTTTTAATGTCAGTGATATTAAGCATCACTATAGCTTACTTTTAATGTCAATGATATTGAACATCACTATAGCTGATTTTTAATATTAGCGATGCTAGACACCACTAATGCTAACATTAAAAGACAACACTATTACTGGTTTTTAATGTCAGCGATACTTGACACTACTAATGTCAACGATATTGAACACCACTATTGTTGGCTTTTGTTAATTTTTTTTCAAAAAATCATCCATTCAATTTTTTTTCAAAAAAAATGCAACCATTAAAAAAAATTAAGCTATAGTATCGTTATTAGATACCACTATAGCTTACTTTGAATGTCAACGATAATAGATACCACTATTGTTAAGCGCAATCACTCAATCTACAAAATCAAGCCATGGATGAGGAATTCCACTAAAATTAGCACTCTATATGAAAATCAAGCTTTCAGTATTCAACATCGCCGATTAGAGTTGGCAACCAAACGTCGATTAAGGCCGAAGCCCTAGCTCCTAAAACAAGGCGTTATACAGTTACGCTAATTGGGTATAAATAAAGTACAGATAGAGGGCAACTCCCGATAATCATTAACCACCTAAAAACAAACAATAAAGGACATTGGGAAATAGAAATGATTATATGCCTGATATCAAAATCCTTCTGTCCAAAAATTTTTCTCTCATGTCCACGTATTGGCAACAAAGACTGATAAGGTTGCACACCTTTATCAGGTAGGGCCGCCTCTCCCGATTTTTTACTGATAAGGCATATTCCAATAGGCATTATAGGTTAGTTTAGGTGCATTTCATATCCATATATTCATGTTTTAGTGTTAATTAGATTAGCGCTTGTTTTGTGCAAAAGTTCGGAATCTACGCTATTTCGATTGTTTTATGTAGATTCGTAGATCCAAGGCAAAGAACACGAGGAACGGAGCTAAGAGAGGCTAAGCGAGACTTGGGAGAGCTTAAGTAAGAAGTCCCGAAAAGCATGGAACAACCCAAGGAGCAACGGAGCACGAAATCGATGTCTAAGAGCGAAAACAAGGGCGAGTCGCGAAAGCTGTCCGCTCGGCGAGCTGAACTTATAACGCACTTTCCGGAGGCCTCGGATGTCCGATCGACGCATATGAGCATGCGTTGGAAAGCTCTTTCGAAGATCTACGTGATGGCGTTCTGCTGGATTTTCGCTGACAGCGAATGGATTTCTGCTGCAGCGAATCAAGTCATCGAATCAAGTCTGAGCAAGTGTCTGAGCATGAGTCGCTGCCAGCGAATGGGATCTCGCTGCCAGCGAGTGGAGTCAACGGGAGCATGTCCAGGAGCAGCACGACTCGCTGCCAGCGAAAGGAAACTCGCTGTCAGCGAATGGAGCCGCTTCAGCGGACGACTTTACTCGCTGCAGCGAATGGAGGCTTTCGCGGCAGCGGAAGCTTGGACTCGCGGAAGCGAAAATGATGGAATCGGAGAGGATGGAAAAAATTCTAAGGCATGGGAGTTCGCTGACAGCAAGTGTGGTAGCGAGGTGGTAGCGAAAATCCAACAGGAGCTCAATCAAGGCCATTCGCTGCCAGCGAAATTTCTCGCTGCCAGCGGAATGTGACGCTGAATTAAATTAGGAAAGTTCTATCTTTTATCTAGTTTGTTTAGGAAGTTTCTATCTTTTATGGAAGACATTAGGCTTATAAATAGGATGTTCTAGGGTTAGTTTAATTAATTTTCAAGTCGAGAAATCACCATTGAAGAGAAGAAAGCTTAGGTAAGCCATGTTTGGCTAATTTTCTAGTTTCCGCCTACACTTTCGAGACTTGGTTGGTGGTTTGTGAGTTTCTAATTTAAGTTATTTTTCCTCTTTAATTCTTTCAACTTCTTTGTGTGATATTGATTATGTTATTGATGTTATCTTGATTCGCGACCTTGATGATATTGATTTCATGCTAGGATTTAATACTTTCGTATTTGTGTTATTTCCGTAGTAGCACGCATAAGATTGTGGATTCCGTGTTTGAAGCATGATTATGTAGGGAGTTTACATATATCTTAAACATTGATTTACCGTGTTTAATTGGTGTTATTTATATGCTCAAGTTCTTGGGATTATTTGCTATCTCTTTGTTAAATCTTGACCGTGTTAAGGTTGCATTGAGGTGTAAGGGATTAATTGGACTCGTAGGACTTTTAATCTACTTAAACCAAGACGGGAGGAATTCGTAGGAAAAGATAATAACTTGAAAAGGATTCGATGACCAATAAAACCAACCAAAGTCGAGAACTTGTAGGTGGAAACGCTTTTCTTCTATTCTTTATTTGCTTTTGTCAATATTATTTTATTTTATTTTCATTCATAAAAATCTTTTCTTTTTATATTGATAAATACACAATATTTAGAAATACTTGATTCTCTAGGGTTCGACCCCTTACTTGCATACTATACTAGTTTGTTTGTTTGAGATTTATTTTTGGCGAGGTGAATCAACGACTTTCCCTCCGTCATTTACCTAATCAAAAGAAGAAAAAAAGTAAAGAGTTGATTTTTTTTTTTGTCTTTGTAAAGTGCAGCTAAGTGAGTAGTTTTGTCACAAATCATTGTTGATAGTACGTAAGGAGTTTTGAACTTCCAACATTGACAACAACAATACCGAGTCTGAATTGGAAAATAAAGTGAACAAAATTACAGAAAAGGAATATTTAACATACATGATACATGAGATGACATGATTTTCAGTCTTCATGGATCTGTGTACTCATTTGATATGATGATTGGATTGGAGTTCATTGTGATCCACCACTAGCCGACTTTCCTCCTCCGGTGGCATTGCTGCCTTGACCTTTGTCCGGCTCAAAGGTCTTAACCTTGAACCTTTGATTGTTGAGTTCTTTCTCCGTTGTCAAGCTGCGACTCCTCTGAATACTCGGCCTCTCAGTGCTCTCCTCTACTTGTTCAACCTTGTTCAACACCTTGAGCAGCTCTTGTTCATGCAGCGAGATGACTCTTGTGAACAGATCCTTCTTCCTCACATACAGATGGCTGAAAAACTCCAGCAGTGAAACCAACCTTGGGTTGAACAGCAACGCCTTGTTCCCATCTTCGTTTGACTGGCTACTAGAACTCACTGTTGCTTGAGCTTGACTGGCTACTAGGAAGTTGTTCTCCATCTCTGACTCGAGTGCCATCGTGTCCGGTGTCACCAGAAACGGAGTGTGAGGGTCACTGGTGTTGCTTGTCCTTGGAGTCCCATATTGATATTCCTCCTCATCATCTGCTTCTATTGGTGCTTCGCTTCGCTCTTTTTCCTTTGAAGGATCATCTCCTGAACAGCAGTTGCCCATCCTTCACCTGTTTATCCTTGTGTTCTTAGCCAAATTAAAAAGGGCTTCATGTAACTAATTGATGCTTTCAAGTCTGTTTGTTATATCATACCACAAGAAAAGGTCAAGCAATTCCTAACATTGTACGATTGTGTAATCATATATACATTCGTGCTTCTCCAAAACTGAGAATCTTTCGCTGAATGCGTCAACATATATTGCGGTATAAAATATAACTATGTTTTATGTTCAATCATTTAAGTTGAGACGAAGATGACATTCTGTAGAGATATCGATGATCCTTAAAATCAATTCATAACAACTAGTCAAAGATAGATCCTTTGATATGCAGATATCAGATGAAGTAGACATGGAGAGGTGCAGTGCACAGTTGGCACTTTCAAACATACATTAATGAATTGAGCATGTTTTGTCCATGATTAAGCTCAATCACAATATTATATGCTATCAGGTTTAGAACTTGTGAGCCACTAACAATACAGCTCCCTAGCCTAGGCTGGTGAAACTGAAAGCAATTTGAATCTAAAATGCTGAAGCTGAAATCAGTCAAATGTAAGTAAATCAGTGAACCAAAAACTTGCACTATCAGATGTCTCTCAACAGATCTTCATCAGCATCAAAATATGGACATGAATATAAATAAACACAAAAAATCAACAAGAACTAACAAGCACATAAACATCTCTGACTCTTTCTTGTGTTATGTTCCCACAAACCTAAGTATTCCAGAACAATGTACAAACACCCTGCCTAGTATTTGCATCATCTCAGAAAGAAAGCCATTTTTCATGTAGATATATGGTCTTTTTATTCTTTCTGGATTTTTGGGTTATTTTGATCCATCTCCTGTTTCTGCTCCTTGGCTTCTCGTTGCGGTCCGGGTAATCTTCTGGCTTTAAATGGTTACCTGAACAGCAGCTACCTACCCATCCATGCCCAAGCCCTTTAGCATTTTGGCTTCTCTCCAAAGAACAAAAGGTAATGTAGCTCTCCAGTCCAAAATTTTAGAAGATCAGAATAAACAAGTTAAGTTGTTGGTATAGATCGATGTCTTTGATGAGGCAGGGGTATTGCTGAATGTTACTGCTGCTGTTGAGTTTGAGCCTTGGGAATGGAATGGAGTGCCTTTTAAGAACCCATGACAGGGTTATTGGGCATTCTGACATGAAGGATTGAATTATCAGTGCCTCAGCAAACATAATAAACCCAGCAGGTAACAGAAACAATGAAGAAGATGCAATATTTCTACTTTCTACAAAGATGATTGAACAAACAATGAAAATGAACAAAACTGATCTTATTAGCAGTAAAAAGGATGCCTTGAGACTTGCAGATATCAGATGTAATAGACATGGAGAGCAGGAGAGGTGCAGTTGCCACTATCATACATGATACATACTCCGTATTAAATTGAGCATGATATGTGTACATGATGATTAAGCTCAAGCACACTATATATGCATCATGATTAATGTGACCGAGTCACTTTCAAAACCAATCAGTTGGGGAATAATCCATATACATCTAGATTTGAATCTGAAGCTTAAACCTGAATCAGTATAGATTTGAAACTGTCGCCAACTTTTACATCAAGTTTAAGTGAACCATTAATGATATAGCTAGCAAACACTTGAAGAGAAACCAAATGTTTGCCATATAGTTTTGGAAGTCGGGGAGGGACCTTACTCGGTTAGGCAGAGAGTTGGTGCAATGCAGGCTGTTAAGTCCCGACAGGGACTCAGGTGAATAATGGTGATTTTGTCAAGGTGGAGATTTGTCAATATATATGCCTTGAAGCATTGTTGACCGGCGACACACCTCCGCCCCCGACAGTGGTCTCGCTGTGTCTTTCTTCTCTACCCGTGGACGTAGGTGACACATCCACGTAAATGTCTATGTCTTTCTTCTCTATTATCATTCTCGTTACAGCAATTAATATATATATATATATATATATATATATATATATATATATATATATATAGGCAAAGGTTCAAATGTAAAATTACCTTAGGGTGTAAAATTCTCTTAATGAGCCTAATTGTTGTAAGTAAATTGCTAATGTGCCTAATTTATTTACTAATGAGCCTAATTTAATTAGTAGAATGTCAACCTCATGCGCCCCCCCTTGCCCCATGCGTGTGCCCCCGCCCATGTGCCCCCCTTCTCGGGCCAGAAATTTTTTTTTCCCCTTTGTCCTAGGATTTTTTTTCGTGTTAACACTTTCTATTGTGCAAGTATAACTTGATGTTGTGCACATATAACATCCTGTTGTGCAAATATAACTTTATGTTGTGCATACATAATAATTTATTATAGGGTAAATAGGTAAATATGCCTATTTCAATTATAAAAATTTATAATTGAAATATGCTTAATTTATGGGTACATGAGCCTAATTTTATGGGTAAATAGGTAAATATGTCTAATTTTATGGGTAAATACCCTTTTTCCCGTTTTCGACACTTTTTGTTGTGCAAATATAAAGTGTATAAATAAAATGATAAAGTGCAAGAATAAAATGACGATGTGTATGAGTAATAATATGAAGTGCACAATTAAGAGTATTGTTAATATGTCTTGAATCCTTTTTCACCGGCGTCGCATTGGGGGGTCCGGGGGGCGGAGCTCCCCGGCGGCGGCGGGGGGGGGGGGGGGGGGGGGAGGGGGGGGTTAAAGTTCATAAATAAGATTAAAATGTGCATAATTAAGGTTAAAAAGTGCATAACTAAGATTATGATGTGCACGATTAGGAATTTGCGATTGTTGCGCTCTTGTCTATTAGGTAACCTATGTGGGATTTGAACTCACATATTTGTGCAAACGCACATTGCTCTACCAATTGAGCTAATAGGCTAAATTATGATTTTCATGCTAAAATAGAAGAACCTAATCGACCTAAAACATATCGCAATAAAATTCTAAAATCCAATTAGCTCATGATTCACAAACAATTTGACAATGCTATGAACATGAAATTAGCTCCAAATCAACCCAACAACACAACCAAAGCATCAATTTCAATCAATTTGGATGTTGGCAAAAAAAACCCAAATTCTAAAATATATCGCAATAAAATTCTAAAATCTAATTAGATCATGATCCATAAACAATTTGACAATGCTATAAACATGAAATTAGCTCCAAATCAACCCAACAAGACAACCATATCATCAATTTCAGTCAATTTGGCTTTTGGCAAAAAAACCCAAATTCTAAAGCATATCGCAATATAAAATTCTAAAATTCAATTAGCTCATGATTCATAAACAATTTGACAATGATATGAACATGAAATTAGCTCAAAATCAACCCAACAACACAACCATATCATCAATTTCAATCGATTTGGCTTTTGGCAAAAAGCCCCAAATTACGCTCCTAAATCAAACCCTAAATTTTCAATCTCAACCTAAATCATTCAAACAATCTAAATAATTGTAATATACAAGTTGAAACAAGGTTAAAAATTGGGATTTCGAATGGTTTCGAGCCAAAAAGGTCGAACAACACTGTTGGGGGAGATGGGCTCGGTGTGAGCTCGGTAGGGCACGAACCAAGGGGGTTCCGGTCTCGGGGGGTGCGCCTAAGGGAGGTGGTTCGAGCGGATGGTGGCTGGAGGCCGGAGGTGGCTCGTGGGTGGCGTGGAGAGCGACGAGAGAAGAAGCGGATTGTGGGCTCGACTGGGCAGCAAGTGGCCGGGGGGGGGGGGGGGGGGGGGGGGGGGGGGGGGCTAGGAGGTGCGCACAGGGCTCGGGGGGTGCGCACAGGGGTGGGCTCGGGTGTGGCTAGGCGCTGGTGGCCGGAGGTGGCTCGAGGCGGGTGCGGGTGTGGGAGTCCGAGACGCTGCCTGTTGTACGCAGATGAGAACTGTTTTTTTTTTTAATTTAAATCAGGCGCGTGTCCGGTTTTAAAATTTTTTACACCTTAAGCAATTTTACAGCCTAAGGATATTTTACTGTTAAGTCTTCTTAATCTAAACCTTATTTAATCTAAGAGTATAGGATGGTAGATAGACTAATATCGGTTTTAAGATACGAGTATATATTATACACATATATTATATGCCTAAACTATATGTTAGAAGTGTAGTATTGTATACTATGCTCACATATATATGTTAAGTATATAATATATGTAGTATAATATGTACAGATGTTTTCTAGCCTTATTCGATTGGGCCTTTTTCAACAAGCCCACTCGGATGAGGCCTAGTGGCCAGCTCCTATGGAAGCCCGGAAGCTTGAGACTCTTTCCAGCTCCTTCGACGCTGCGTTTTGGTTAATTGGCTCCGTCTATAAAGCTGAAGCGCTACTAGGGTTTCTAATAACCTAGTTTCAGTTCCACCAAAGCAGAGAGAGAGGCTCTGGGGAGCTAGGGTTTCCTAGTGCTCCTCGGCGGCGACCGTGAAGAAAGGCGGCTTCTAGGGCGTATCTCCGAGCGAGACCTTAGATCCCGTCCACAACAAGGAAGAACAAGGAGTCAGTCCCTCCATTGGCGAAGATCCTCTTCTCCGACGAGCTCCTTTGCGCAGATCTGACCTGTTCTTCAGATCTGGGGAGTGTTCTACCTTTTCTTGCTTTATACCTTAACTTTTCTCTTGTATCTTGTCTGATATTTGCTTGCCTTGACTGATTTGGTTCATCGGCAACCTTACTCTGTAATACTGCTCATACTTAGTGGATTTGACTCTACCTCCCTGTTGAGGCCCCGTGGAGTAGATCTTCGGATCGAACCACGTAAATCTGCTGTGTCGCTTTCTTTACAGTTTCGTTTGGTTGTTTCGCTCTCAAACCCTAACCTCTTACCTTCGATCTGAGAGGTAGAAGGTTTATCTCGAATCTACAGTGGTATCAGAGCCTGATAGCACCCAGATCCGATCCTAGGGTTTACTGTTTTCAAGATTCTTCTTGAAACGTTTATTTCTTGCTTCCGCTTGCATAGATCTGGTACTTACTGTTCATTTTGTGCTCTCAGGTACCTTTAAAAAAATGGGCAGTGCTCTTCGCATAAAACCCTTCGATGGCATCATTGATTTTGCCATGTGGCAAATCAAGATGAAGGCCGTACTGATCAAGGAGGGGTGCTGGAAGGCCGTAAAGGCAACCGCACCAACGGCAACTCTGGCTCCGGGAATCAAGATTGGTGACGGCCAAGAAAGCTCATCTATTGAGGTCCCTAAGGACGGGGATTCCAAACTCAAGGGGATAGATGGCTTGCTGAAAGATCCACCAGCGATTGACCTGGAGCTCGATGAGAAGGCCCATGCCGAGATCATGTTAAGGCTAACTGACGGCATAGCCCGTCAGGTGGTAAAATACTCTTCCGCTTCCTCTCTATGTCATGCTCTGGAGGAGCTTTTTCTATCTAAGTCCTTGCCCTCCAGAATCTCTTTGCTCTGTCGTTTGTTTACTTTTAAAATGAACACTGCACTTACTTTGGATGATAATCTTGATAAATTTCTGAAAATGACTCAAGAACTTGAAAGATGTAAGGACGAAATCAAAGACTCTCATCAAGCAATCTTGCTTCTTAATTCTTTGCCTTCACAATTTGACAACTTTAAGGATGTAATCCAGTTCAGTCGAGATGACCTTACAAAAGATAAACTAATTGAATCTATCATTGAAAAAAATGAGATCATGAAAGTTTTTAAAGTAAAAGGTCTTAAATCTGATAAAGTTGAAAAACCTGAGGTTCTGTTTTCTAAAACTAATGAAAATAACCAAAAAGGTCCAAAGGCAAAGAATAAGAAGAACAAGAATAATAAGTCCAAGCATGAGAAGTCCGAGAAATCTGATCCTAATGCTAAGTGCAACTACTTTGGCAATTTAGGACACTGGGTAAAGGAATTTAGAAAGAAAAAAAGAGCTGAAGAACTTGCTAAAAAGAATCACATTGATTTATCTGCTGCTGTGATTGAAAACATGAATGATTGCCCATCTGAGTTGTTCATGTGTGCTGATGTGTCTTTACAATTTGACCCTGATGTGTGGATACTTGATTCTGGTGCCACTATGCATGCTACTCCCAACCAATATTTGTTTAAGCATTTAGATAAATCTGTTGGTGGTGATGTTATGCTTGGTAATCATACTACTCTACATGTTGCTGGGACTGGTGATGTTTCTATGTGTATGCATGATAAAGTAATTAGAACTTTCACCAATGTCAAATTTATTCCCAGTCTAAGGAGAAACCTGATTTCAGAGTCCTCTTTGGAAGAACTTGGATATACCATAGCTTCATCCAATGGGATCAGGACAGTAACCTTTAACAACAAGGTTATCCTGAGAGCCCACAGGATAAAGAAGCTTTACTACATCCAGTCCTCTAAAGTGGAACTGAATACAGTTTCCTCCAAGGACATCATGTCCCTTTCTGAGACTCTTGATTTGCATAACAAATTTGGTCACATAGGAAACAAAGGCCTAATTAAATTGCATGAAACTGGACTAATACCTAAGAAACCTGTGAGTATTGATTTCTGTGAAAACTGTGTGCTAGGAAAAGCTTCTAAGCTTAGTTTTCCTACTTCTTCTTATACTGCTAAACTCCCTCTTGAATATGTGCATTCTGATTTATGGGGACCTTCACCAGTCCCTACTATTGGTGGCATGAGATATTTCATCAGTTTCATTGATCATTACTCTAGAAAGGTTTGGATTAGTTTACTCAAAACCAAAGATCAAGCTTTTGAGGCATTTAAAACTTGGAAGGTGATGGTAGAAAACCAATCCTCTCACAAGCTTAAATGCCTTAAAACTGACAATGGTTTGGAGTTTTGCAATCTTAATTTTGACAACTTTTGCAAATCTAATGGGATAAAAAGACACCTACCTGTACCTGGTACACCACAGCAAAATGGCACAGCTGAACGTATGAATAGAACCCTGTTAGAAAAAGTTAGATGTTTACTTGTCAGTTCTGACTTGAGACCTTCTCTTTGTGGTGAAGCTGTGCATACAGCAGCCCACCTTATTAACAGATCTCCTTCTAGTGTTATTAACTTTGTTACTCCTCAACAAAAATGGACAGGAAAGCCTCCAAACTTATCCTATCTAAAGCCTTTTGGCTGTGCAACTTATCCTTATGTTAATGAGGGCAAGCTCCTGCGAAGAGCTTTAAAGGATATTTTTCTAGGGTATCCTGAAGGGGTAAAGGGATTCAGGGTGTTACTCTTACAACCTGGATCCTACAAAGTCATAACTACTAGAAGTTGCAGATTTAATGAGAAGGAATTCCCCTTAAAAAGTTCACTAACTTCTTTCTCTGAGTTAACAGGTACCCCACAGCAGATAGAAGAAATCATCAGCTCCATTCCACAAGAAGATGATGACTTCATAGATGAGTACGACACTGGAAGGCTCTATAGAGTGCCAGCTTCAACAAATCAAGGGGGGAACCAAGAAGAACAACATGGAGACAACGAGGGACCTGCCAAAGACACAGTAGCTGGAAACACCAGCTCACAAGAAGTCATCCCCGAAGATGCTTCAGATGGCACTTCACCAGCAGCTTCTGTTGGGACCTCCTCCTCCCCCATTCTAAGTTCTTCTATTTCTCCTTCCTCTGGGGATGTAATCGGCCTGTCTAATGACTCCTTAACGGAGTCCTCTGTTTTCTCCTCAACCCCTTCTTCTGATATGCATGCTACTGACCATGTTGTGACTAACATGCCTAACTTGCATGACTACCAGCTTGATAGGGATAGAGAACCCAGAGTTAGCATCCCAAATAGGAAGTATACCAGTTATATTGTTGAGTATGCTTTGTTAACTGTTGGCACCGTTAGGAATCCTTCCACTCATAACTCTTACTCTGAAGCCATTAGAGATCCAAATGCTATACACTGGAAAAATGCCATGGAAGAAGAGATAGACTCAATGAAGGTCAATCAGACCTGGATATTGATTCCAAGACCTCCGAGAACCCGTCTTATAGATTCCAAGTGGATCTATAAGATTACAATGACATCTTTGCTCCCGTAGTTAAGTATAAAACATTACGCTTAATGCTTACTATATGTGCTGTCTTTGACTGGGAATTAGAACAAATGGATGTAAAAACTGCTTTCCTGCATGGGTCTCTAGATGAAACAATCCATATGAGACAGCCTAAAGGGTTTGAACCCTAATTATCCTGATCATGTTTGCTTACTTAAGAGATCCATCTATGGACTAAAACAGTCCCCCAGGCAATGGAATCTTAAGTTTGATGCTGTGATTCATAAATTAGGCTTTACTAGAAGTAGTTATGATACCTGGCTTTATTTTCAAAGCATTTCTCCATCTTCTATGCTTTATGTGCTCTTATATGTTGATGATATCCTGATTATCTGTGATAGCATGCCTCCTATTAGCACTACTAAAAGCAATTTGAAGAAGTATTTTGAGATGAAAGATTTAGGGAGTGCTAAGAAGATTCTTGGCATTAACATCATTAGAAATCGACATAGAAAATCTACATGGTTATCTCAAGATGACTATACTCAAAAGGTCATTGACCGTTTTCATATGTCCTCATCCAAACCTACTACCATTCCCTTAGGAGGGCATTTAGAACTCACCAAAAAGAGTTGTCCTTCCAAACCCGAAAGTGTCAAATAAATGAGTAAGGTGCCCTACGACGCAGCTGTAGGCTCTTTGATGTATGCTATGCTTTGTACGAGGCCCGACCTTGCTTTTGCCATTAGTGTTTTAAGCCGTTTTATGTCTAATCCTGGTTTAGATCACTGGAATGCTATGAAGTACTTGCTCCGATATGTTGTTGGTACTAAAAATCTCTGTCTGCATTATAGTTTGCATGAATCTGCTACTAAGCTGCAGGGATATGTGGACTCCGACTACGCCCGCAACAAAGACAATCGAAAGTCTACTTCAGCGTTCTACTTCACCTGGGCAGGCAACTGCATTACGTGGAAATCTCAACAACAATCGGTTGTTGCTTTATCGTCCACAGAAGCAGAATATATTGCCGCCACAGAAGCAGCAAAAGAGGCAATATGGCTTAAAGGGGTTCTACAAGAGATTCTAAGAAAGCCGTTCAAGCCTGTTATAAACATGGATAGCCAGAGCGCACTGTATCTGTGCAAAGACCCGATGTACCACGAGAAAACCAAACATATCGACGTTCGGTTTCATTTTATTCGAAAAAGGGTGTCATCAGGCGAGCTTGATGTCCGGAAGATCAAAGGCGACGTTGACCCAGCAGACTTCGGAACGAAGATCGTCCCGGCAAACAAGTTTCTCTTCTGCAGAGACTTTCTCCACCTCGGAGATCTTCCTTAGACGCACAGGTACTGGGCCAATGATGAATCAGGATGTGGTACTGACTCAAATCCACTAGAGTACTAACAGTGTTTTAATAGGTTGAATATGGTCTAGATTATGAGGGCAAATTGTTAAGTCTTCTTAATCTAAACCATATTTAATCTAAGAGTATAGGATGGTAGATAGACTAATATCGGTTTTAAGACGTAGGCAATTATTCAAACTAACAAGATACGAGTATATATTATACACATATATTATATGCCTAAACTATATGTTAGAAGTGTAGTATTGTATACTATGCTCACATATATATGTTAAGTATATAGTATATGTAGTATAATATGTACATAAGTTTTCTAGCCTTATTCGATTGGGCCTTTTTCAACAAGCCCACTCGGATGAGGCCCAGTGGCCAGCTCCTATGGAAGCCCGGAAGCTTGAGACTCTTTCCAGCTCCTTCGACGCTGCGTTTTGGTTAATTGGCTCCTCCTATAAAGCTGAAGCGCTGCTAGGGTTTCTCATAACCTAGTTTCAGTTCCACCAAAGCAGAGAGAGAAAGAAGAGAGAGAGAGGCTCTGGGGAGCTAGGGTTTCCTGGTGCTCCTCGGTGGCGATCGTGAAGAAAGGCGACTTCTAGGGCGTATCTCCGAGCGAGACCTTAGATCCCGTCCACAGCAAGGAAGAACAAGGCGTCAGTCCCTCCATTGGCGAAGATCCTCTTCTCCGACGAGCTCATTTGCACAGATCTGACCTGTTCTTCAGATCTGGGGAGTGTTCTACCTTTTCTTGCTTTATATCTTCATTTTTCTCTTGTATCTTGTCTGATATTTGCTTGCCTTGACTGATTTGGTTCATCGACAACCTTACTCTGTAATACTGCTCGTATCGAACCACATAAATCTGCTGTGTCGCTTTTTTTACAGTTTTGTTTGGTTGTTTCGCTCTCAAACCCTATCCTCTTACCTCCGATCTGAGAGGTAGAAGGTTTATCTCGAATCTACATTTACATTTTAACTCTTCCATATATATATAGGGGAGGGTTCAAGTGAGAAGAATCTGGTCCGGTGAGAAGGAAAGAAGGGTTTTTATTGGTGGAAACATATCTGAATTTTAAAGTAAAAAAACACCCCCACGCGCTTCCTGATCTTTCTCCTCAAATACCTCCTCTCGAACTTCTCGCTCTGTCCTCTCGCACTTCTCGCTTCGAGCCCGCCACAGCGCCGCACCTCCGATCGAGAACCCCGCCGCTGTGCTCCCACAATCGGATCTCGTCCTCTCGCCCTTCTCGCTCCCACAATCGCTCCCTTCTCTCCTTCTCCGATCTCGTCCCCTCGCTGCAACAATCGTTGTCAATGTCGATGCCCTTGTTTACTGTACGAAGAACCGATGTCGGCGAGCTGAACACCTTTCCTCTCCCTCCATTCGTTCAGATCTGCAAGCTAGGGTCGTTCCTTCCCTCTCGCCGCCGCTGCCCTCTGAGTGCGAAGCTTACCGTCGGAGGGGGTGGGAGACTGGCACTTGGCGGCGAGATCGACAACGGGAGGCGAGGACGGAGACAACGGCGAGACCAACACGACTCCGGCCGAGATTCATCTGCAATTTGCCTTAATTAAGCTAGATGACATTAACTGAAAAAAGCAAATTGATTGGAGATGAAGAAAAGAATAAACTGGGTGGATGGAAATTGGAGTGAATTATCAGATTAATCAATATTAAAGGATTTCTTAATTTGTGGAATCGAATGAGCTGAATGGGAATTGGTGCAATTCAAATGGGTTTTGAACAGTTAAGCAGATGCAATTTTTTTTAGGGATTGCAATTGCACCACATTATACAATATAGAGACTATATATGAAGTTCTCTTTCTAATGCTTTTTGAATCGTTACAATACGATGGAATGTTGGTTCATTAATAATGGTTCAGTACATGTATGTAAAGATTGGTTCATTGGGTGTGATATATACTGTTTCACAAACTTGGATTTGGTACTCTCCATTACACAATGTCTTTTTAAAAAAAATTATAATAAAGCAGAGAAAAATAATATGACCATATAAAGAAGTAAATAGAAGTGGTTTATCAATTTTATAGCAATTGGTTCAGCACATATATAGAGACTGATTCAGTGATTAAGTAGAGAGTGATTCAGTGATTAAGTAGAGAGCGATTCAGTGACTAAATAGGTTGGTTCAGTGACTAAATAGAGTGTGGTTCAGTGATCGAATAGAGTGTGGTTCAATGACCGAATAGAGAGTGGTTCAACGATCGAATAAAGTGTGGTTCATTGATCACTTCTTTATAGCTTAATAGCTTGATGAACCACTTCTAGATAACTTGATTAACCACTTCTTTATAGCTTGATGAACCACTTCTTGACAACTTAATGAACCACCTCTTATAGGCTCATGAACCACTTCTTAATAGCTTGATGAACCACTTCTTAATCACTTGATGAACCACTATGAATAAAATTGCTGCACCATTGTGAATAAAATCGCCGAACCACTGTGAATAACATTGCTGAACCACTGTGAATAAAATTGCTAAACCACTGTGAAGAAAATTGTTGAACCACTTTGAATAAAATTGATGAACCACTGTGAATAAAATTGCTGAACCACTGTGAATAAAATTGCCGAACCACTGTGAATAAAATTGCTGAACCACTTCTTGTCAATTTTTTTTTTCAACAAAACATATACAAAGTGGGTGTCTATGTGTAGATAAAATTAAATTACACCCAAATATATATTTTTTATACTTTTTTAACAAGTGAAAATGCCAAAAAATGATTTTTAAAAGTTCATGTAAACACTTTTACATGTCTCCGTAGCTTTTCTAATTGACGCGTGCAATTAATTAGTGTGTTTGATTTGGCGCGTGTACAGTGAGAGTGGGGGTGTTACTAATTAATTGGTGGGTGTCACTAATTAATTGGGAAATTGCGCGTGCCTCATATTTTTAATTCAATTTTGTACACGTGGATCAATAAGGAGCCTTCTTTCCTTCTCATTATTGGAGGTGTGTGTACCCAAACCCGACCCTATATATATATATAGAATAGGTATAAAGTGCACACCCCTTAGGGTGTACCTTGTGCACGGATCTGGACCGTTAATTGATAGATAATAGAAGGCTAAGATTAATTGAGTTTTTTTAATTTGTTAAATGAAAAAGGTGGGGCCCACGTGAAATAAAAACACCTACTTTCTACTGTGTGCGCGTGTAGCTAGACACAATTGAAACGGTGTCTCCCGATTTTGATTTATTGTGAGTTCACAGTACATTATTAATTTTTTATTTTTTTAAAATGAAGAGGAAGGATTAATGGGTATATTGAGAGGTGTGGGTCCCTTTTGATTTTTTATTCATTTTGCAATTAACTATGTTTGTAAATTTTGATGGGTTTCTAATTTTTATTTTTTTGTGAAGTATAAATTTTTACAAATAATGTATTATTCAACCGATTACTAAGATTTATTAATTTTTTAAGGTTAATGATAGGAATTGTTTCGCATTTCTATTGGGTGGTGGTATTCGGTGAAATCCGATTCATTATTCGTCTGTAATGGAGTTTTCGATTTGACAAACAATATAAAAAAAAAAACCTTCATCGCATGAGTATAACTACCCAACTAAATATCATTCGGTAAAATGTAAAACATTATTCGGTGAAATTTGAAGCATTATTCATATAAATTGTAAGTATTGTTTAGGGAATTGAAGTTTCTTTTATTTGAAATAGATGAACAAAAAAACAAAACATTATTCAGTAGAATGTCACAAATTATTCAGTGGAATTGAGAACTTTTCATCTGAACTGAACAGGAAAAGAAAACATAACATTATTCGGTAGAATGTGAAACATTATTCGGTGGAATTGACCATTTTTTCAAAACAGCGAAATCATATTCGGGAAAAAAAAGCGCGTCAGCCTTTTGGACGTGGGTCCCACTATTTTTTTATTTTTTATTTAAAAAAAAATCTCTCCATTAACATTTTCTTTTTATAACTTTTTACACATAAATAGGGTCATGTGTGATTATTTGAAAGAAAAATAAATTTATGGGTAGTTTTGTAAAAACTAACCTATTTATATGGGTGATTTATGTAGTTTTCAAATTGGCCTCATTTGCTTTTGAGAAAGAAAGTACGGATATTGATTTTTTTTTTAAAAAAACAACAGTGGGAGGGGGGATTGGGCAACACGGATGAAAAGGAGGAGATTGTGGGTTGATTTTTCCAAGTGAGTCCCATTATTAATTAAAGCAAAATAAAAAAATTTCATTTAATAATAGCCCTTCATTTCCTCTCCATCAATGGCCCAATTTTGTGCACAAGGGAACCACTCCCTATATATATATATATATATATATATATATATATATATATATATATATATATATATATCCTTCATTCCCTAAAGGCGTGAAGTCGAGATTTACTGTTCATAAAAATTGTGCTAAATCTGCCGTCCATTGGGTTTGATCAATGGTTTAGAATTGATTTCATGTGTAATGCCCTATTTACCCCTAAAAGTTTTAATTTGAAATTATTTATTTTTTTGTTTCGGTACCCCTTTACGTAATTTCACCTAATTCTCCCTCACTCATGCCCTAGCCGTCTCTCTCGTTTAGCAGATCCTTGTCCGGAGATCACCTCTCATCGGAGTTTTCGCCGCCTTCGTCGCCACTGCTTTTGTCACTGGATTGAAGACGGATATGGTGTATGCCTCTATTCTTCTCCTGCAGTTCCAATCCTCCGTTTTATAGGCTTTCCTTTCCTCTTTTCTTTTCGATTCCTTGTTTTCAGGTTCTCTCTTTTTATGGATCGTTTGCTTTCTTACCAATTAAAACCCTAATTGGTCTTGTGTTTATTAGGTTACAACCCCTGTTGATCAGTTTACTTCTATAGTTCCCTTTTCTCCATCTCTTGAAACTTGTTTTGGTCTCACTGGTTGGTTATGACCATCTCTTCCTCTTCTTTTTTCATTTGTTCATCGCCTTAGTTGCCTATTCTCATTTGGTTAGTTCTTGCCGCTGTTTTTCCTACTCAGATTTGGTAGTCTTTTGGAAGTCCAGGTTCGACCGCATTCGTAGCCGCGATCCAGCCGAAATCCAGGTTCAGCAACCACTTGCCCTTTCGTAAGTTTTCCCCCCAACTTATGCAGTATTTCAATTGATTATGAGAATCTGTTGATTTGATTTTGTTTTCAATTGATTATGAGAATCTGTTGATTTGATTTTGTTAGTCTTTTAATTGAATTGAATGTTTGTTGATTTGTTTAATTGATTTGTATAAATGAATTGAATTGGTTTTATTAGGTTAGAGCTTGAGATTTGAAGAGTTAAATATGAATTGGGGCTTTTGGTTCATTTGTTTATTTAATTGTTTATGATTAGGGTTAGGCACAAGAAGCAATCAGAGATTAATATGTTAAGTAATGGGTTAATTTGATGGTATCACATACCTACGAAATCTCTGCAGGTTCGGGTGGGCTTTGATAGGACTGCACCATCTGTCAGTGCTCTCTCTTTTCGTCTGTGCGAAGGAAGAGGCAGTGCTCTCTCTATTCCCAAACAAGTTCTCTACCAGATGATGAACAACCTGAATGAGTGGTCAGCAACTATTTCCACAGTCATCCTTATTTACAAATTCCACAGCAATAGTAGCGATAGCATTCATGAACAAGATAACCTACGAGTTGTTTATTCCACAGTCATCCTTATTTACAAATTCGAGTTATTCCAACTAAATTAACCTACAATATTAAATTCTTAGCTTGGGGGTTACCTTTAGGTCTACTCTTGAAGATCATATTAAGAATTCAAACTTTTATCCAACTCTTATCCACACCTTTAATTCTTTTTATACAAATGTTATTGGGACAATATCCATTATAATTGCAGTGACATATCATGCTTTGAGGGCACCCTTTATGAGTTATTTTGATGACTACATGATTAATTGGAAGCGAGAATTGTGATTTATTTACTCATGTTTATTATTTTTGCTTCTTGATAGTGCAAAATCGTCGTTTTGTATGTTAACTTTAAACGTTCTCTGCAAGTTTTGCTCGGATATTGTACTAAAGGAAAAGACTTTTGTATCCTTGTAGGTGACTACTGAACTTGCACTGGTGGGTATTGAGTCTTCTAATCTCATCATTGGGATCAATTTTACAAAGAGCAATGAGTGGACAGGTGTGTGCTGGTATCTTTTTTTGTTGTGTTTTGATGTCATACATGATCATATTTTAACCTGTAAGTTGGTAATAGGTGCCAAGTCATTTAATAGAAAGAGCTTGCATCACATTGGGTAAACTCTGTATCCTTATGAGCAAGCAATATCTATTATAGGGAAGACATTAGCTGCTTTTGATGAGGATAATTTGAGCCCTTGTTATGGATTTGGAGACGGTATGTATGGCATTCATGCCTTTCATTTTTTAATACTGACGGACTTCCATATTTTGGGCTGAAATTGATAGTCTTTATCCTTCTGGCAGCATCTATTCATGACCAGGATGTCTTCGGTTTCAACCCTGATGAAAGACAATGCAATGGCTTTGAGGAAGTTTTGGGTCGTTACAGGGAGATCGTCCCTCATTTACGGCTTGCAGGATCCTAATTTGTTACTCACTTGCTTCGTGTTTTCCTTTAGGGGTATTTTATTAGCAGAACAATTAATGTTAAGCATCATCTTCTCACAGGACCTACATCATTTGCCCCAATAATTGAGATGGCCATGACTATTGTGGGGCAGAGCAGTGGTCAGTACTATGTCCTGTTAATTATTGTTGATGGCCAGGTACTTCCTTGTTAGATAGCGGTAGTTACTTTCTTGCCTTTTTTTTTGTTTTGGTATAAAAGGTCCTTGGGACTGCCATATCCCCATCACAAGTCATAACTATCATAAACCATAGCCTGAGTTAAGATGACACGATCAATAAATCATAGCAACAATTCTACCTTTCCCAAGTCATTGTGACTATGTTTTAATGAAATAAAGGCCACAGTTCGACCTTTTTCTCAAATAATCGTGACTCTGTTTTAGTGACTAGACTAGATGTTGTTTCACATTAACCAGAGATGAATATGCTAAGCCTCTATTTCTTTCTGGGTCGATTGAGTGATGAACATAAATGGGAATTTTATATAAAAAAAATTAATCATATTTATTTCAAAACCACTTGATTAAACTTTACTCACATGCAAGAGGTTGCCTCTAGAATTGAAAAACAACGAGTTTCATCTGAAATTGGCATTGAATCCAAGTTCTCAAGATTTATAGCAAATCACAGGGATTTTCTCATTCTGGCCGTAGTTGGGTTTGGCTAAAATATGGTTGTGATAGGACCACTTGCTCTTACAGGTTACACTTTTTAATGGATCTTTGCATTCTGGACGGTGATCATCCTGGGAGAATCAGGGCTGTGAAATTGAGTGTTATGGGCTTATGGCCTTCAAACTGTGGATTGGTGACTTCAAATTGAGGCTTACAGTCTTGAAGTTTAGGATCATGGCCTCGGAATTGAGGATTAGTGCCTTCGAATTGAGGATTGTGTCCATGAGATTTAAAATTGGGTTTCTAAAAATGAAAATTAGGATCTTGAAATTGGAAATTAGGGTTTTATCCATAGCTTCACAGATGATATAGCACATCCTTGAACTTTATGCGGCGGGTACTCTATTTCCTTGAACTAATGTAGTAGGTTGTGCCCCTCATATTTGACTCCATTGGCTGCTGTGATACAAGTTTAGAACAAGAAACTTGACTAAATTGTTTTATATCTTTACTTACATGTGTAGGATGTGTCTTCATAGCTACATGTTGTTCCAAACTACCGAATTTTAAGAGGTCAAAAAGAAGTTATGATTTACAGACAGTACCCCTCTCACAATTTGGTGGTTTTAATATCTCAACATTCAAATATATATCTTCTTGTAAATTGACAATTGTTATTTCTACTGCCAGAAATTATCCAAATAATTAGATGCTCATGTGTTGCAAATATTTCACTCTCCATGGATGAGTTATATCTCATTCCTTTGTTTATCTTGATGCTCATTTATGCAGCTACTTGTCAGGCAAAAGATGATTCAAATGTGTTCCCAAAGCATAAGGTCCTGCCTTCACAGTTGCAAGCCCTCAAAGCTGCAGTCCATGCAACTGAGGTGAGTTATCATCTGCTAAGAACTGAAATTGTGTTTACGTATTGTCTGTCTTTCTTCTATTATTGTTAAAGGTCAAATGAAGATTATCGTTAAGGTTCTCTTGAGTGGAAAGTCTTGGACTATGCTTGATGATTTATATGCTTGATGCTATGTTGTACCTACGGCTCCTAGGATCAAATGTTTAGTGAAAAATGAAACTGAATGTGTTGTTAACATTTCATCATGTCCTCATTTACACCTGTACGAACTGTACTTACTCTAAAAAAATATTATGATACACAGTTAGCAATGCCAAAAAATTCATTGATTGGAGCTTGGACTAAATCTGCCCATAAGCTTTGGATCAAGAGACTTTGAGGTACTTCGTCATTGCAAGAGCTCTCACAGGTATTGTATAGTCTCATGTCTGCTGATTCTGTCAACTTGTCACACAGAAGGATGACATGATATTCTATTTTCTTTTTATCTAATGGTGCCTTCTTGAAATCCTACCTAGGCTCTTCCTAATTTTGTCGACGCCATTAACAAGGATTGGTTATCTCAATGCATTGTTGCTGATGATAGCAATCCCACTTCAAAGGATGTTACTTGCTTTAGGAACATGCCTCAAACGTCATCCGCTCTTGCACTCTGGCTTGTAAAACTGGATGCCTTGGTGGCTTCTCAGATGCAGATAACTGGTAGTTGTTGCTGCTAAGGTATGTTCTATTATTTAACATTATCCAGGTTACGGAGCAATCATCAGATCCCCCCCTCCGATGCTTCTTATTTCATCTCATCCTGTACATCTATCTAAAAGGCTTTAGTGGCTTGTTTCTGACAGTCTTTCTTGAGGGAGATAGCCCATATGCGTTAAAAGGTTCAAAGGGCACCTATTACTTTGAATTTTCAAGACCCTCGACTCCTTGAGAACAATGGATCGTTTTCAACAAGTACTTTGCCTTATCAAAATACCATTCAAATTATTGACGTTTCTAGGTACTTTACTACTTTTTACAAAATAAAACATGACCTGAGCTTAAGGTACACCTTTGTTTTTCATTCCTTCAAATTAAGAACTCGTGTATTGTTTTAGCATGAATCAAATTACGACCCTAACACTACATAGGTTATTTGTTTGATTCTGTATTTGAATGGACTATAATGAAATGCCCTCAAGTTGGCGGTAGTTGAAGACCATGGGAAATCTCCTGTCTCCTCGTCGATTCCACCTCTTCCATGTGATATTTTTCATCTTCCTTGAATCATTTAGCTAATTTGTTCCATCTTTTTCCTGTGGTTATGAGGTGCTGGTGCGAAACAAGGTCTAACATCAAAACCTTCGGCCAATAAACTATGCAGGACCTCATGTCTATCACTTCTCCCTACCTTACATTCTTTTGCTTTGGAGATGCTATGTTGGTTGCTTTCTGATATAGATGATAAATGTGATTCATATTCATGCATCTCATTTCTATTTGATTGAGAGTTGTTAGTGTAGGAAAATGAATCCGTCGATATGCTTCTAGCTCAAGTCTCTCCTTTTCATCACCACCAATTTCAAACATAATGAGTGAGCCTATATTTTGAATTGTTAGGAGTTTCTTTGGTTTAATTTTTGTTAGCGAACCAGTGCTTTACTTTGTTGTTTTGCAGGGATTGCTCGTTTATTCATTATTGAGTGAGCAATTAAGCTTTACCTTTGGCGGTTCTCTGGTTTCTCATTCTTCTTTAGTTGGGTATGGCATTATCATTCATTTTCCTTCCAAATAAATCCCACGTATTCCTCAAGGTATCTCTTATCTTAACTTCAAATTGGGCTGTTCCTCATTTTATAATGAGACTATGAGAGTCCTTTGTTGATAATTTAAGATTTTATTGATTTAAGCTTTCAAATTAACCTTTACTTCTAAATGTTCCTAATAAATACTAAGAAGAGACCACAGTGTGTCAAAGCTAATGTTTTGCCTTTTAATTATCCACATTAAATGGAAATGCCAAGTTATCTCCTCGATCAAAATTCCTTGTATCTCAACGACAATCACATATGCGCATGATGAAAATTATCTTGGACTTTTTGTAACTACCTTCCCTTGCTATATTTTTATTAGATTATATGTGCTGAAATTATTGTATTTTGAGTGTTATGTCGTCATTGCTACTTTTAGGCATAAATACTAGAAGGCTTTTTTTATGCTCAATCCCATGTCTCCCATCTCTTGAAGTCTAATCTTATTACTGCTCTTCTCATTCAGTTTCAGTCCTATTTTGGGGACTCACAGAAAGACTACACCAAAAAGAACTACCAAAAGGAGCTTGAGCATACATGAGCTTATGATGGCATCCAGGTTGTGGCTGCTAGCCTTAATCCTTGCTAAAGACATTTTATTTCCTCCTATTATTATGAACTTAATGAGAAGTTTTTGTTGTATTGGTCATCAATATCAACCTTCTACAAGGAATCCATTTATAGATGAGGGTGGTTTACTATCCGTAAGGACACCATGAAATCGGCAGAGAAGACCAGATTGTAGTGAAAAGCTGAACCAAATCGCTCCATTCAAGTTGCCACAAGTCACAAGATCAGACCGGTATGTCAAGTATCGTGTGAAGGAGCTTTAGAAGATCTTCGAAGCTACATCTACATCATGCTTAGCTCAATTGTGGTAAAGAAGCACATTGATCAGCACTACCAACTAGGATGTCAAGAGAGTGGTACCTTTCATACTTTATAAGTATCTTCAGGTTTTCTTTGTAATTTGTTAACTTTACCGTAATATATAAATAATTACCATAAAATCTTGACCGTGCAGAGCACGGTTCCCCCACCTAGTATATATATATATATATATATATATATATATATATATATATATAAATAGCAGCAAGGTTTGAGAGAACTATTACTAGCTAAGAGATGGGTGGGCTTCAGGGCTTGTCATGTCTACCCTAGCAAGTGCAACTATATATGTACATGCTTGAAGAAAGACGCGTGTGTTTACGGTAGGTTTTGTTACCCCCTATGTCTAATCTCTATGAAACATAATGCTTAATTAGATTATTTTGGATGCCTTGTTTGCGAATTCAGTTGCTTGGCATTGGGTGGATGTATCTACAGTTCTATATATATATAAATTATAAATATCTCAGATGTGATCTTGTAGTTCAAATATGATTTTGCTCGACGAGCCATACTTGCAAGTGTCAAATGTTGCTGCAACCTTGATAACTGAGCATCGGGTACGTTGGGCAAAACCCAGGTATTGCAAGCTGCCAACTATGCTTCGTTAGAGCTGAGCATCTTCATATATAGAGGAAGGAGACGGTTGGACTGTCCAACCGTCTCCTTCCTCTATATACGAAGCCCATGCCATGCGGGAGATGATGTCGAAGATATATATGTTTGGACTGACAAAGAGAGAAGCCACTGTGATCGATCTCAATTGATTTCAATACCCAGAAAGAAGTGGGCTTGTCCAAGATCTTTCACTGGAAACTGCATGCATAGACAGAGATGAACAAAGTTCGCATGATTAGATGTCGATGCTAAAGGAATTGTGTCTTTTAATTAAATGTGGAATGACTAACCATGGGATATGACGATTGATAGAGATATACAATCTGATTATTTTATGAGTCGTAGTGCTTTGCTAGAAGCCAACTACGATTAATGGGGTTAAATGGTTTAAGTCCATGATTAATACAAACGGGTCTTATGAGGTCACACACTTAGAGTTTACGGACTAGATCCACGGGATGGGTGATTTATTATTAATATATATGTATGATTTATTATTAATAATAGTAATATTTATTTTGAAATAAATAATTAAAGGGTTTAATTAGGGAGTTACAATTAGATAATTAATTTTGGGGTTACACCAAGGCTGCCGGTGACTACTTAGCCCATTCTTTCCTATTTTGCATGATGATGTTAAGGGTCGGGCTATCCCCCGTATGCTAACTACTTAGCCCATTTTTTCGTTATTAATAAAGCGCGTTAGAAGCGCGGAGAGCTCCGACTCTCCTTTACACCAAATAAAAAATTAACTGATCTAATTAATTTCTTCCTAATTAAATGGGTGGATGACCAATACTCCGTACCACTCATATTGATGAATAAAAGAAAGTGGGTTCATACATTCACAAGAACAACACAAAAGAAAAGCGAGTGAGTTGCTAAATTTTCTAAGGGTTGTACGGAGCATCGAGAGAAAAATCAAAGTGTTGATTTGCTCACCATCTCATCATCCAGTGTAATTTGATTACTCGTCTTTCGACCTTCGTCCTAGCAGTCGAAGACAAAGAAGATCTAGACATCGGGTTCGTATGGACTAATTAGAGAAGTCACACTTGGGGCTTTCGATCTCTTCCGATTCCATCCAAATTCGATCCGGTTCCCGCAAAACAATGATTGATCTATCAATTATGCATGAAGATCCTTGCGATTAGATGTTAGATATGATATGAAATTCCGCTTAACACATCTAATAAACCTTCAATTGGTATCAGAGCATCTTGCATAAATTGATACGATCAGTAGATTAATTGTTAATTTTTTATGTGGATCTTGATTTAAATTGATGGTAAATTCTATATGGATAAAATATAAAATTAAAATGGAGATTTTGATGAATTGAGAGATGAAATTGTATGAATTGACATGGAAATAGAATACCACCGATCCTAGTCGGATTCGATCCGATTCGGTGATGGAACCGAAACGGTGGATGATTTCCGTGTGTATATTTGGCTAGATCTCAAAATATATTGATATAACATATTTTTCGTAAAATATTTGGTTATAAAATATTTGCCGGTGAATTGAGATTTTGCCCATAAAATTAAGATGGATAATATTATGATATTGTTTATTTTAATTATTTCCTAAAAGTTAGGAAATCCCACTTAAGATTAATATATGATACTATATCTTTTTCATACAATTTAATCCAATTATTACATTTTATGGTTTTTTTTATTAGGAAAGAATTCGGGTGGGCAAGCCCTGCCCGGCGGTATCCTTGCGGATGAGGTCAAGTAGACCAGAGTTATTTTGAATATCGACTCCTTGGGCAGAGCGGCAAAGGTGTGCAACCTTATCCGACACTCTATTGCCCATACGAGGTACGTGAAAGTACTCTACTTCTTTCACTGTCGATAGCAAGACTTGAACGTCTGAGAGGATTAGCTCGATCTCCCAAGGGCATTTAGCTTTCTTGTTCAGATAGTCTATGATAATCTTACAATCTCCTTCGACTTGGATTCTTTCTATGTTGAGTTGTATTACTTTTTGGATCCCCATTTTTAGTGCAAGAGCCTCTGCTATAATTGGTTGCTGTTTCCCAAGAATTTGGTGGTGAATGGAAACTGGATGGCCTTCCCAATCTCTAATAATGATACCAGAAGTACTATCTCCATTAGCAATGGAAGAACCATCGAAATTGAGTTTGTACTTCCCCCTAGGGGTTTGCGCCACCGAATTGTTCTTTGTTTGTCGCTCTTTTTTGGATGAAACCTTGTAGATGGGCGAACACATTCGACCCAATCTTGCTCTATAGTGGATGTTTTGTTCTAGTTATCTATGTGGGATCTGATCATACGGAGAATGGCATGTTGGTGCGGGATTGTGGTATGTTGGAATAAATATTGATTCCTAATGTACCACGTAGTCCACCACACAAAGGCGAGGTTAGTCAGGGTGAGGGGATAACGTGTTCCCAAGAGTGGAAAGAATGGGTTTAAAATCCCGGGACTAGCCAATTAAGTGGGAAGTTGTTGCTTGCACTTGGTTCGGAAGTTAATCTATTGTTCTGATGAAAGAACATTCTAGAAACAAGTGTGCCTCGTCTTTAGGCGCCATATTGCAGAGTGAACATGTCATAGGGACAACCGAGCCCCTATAAGACATCCGGGAGGCTGTTGGTAGACCATTCTATGCAATCTTCCACAGAAATTTTTTTACTTTCGGGGGAACATTAGTCTTCCAGATCCAGGCATTGGTGTCAGGCGTAGATGTGGATTGTGCTGTTATTAACTTGTAAGCGCTGGCCGTAGTAAACCAACCTTCCCTATCTGGCCACCAGTATAGTCGGTCTTGCAGGTTAGATGTAGGAAGAGGGATGTCTAAGATTTCTTTTACAATATCGTTAGGTAGAACCGCTTGTAGTTTTTCACTCCACCACTTACCCCCCATAATATAGTCGCTGACGGTCTCATTCTGATTGTAATCCTGATTGGCTTCTACCCTAGATAGTAAGGAAGAGGTAGTGATCCAATTATCGGACCAAAACTTTATCGTGCGTCCATTTCCAACAGACCAAATAAGGCCAGATTTGAATGTATTAATTAACTCAGACAATTTAGACCATTGCCAAGAACTAGACCCCGATCGTTTGTAGTTAAAAATACTTGCATAACGCAGGTACTTATGCATGATCAAAGTCACCCAAATATTACTGGGCTCGGCCAGAATTTTCCACAAGAGTTTCATCTGGAGAGCAACGTTCATATCTCCGGATTTACGAATTCCCAGCCCCCCAAACTGCTTCGGCTTGCATATATATCCTATCCCAGCTAATTAGGAGCCGGTACTGTAGGTCTTTATTCTAGAAGAAAGAGCAATTTAATTGGTCAAGTTCTTTATGCATAGCAGCGGGGAGCATAAAGTTTTGCATTACATGTAGAGGCTTGGCAGAAAGGTTGGAGTTAATCAAGGTAGCACGACCCTGTTGGGAAAGAGTATTAGCCCTCCACTTAGTCAGTTGTTTCTTGGATTTACAGATGATATCTTCAAATGTACTGCTGGTGACTCTACCATTAATAATAGGGCAACCCAGATATTTTTCTATTGAACTTTCGTTTGTGATATTGAGGCAGTTACACAACTCAAGAATCCTTTGATTCGGAATCCTCTTAGTTGCTTGGAAACTAGATTTATGGTAATTGACCTTCTGACCTGATACTCTGCAGTACAAATCAATGATCGATTTCACTTTGCGCCCTGCTTCCACGCTACCTTTAGAGAAAATGATGATGTCATCCGCAAATGATAGGAACGGAATCTAGGGGCCGTTGTGTCCAATCGGGAAACCAATGTGGGTTTTATCTAGGCTGGCTTCTGCCGCTAGTTTCCGGGCTAGAACCTCTGCGCCTAGAATAAATAAGAAAGGGGAAAGAGGATCGCCCTGGCAAATAAGAAAATTATTTTCTTGTACCGAGATGGCAGGTTGTATTAGTTCCAGAAGGTCATTAAGAAGACCTTCATCAGTTGGCTCTTTCCTAAACCTATTCTTGAAATCCCTTTTTATCTCATTTCTAACGTTTTCCTCACCCACAACCACCGTACCATTGGAGGTGGTGATGTTTCGAATTTGTTTTCTGTGCCTTCATCCCGAAGCCACACGGTGGAAGTAAGCTGTGTTGGAGTCCGATAGTTTGAGGTGTTGAGTTTTTGCTCTTTGACTCCAGAACGATTTCTGAAACAGAAGGAGTGTTTCTTTCTTCATAATTAGTTGTTGTTCCTTAACTTGATATGGTTGGACGTTTCCGGATGGACCAGCAGACTGGATACGCAAAAGCTCCGAATCCACTTCTTTTAATTGGCGGAAGATGTTCCTGAAAGTTGTTTTATTCCAATCCTTGGCCTTCCTTTTCAGTATTTTCTGTTTAAACATTAATTGGAACATAGCGGAGCCAGGGCAAGAGGCCCGCCATGATTGTTTAACTATGTTGCGGAAATCTTTCCTAAGCAGCCATGTGTTTTCAAATTTAAACGGGGGGGGGGGGGGGGGGGGCTTTGAAATTTGAATTATCTTCAAGGGAGATGGATATTGGGCAGTGATCCGAAGTGGAGAAAGCACCATTAAAGGTTATCATGTTGGGGAAAGATGCAAGAATTTGTTGGTGAACAAGCACCCGATCAAGCTTTTCACGGATATTGAAGCTTTCCTCTGGGTTCTTCTGCCAAGTGAAGGATTTCCAAACGTGGGGAGGTCAATTAGAGAGCAGTCATTATTGAATGATATTAGACAAGAGAACCTAGTTGTTCGGGTAGCGGCTCCTCCGAGCTTATCCGTACTACATAGAATCTCATTTAGATCCCCTATGACCATGCACGAAATAGAGGAATCATTTACAATTGTTGTTAATGTTTTCCAAAAGCCATCTTTCTCATTTGATGTTGGAGGTGCATAGACGAAAAGAACCAGAATAGGAAACCCATCCAGCGAGCTTTCAAGTCTAAGGCCACTGATACGGGGAGTGTGAATGGCCACTGAAATTGTAAATTTTAGTAGCTAATGAGACTTCCATAAGACACCAATACCGCCCGATCTCTCAATAGAATGCGACCAAACCCCTTCGTCAAACCCAATATTTTTCCACACCTTGTCGTCCGGAATATTTTCCGATTTGGTTTCTGCTAACGACAAAATTTGAATGTGTTCATTTTTACACATGGAATCAATTTCCGTCCAGAAAGTTCGTTTTCCTATCCCCCGACAATTCCAGAAACATATCTTCATAAAATACCGTTTATGATAAAAGGACTTGGATTCAGAGTCCTTAAATCGAGGTGATTTTGATGATCTAGTGTGCAAGTAATTGTAGCAAGTTTTATGAATTGTAGGTAGAGTTTGCCGGGATGCCAGGTAGAGTACGGCCAAAGGGCCCAACCCAATGGCAGGAAAAACGCCCAGTGAGAGGCCAGCCATGCCCAGCAACCCAAACACAAGGGAGTATATTGAGGAAAGAACCCACTGGGAAAGCATCCCGACGACAGTACACCAATCGGTTGAAGAACATCTCTAGCCCGCTGAGACTGACAGGATGCATAGGGGAAAGACCAAGCACACATTGGACTAAAAAGCCGCCAATGACAAGCGCAGCTGGTCCTGAAACCCCTAAAGGCAACATACGCAGGATTCGGATTGGTCTTAACCAACCAGCAAATCAAGACCCACAAAATTCGTGTGGGATTCAAGTGCTCCATGAAGAACATAGACATGAAGACACAACAAGAATCATAATCAAAATACACTAAACAGCTTGAATTAAAACATAATAGGTAAGCATTACAGGGAAGCCAACAACTGCTAGATCGAGAAGAATCACACCCAAGTAGAACCTGTAATCTTACAATAGCTGATAGGAGAAAGCATAGAGAAAACTTAACAAAGGTGCAGATTAGACTACAGATTGAGATACCAGTCATCCCAACTACACTACAAAGCTTCGACAAAATCTTAAACAGACCACCGGAGAGCCACCGGGACAGCAAGCCGATAGAGGAACCAAAAGGAGGGTGGAATCGGAACGGTGGTGAATTCAACACTCCAAAAGAGATTGCCTGGCTAAACCAAAAGGGGCAATCAAGCCGTAACTGGATAGAAGAGCTAACCATGAAGACGTTTGTTGCTCCTTGCCGGCATGTCGGAGCAAGCAGTGTCAGCTTCATCCATCTGTAATTTCCTCTTGCAGGAGGAGGATCTCGACATGAAGATGGAGGCCGGGGTACCCGACTGCACCTCCACACCAACAGTGCTGGCCAGAGCAGCAACCGAGGGAGCGATCAGCATCAACTGATCTATAGCAGCCAAATCTGCTAGGCGCTCCTTAGATGATGGGGCAAAGTCTTCGAGCATTCGGTCAAGTGCGTCATTGGTGAAATCTGCAGGCAAGGCCCTGCACTCATTCATCAGTTCTGGATCTTCATCATAATCTACCATGTCAAGATCAAAAACCTCATAGAACGCGGAATCTGAAAGAGCAGGATCATAGCCCGGGGATGCGTAGTTTTCCGAATCCGAGACGTTTTCCGTCATGACACCAATATCAGGGAAAACAGTGACGGGGGAGGCAGCCATGGCAGCCCCAATAGTGACCACCGACACTGGAGCCTGGACTACCGAAGCAAAGCCAGCAGAGAGAGCATGAGTCCTGGGGGTAAGGAGCGAGACACTGATCACCGGAACAGGGGGAGCAATAGGGTGAGCAGGGCCAGAAGGGGGTTCCGGCATAGCAACAGTGGAATCCGCAAGGCTGTTAGATGATATGGAATTGGAGGAATCAGAAGTATCATCAACGTTGGTGCCGAACAAGGCGAGCAATGCCTCTTTAGAGTGGCCGAACCTAGGAGGAGGAGCCTTCTTCTTCGATGCAACCTTAACCCAATCTCCTGCAGCCCCAGATTTCGCAACAACAGGAGGGGCTTCCTCCACAGCTGCTCACCCGAGACCGGTGCAGCATGATCAGTCGGCAAGTTTGCCAGCCTAGAAGGACAATCAGCGAATTCATGATCAGTATCCCCACAAGTGCAACCGATAGTAAGCAACACCAGAGAGCAAGAGTCTTCCATGACACACCAGAGCAACCGATAGTAAGCAACACCAGAGAGCAAGAGAGGGGGAAGAGAGTGTGTTTGAAGGAGCAGAGGAGAGAAAAGAGGGTGAAGAAAGGGAGAGAGCAACCCCAGTGCCCAATTTATAGCAGCCCCAAAGAAAATCATCAAGAGAGAGCAACAGTGCTTAATCCAGACTTCAGCAGGGAGTATGAACAGATCAAAACCAAACCCAAAAAATTCGGCCAAATTAGAACAGTAGATTTGCCTAGGAAGAGAGGGCCAAGGAGGGGGTTTCACAGGGGTTCTAGGGGGCGGGTTATGGAAAAATAATTATAGAATCTGAACAATTGCCCGTACCAACAGTAATTTCACACATCTAGGTCTGGAAAATCTATGCCTAGCAGCGACATTGAGGGACGAATTGAGCCCTCCCACGAACGACACGATTGCAAGATCGCCTTCCAAACAATGATTACCCAGAGGGGGAGCCATGAGACCACGCCGCCTCCAAAGGGGCCTGATTTGGTGGCTGCCATAACCAACAGGAGAAGGAGCAGATGCTCGGGGAGGATTTCTGGCCGCAGCAAAGCGGATTTCTCTTTGAGCGTGTGGAGCGCGTTCTCCCTTCATTCCATGGGTGCCGGATTCGCCCGAAATCAATATTATGGTAATTAATATTGATTAATGTCATATAAGGATTTAATTTTAAATTGAGACTAATTATTATGCTTGTTTTATATCATGATATATTGTTTGCATATATAAGGTGACTAGTATGGCCCATAAATACAATATGTGCATCGTTATGTTTTTTTGTACACGATCTGCGTATCGTTATGTATTTTTGTATTTTATTTTCAGTAATTAGATTATTAGGAAATATTGTAATACAAGAAGAAGAAGACATAAGAAGTTCAAGGATGGAGATCTATGAAGGGTGCGAGGGTGGAGACCCATGAAGATTAGATCTTTAAAATTTTGCATCGTAGGGGCCATACTAGGATCACAATTATTGCATTTTGAATGCTTTATTTTAAGTTTTTATATTGTCTTTATTTATGACATTTTTTCACTTATAAATAAAAGACGAATAAAATACCCAAGTTCCAAAGGTAAATTAGGGCAATCCCTTTCCATATCATAACACATTAAGTTCTGGATTTTTGGTTGGATGGGCTTCACAAAAGTGAAGGTGTCTTTCCATAATTTTGGGCTAATGAGGGTGAATCTATACGGGGTTCATAAATCTTGATATGATTGTACCCAACGAGAGACCAAAAGGCAAAGTTTTGGATCTTGAGGCATGGGGATGATTTTACATTGGATGTGGATCATCAACCAATAATTATAAGGAGTTATAATTAGTAATTGTTACTTACCTTGAACACACAAGACTTAAGGCAGTGCAAAAGTACGTTAGATCTTGTCTGTAATGGGATTTTGGAATCATTTTATTCACAAGGAACAATAACAATTTGAATAAAGTGAGCATTTACTTATTTTAAATGTGTTTAATTTTAAGTAATTTGCATTTCGAACATATACTGATTTGCATGTCATTTCCTTTTATATATAGGCATTATGTCGAACGATAATTTGAAATTCACCATGCGCTCAATAGTTGAGAAGAACAAATTGAATGGAACGAACTTTCTCGATTGGGAAAGGAATCTGAGAATTGTTCTCAGGTCCGAAGGGCGTGAGGACGTCCTGAACACCCCTATCCCTATTATCACCGACGACTCATCAGATGAGGAGAAGGTAAGAGTAATGGAGTTAAAGAGTGACTCTTTGCCTGTCACTTGTCTGATGCTAGCAGGCATGGAACCTGACCTTCAAAAGAGGTTTAAACACCAGGATGCCTACACTATCATCTCCAACCTGAAAAGGTTGTTTCAGGAACAGGCAAGGATTGAACAATATGAAACTCATAAGACTATACTGGATAGCAAGCTTGTGAAGAGAAAGCAAGTAGGTCCACATGTGTTCAACATGATCGGCCTTTTTAGCCGTATGGAGACACTGGGCACCCCATATGACCAAGAGTTGGCCACATATATCGTCTTACACTCCTTACATGATGGCTTTGCCTCATTCTGGATGAACTACCATATGCATAGTATTAAGAAAAACCTGAACGAACTCCATGGTATGCTCAAAGCCGTTGAGCAGAATACTCCCACTGACAATAAGAAGGAAGTTCTTAACGTCAACAGAGGGAAAGGGTTCAAGAAGGTAGCCAAGAACAAGAACAATACCCAAAGAAAGGGCAAGGAAGTTGCAAAACCTAAGGGGTGGTGAGAAGCCAAGGGTGACTGCAGACCATGATTGTTTCCACTGTAAGGCTAAGGGACACTTGATATGTCCCAACCTCCCTCATTGACTGTACAAGAAGAGGAGGAGGCCATGAGTATCCGTTCTGACGGACCAATGACTAGAGCGAGAGTCAAGACGATCGCAAGAGCTACCACGTCTATTATCACTCGAGGCTTCACTTCTAAACCGGAGCAGTCACCATCATTGAGCTCATTAGTCTCTATCGCCGACACTCCGTGTGATGCGTCTTAGCTTCCGTCAGATACTTTTCCGACGTCGTTCGCATAAACTATTTATTATCTAGACTTATTTCTATTTTTAGTATTATTTATTAATAATGGTGTGGAGTTAATTTACATAGTACAAACCCGTTAGTTAATTAGGCTCATTAGTAATTAGGGTTTAGTTTAAATACTCAATTAGGTTTCATTTATTGTTACGTCAAATTTAGAGGATTGCAGTTGAGTTTGAGACTCCCCTTTCCTCCGTGACGTCAAACCTATCTTTCAATTTGTTATTAATTACTGCTGAATTCAATTGGATCTTCAATCAAAGGTTCTCGCTGAAATTGATTGAAGATCGGAATCTCATCCTCGTTTGGAAGAGATTCGTAGTTGCTGCTCACAATCACCGCTCCGCTTTCGCCCTACACACCGCACCACCATTGCCGAATGAGACCACCGCCGCCGCGCTTGAGTAGAGGAATTTCATGTGGGTTTCAATCTACGATTTGAAAGGCCAAATTAATTAGCAGTTGCTAATTAGGCCAATCGAAGACCACTCACCCGTTGCAATTGGAATCAAGGAAGAAGTGGAATTCGCAAAGTTAACATCGGCAAATTCAAAATCCAAAGGTCAACCCATTCGATTGAAATCCAAAGTCACGTACAGGGGAGTGAAAGTGATTTAATTTGTTGGACTCTGAGTACCGCAATTACTAATTCAATTGGGATCCAATTCAACGTGAGTTTCTAGCCGATTCGAGATCGAGTCATATTAACGAGCACGGGGATCAATTGATTTACCTTGGCACCGGACGATTGAGAGTTGTACTCACTCAACCCGAGTCGAGTACGTATCAACACTGAAAAAGAAACTGTCCCAAGTCCCTGGAAGACTAGAAGAGTGGAACCTTGAGTTCCAACACTTCAGGTATTTATGTTATTGAATTACTGTCGACCAGTGTCCTCACATTAGATGATCTCCTACGACAAGTGTTGTTGCACTTGTCGTGGGAGATTTTAGTTTATCTCTTCCTCCTGGTTTAATCTTAGAACTGAATAATTGTTATTTTGTTCCTAGCATTACATAGAACCTTGTTTCAGCTGCAGTAATTTATTCTGAAGGTTTTAATTTTAGCACTACAGATGAAGGTATAGTTATTCACAAGAATGATATCTTCTATGCTCGTGCTCAAGATATTAATGGAATATTTGTATTCGACCTTACAACAGAATCTTATAACATAAATACAAAAAGGAAAAAATCAAGTAAGTTGAGTGGGAAAAAATCGAGTAAGTTGAGTGAAGCCTACCTATGGCATTGTCGTTTGGGTCACATCAGTTTAGACTGCATGAAGAAGCTCCATAAAGATGGACTTCTAAAAGGCGTGGATTGTGAATCCATTGATACATGTGAGTCATGTTTGATGGGCAAGATGACAAGGTCACCTTTCAAATGAACAAATGAAAGGGCTACTGAGTTATTGGGCATTATACATACTGATGTATGTGGGCTAATGAGTACAGGGGCTAGAGGTGGCTATAGATACTTCATCACATTTACTGATGACATGAGTAGATATGGATATATTTACCTTATGTCACATAAATCGGAATCCTTTGAAAAGTTAAAAGAATTTCAAAATGAGGTAGAAACTCAAACTGGCAAGAAAATAAAAGCACTTCGATCAGATCGTGGTGGTGAGTACTTGAGCCATGAATTTGATCATCATTTGAAAAATTGTGGGATAGTAACACAGTTGTCTACTCCAGGAACATACTCTAGGAACACCACAGCTTAACGGTGTATCTGAAAGGAGAAACGGGACCCTGTTAGATATGGTCCGATCTATGATGAGTTTTGCTGACCTTCCAGTATCCTTCTGGGGATATGCTCTCACAACTGCCGTACTTACACTAAACAGGACTCTGTCTAGAGTTATAGACATACTCCATATGAGATATGGACTGGAAAGGTTCCAAAATTGTCTTTTATGAAGATATGAGGATGTGAAGCTTATGTAAAGCGTTTACAAACGAATAAGATTGCCCCTAAATCAGATAAATGCTATTTTATAGGGTATCCAAAAGGTAGTTTTGGATATTACTTCTACAATCACACTGAGAAAAAAGTATTTGTTGCAAGGGGTAGTGTCTTTTTGGAAAGGGAGTTTATTTCCAATAAATCAAGTGGGAGAAATATTAATCTTGAACCAGTTCATGATGAAGAGCAACAAACTCAACAACAAGATGACATAGAGGGTGTCGAGGATGAGTTGATGGTTCTGAAAGGCCAAGAGCCCCAAATCATCCAAGAATCGGAACAAGAGGATCCTCAAACAGTTATGGACACTGTTTCAGCTCCAGCTGTTGAACCCACCCGTAGATCAGATAGGCCAAGGGTACAACCAAGACATTATGATGATTTCATCTTGAATGTGAACCTTGATGTTCTTTTGTTAGAATATGATAAGCCTAATACCTATAAGCAAGCAACGACGTGTCCAGACTCCAAGAAATGGCTTGAGGCCATGAGATCCGAAATGGATTCGATGTTTGAAAATCAAGTGTGGAACTTGATAGATTTGCCAGATGGGGTAAAACCCATAGGGGGCAAATGGGTTTTCAAACTCAAGACAGATAAGGATGGAAAGATATCTGTATAAAAGGCAAGATTAGTTGCCAAATGTTTTAAACAGATTCATGGTATAAAATATGATGAAACCTTTTCACCAGTTGTCATGATAAGATCCATTAGGATAATCCTTGCTATTGTCGCCTATTATGATTATGAGATTTGGCAAATGGATGTCAAAACCGCCTTCCTGAATGGGTTCTTGGAAGAGGATGTGTACATGACACAACCAGAGGGTTTTGAAAATCCAAGTGATGTAGGGAAGGTATGCAAGCTTAAGAGATCTATATATGGACTTAAGCAAGCATCCAGGAGTTGGAACTTTCGGTTTAATGAAAAGATCAAAGAGTTTGATTTCATTAGATGCGAAGAGGATCCTTGTGTATACAAGAAATTTAGTGGGAGTAAAGTGGTCTTCCTAGTCTTGTATGTGGATGACATACTACTTATTGGGAATGACATTCTGATGCTAGAGTCCGTTAAGGAATGGTTGAAGAAATGTTTCTCAATGAAGTTCTTGGAGAGGCAAAGTATATACTTGGAATAAAGATCTATAGAGATAGATCTAAGAGATTTCTTGGATTGAGTCAGGGAACTTATATAGATAAGATTCTCAACAGATTCAAAATGTAAGATTCCAAGAAAGTGTTTTTACCTATGCAACATGGTGTATATCTCAGCAAGAAGCAGTGTCCTAAGACACCTATTGAGCTAGAGAAGATGAGTAAGATTCCTTACGCTTCTGCTATAGGATCTATCATGTATGTCATGGTGTGTACACGACCAGATGTTGCATATGCTTTGAGCATGTGTAGCAGATACCATCCTGAAGTACTTGAGAAGAACATCCTGAATTACTTGAGAAGAACCAAGGATGATTTCTCAGTGTATGGGGGTGATGATAAATTGATCGTAAAAGGCTATATTGATGCAAGCTTCCAAACTGACCGAGATGTCTTTGAGTCTCAATCGGGATATGTTTTCATCCTTAATGGAGGAGTTGTGAGCTGGAAGAGCTCCAAAAAACACAGTTGCTGATTCTACAACAAAAGCTGAGTATATAGCCGCTAGTGAAGCAGCGAAGGAGGCTGTTTGGATGAGGAAGTTCATAGATGAACTCGGTGTTGTTCCTAGCATTTCAGGGCCTATTGACATCTATTGTGACAACAATGGTGCCATATCCCAAGCCAAGGAACTGAGTTCAAGCTCCAAATCCAGACACGTTATGAGGAAGTATCACCTTATTCGACGCATAGTCACCGAGGGTGACATTAAGATGTGTAAGGTGCATACAGATGACACCATTGCAGATCCATTGACAAAGCCTATGCCTAGGCCCAAGCATGATAGTCACACTAGGGCTAAAGGTCTCAAACACATTGGAGAATGGCTTTGAGATTGCTTTGTATTACATTTTATGTTTAGAGTGTTAAACCATGATTAGTAGATTCCTCAGACATGAGTATATTATGATCTCTCTTGATGATTGGTATTTCTTTGACACGGCTAAACGCTTTCCGTAACATGGAGTTATAAAGGTCGTAGTTGGGATTGCCAAAAGTTGAGTGAGAGTCATAGTCATACAAGATTGGAGAAGTCCTCCTTCTTCGTGCATACTGTGATGCATCGAAAAGGAATGGTGTCTAGGCCACTTGAAGAGCGAGAACTGAAAATGCCTGGCCATGCTCGGATGGATTATCAGTAATCATCCGTTTAATTGACAGTTCGAACTCGGAGTTCAAGAAACATATTTGATAATAGATATGAATGTCACCATATCATCAAATAAGACATTAAGAGACAAAGGTATCTTATATTGCACACTTGTTTAAGGACAAGTGGGAGATTGAAGGAATTGTGTCATTTAATTAAATGTACAATGACTAACCATGGGATATGACGATTGATAGATCGAGATATACAATTCGATTATTTTAGGAGTTATAGTGCTTTGCTAGAAGTCAACTACGATTAATTAATGGGGTTAAATGGTTTAAGTCCATGACTAATATAAACGGGTTCTATGAGGTCACACACTTAGAGTTTATGGACTAGATCCGCGGGATGGATGATTTATTATTAGTATATATGTATGATTTATTATTAATGATAATATTATTTATTATGAAATAAATAATTAAAGGGTTTAATTAGGGAGTTACAATTAGATAATTAATTTGGGGGTTACACTAGGGGTGGCCACGGGTTACGGGTCGACCCGTGATCCGACGGGTCGTACGGGTCAATGACCCGGCGGGTCCGGGTCGGCGGGTCAACGGGTGGGGGCGGGTTGCGGGTTAGGGTCATGGGTTTTGAACCCGATGACCCGACAGGTCATGACTCGGCGGGTCGACCTAGCGGGTCAACCCGACATCCCAATTTTTTTTTTTTTGAAATTTTTTTTTTAATGTTTATAATAATTATTATGTATATTATTCTTAGAATAATTCATAATATATAAACATAAACTAGTTTGCAATGTGCAATGTGAGTCAAAAGCACTATCACCCTTCCCTTTTTATAGATTTGGAAGACATCCCCTATTCTCTCAACTTTCAATGTGGGACAAGAGTCTTGTCCCACATTGAAAGTTGAGAGTTAGAATGAGAAGGGATGGATGTATATATATGTGTACTCCATCCTCCCTTAACCTTCACTCTTCACTTTAAGCTTTATTTCTTATATTTCTTATAATGAAATGAAATAAAGTTTGAGAAGTTTTATATCCCTACATTTATATTGTAGTGGATGAAGGAAGTTTTATAATAATATAAAATTTCTCATGTTTTTTCCACTTCATATTAAAATGAAATGGATATAAAAAGTGATATGTAGAAAAAGTTTTTACCTATCATTTTTTTAAAAAAAAATTTTAGTCAAAAATATTAAAAAAAATGAATTTTTTTTTATTTTGGGAATCCGGCGGGTCAATGGGTCGACCCGAACCCGCCAACCCGTGGAATTCCCGGGTTAGGGTTCGGGTCGCCCTTCCTTGACCCTTGACCCGGTGGGTCGAACCTGTCGACCCGCCGGGTCCGACCCGTGGCCACGCCTAGGTTACACCAAGGCTGCCGGTTTTGCATGACCTTATACTTACCTAATACTCCGTACCACTAATATTGGTAAATAAAAGAAAGTGGGTTCATACATTCACAAGAACAACGGAAAAGAAAAGCAAGTGAGTTGCTAAATTTTCTAAGGGTTGTATGGAGCATCGAGAGAAAAATCAAAGTGTTGATTTGCTCACCATCTCATCATCCAATGTAATTTGATTACTCGTCTTTCGACATTCGTCCTAGCAGTCGAAGGCAAAGAAGATCTAGACACCGGGCTCGTGTGGACTAATTAGAGAAGTCACGCTTGGGGCTTTCGATCTCTTCCGATTCCATCCAGATTCGATCTAGTTCACACATCAAAGGTATATCCTCTAAACAATGATTGATCTATCAATTATGCATGAAGATCCTTCCGATTAGATGTTAGATATGATCTGAAATTCCGCTTAACACATCTAATAAACCTTCAGATGCAAGAAAAAGAAGGTCATTAACGTACACCAAAATAATAACACAACCATTTCAATGGCATAAAGGTAAATATCGAATTGCGTACATATTCAACCATTTCAATGGCGAGGAGGAGAAACTCGTGGACAGGAGAGAGTCGGCCACTTAACTTTGGGGCTATGGCTATGTGACATAAACATCTTCACCAAGGAACCATGTAAAAATGCATTATGTATGTCAAGCTACATCGTTGCCCAATTGTTCATTGCCGCCAATGATTGCTGATGTTTTGCCAATGGACTTAAAGTGTCACTGTTATCGGTTCCCAGAAGCTAATTGAAACCCAACCAAGCTTTTTGTCGCTCAATTGAACCATCAGACCTCCTTTTGGTTTTAAACACTCATCTGATACCAATAACGTTGAGATTAGGAATTTGGGACGACGGGGGACCAATGTTCAGGTGTCAGCGTCAAGAAGGGCTTAGAATCCAGTAGCCATAGCATTACACCATTTAGGAAATTTCAATGCGACAGAACAACAAGGGGGTTCTTCAGAAGATGGGATGTGGTGGTGGCGAGAGAGTGATAACACATCGTAGGCATAACTAGGGATGGCGATTTCACCCGCACCCGATGGATATCCATCCGAACATAAGTTTGTATTTTGGACCTTGGAAATTTGATGAACCATTGAGGGTTCTCTTTTGGTCTCATAAGATTGACTTGTAACTTTTTCTTTTTTCGTGGTTTGACATTTGAGAGAGCGAAATTAAGTGAACCTACTATGGTCCAAGGGCATTATTATCTTTCTAGCCGTAAAATCCTTAAACCCAAATTTCTATTATAAAATATGAGATATGCCTCCATGAGAGAAAAAACTAACAAATAAAATACGGACTTGAGCGTCGGAAGGTTTTCTGGGAATACAAACCTCGCCCCGACTTTTTTTGTTCTTGAATTTCAAGTTGTGTCATCACTCATCATTGAGTCATCGATCCCATCAACAATTATTGTAAGCACATTGATTGTATCTTTTTTTTTCTCATGCAAATAAACTAAGATTTCATAGCTTTACATGGTAGATTCGTTAGCCACCATTGGGATGAAGAAAAAAATATTAAAATTTCATAGACATGCAACACCAGGGGTGTGACAAATAAGGAGGATTGGGGTATTCAAGCTTAATGTAGGTAGTGTTAGGGACGGACCGAGGGACGGGCTGGTGTCCGCTCAAACTCGCCGTATTTTAAAAAAAATAAATTAATAAGTAAAAAAATTAAAGAAAATTAATATAAAAAAATTATCCATTTATTTATTAAATTAAAGGTTTTATTAATAAAAATTAAACGTATAAGAAAAATTTAGTTTATCTATCTCATTTAATTTCTGGTTCCGTGACTGGATAGTGGGATGCCAAGATCCATTTGGCCACCAATGAAATTACCTAATATGACTTTGATTGGTATCATAATCATGGATTTTGAAACATCGGCTCATATAAAAGTAACCATTATTATTATTTAAGCAATTGAGCCTAAATAGAGGTTCCAATAATTAGAAGAAAATGTTACTTATTGATTAAAAAAACCCTAACAATTTATTAGTATTACATAACATAGTCCAATAGAAGTTTAGACTCATTTTTTCAACCAAAATAAAATTTCTGGGTACAAGATAAACAGTTTCAAACCATTTTATACATAAAAAATAAGGGTGTTTTCATCTGCAGCCGCTTATTTTACTATATAGTATATACACCACATCTTATCTCTCTTGAGTCACACGTGTGACTCAAGCAGGGCCAGGTTGCGTCTCTTGAGTCACACATTTGTAACTCAAGAGACATATGGTTCATTTTTAAAATAAAAATAAAATATGAAATATGTGATGTACTTAAATAGTAAAAAAAAAATAAAAAATGGAATATGTGATGTATATTTTTTTAAAAAAAATATAGGTGTAAATATCACTCCCGAAACATACGTACGTAAGGAATTGGTCGGCAGAGCCCTCTGGTAGCCGAAGCCCTTGCCTTAGGCTTTAGATCTCCATATTCAAAGTCTAATTATTGAAGGTGATTCTAAGATAATTGTAAACTACTTTAAATATGGATTGAAATGTCCTTGGAAATAGAGCTTATAATGTCAGATATTACAATCATGTTACATGGGGGGAGAGATGTGACATTTTCTCACATTTTCCGGTGTGGTAATAATGTGGCCCCAGACTTTTAAATGATTCAGATCTTTGTGACCTCATCCGCAAAGATGCTTTCGGTTAGAGCTGTTATGCGAATAACAAATAGATTCAAAATTGGATATGCGAGTTCGAGGTTTAAGCGAGATCAAGCAATGTAAAGGCAGAAACGAGACACCAGAGTTTTACGAGGTTCGGATCTAAGATCCTACGTCCTCGGGGCCTCAAGAGGCGGCCATAATCCACTATATCGAGAAGATTACAAAACAGGGGCGAGTTTATGCATACAAGGAAGATCTAAACAAACAAGAACATAAAGCATAAAACAAACAACGAAAACCGGGAAAAAGAACTCTCCTTGAAAGACTCTAGATCTCGAAGATACAGATTCGAGATCTCAAGTCGGAAAACCCAAGACAGCAAGAGCTATCAGCGCCATGGGAGCCTTCGCCTTGCCAGAGGAAGAGCCGGATAAGAAGACCTTCACCGGAGGAAGCGACGATCACGCGGAAGAGGCTTGAGGAGCAAACCCTAGAATCGCCAAAAGCTCTCTCTCTCTCTCTCTCTCTCTCTCTCTCTCTTTGGATTACCTGGAGACGCCAACCACGAAGTGAAGCGCCTCACATGAACAGGATCCCTTATATAGGCTCACACAAGAGAACCCTAGGTGAAGCGCTGCGTTTTGGAGCAAAGGGAAAGCTTCAACCCTAGCTAAGCCGAGCTCAGCTGTCCATGGGCCAGTGGATCTATAATAAGCTTTGGGCCGAGCTTCTTGGCATCAGGCTTTGGTTAGGAGATCAAGCCTAAGTGGGCTCAATGCTATCCAGTCCAAGCCTGTTATACACCCAAGTACCTCTTATGCCTTAAGACCATATTACATATCCACTTACATATAAGTTCTATACAATAATATGAAAATGTTATACTTATACACATAAACAAGACTTAGAGAAATATATAAATTCTCAACAATTGCCCATGTAGATCTCTAAGTCTGCACTTGGCAAACCAAACCTAAGTGTGGATCAGAGGACTGTGTCCATCGTCGGCCCATAATACTTGTAACACTAGCTATCAAGTGATTTCCTCCAAATGGAGGAAATTCATGCAAAACAAGAACTTATCAACAGTTACAATTTTAGTTCCAAAATCTGCAGGGTTAAGAGTTCCATCTATTTTCTTTATATGGATAACATTATCATTAACCTTTTCACGAATAAAATGGTACCTAACATCTATATGCTTGGTACGTTCGTGATACATAGGGTCCCTGCAGAAGTATAATGCACTCTGACTATCTATATGAAGTGTGGATGTATAATGTTTCTTTTCAATCTCCTTTAAGAGACCTTGGAGCCAAATGGCTTCCTTGCAGGCCTCAGTGGCTGCTATATACTCAGCCTCAGTGGAGGATAAGGGAACAATAGGTTGCTGTTGGGATTTCCATGAGATACAGTTACCTGCCTAAGTATAAACAAAAACAGTAGTAGACTTTCTATTGTCTTTATTTGAGGCATAATCTGCATCAACATACCCAAATAGCTCATGTATAGAGCCTTGACCTACAGCATATTTCAAACACAAATTCACAGTACCAAACAAATACTTCAACGGATATTTCATGGCCTGCCAATGCTTTTCAGCTGGATCAGACATGAACCTACTCAAAACACTTATAACAAAAGCAAGATCTGGACGTGTGCATATCATTGAATACATAACTGAACCAACTACAGCAACATAAGGGATTTTTTTTTCATTCTATTAATCTCAGCAAAAGACAAAGGAGTTCTTACTTTAGTAAGATCAAGATGACCACCCAAAGAAACTGTATTGGCCTTAACATCTTTAATATGGAACATTTCTAACACTTTAAGCACATAATCAGATTGGCACAAATACATAACCTTTTTACTTCTGTCTCTTATGATGTCTATGCCCAAGATCCTTTTTGCAGGACCCAAGTCCTTCATATCAAAGTGTTTCTTAAGTTGTTGTTTAATCATATTGATTTTATCAGAAGATTTAGCAATAAGCAGGATATCATCAACATACAACAACACATAGAGAGGATCATGCTTTCTGGTATCTTTGAAATATAAGCAAGTATCATATTTGCTTCTTCTAAATCCTAGACTCCTCCTCATACAGGTATCAAACTTTATATTCCATTGTCGAGGAGACTGTTTTAAGCCATATATGGATTTAATAAGCAAGCAAGCATAGTCAGGATGAGCAGTGTCAATAAAACCTTTATGTTGCTTCATATAAATGGTTTCATTAAGATCACCATGCAAAAAAGCAATCTTGACATCCATTTGATCCAGTTCATAATTATACACAGCAGAATAGCAAGAAGCAATCTCATAGTCTTGTATTTAATAATTGGAGCAAAAATATCATTATAGTCCTGACCTTCTCTTTGAGTGAACCCCTTGGCTACAAGTCTAGCTTTATACCTTGGGGGATCACTCTTAGAGATGCCTTGTTTTATTTTAAACACCCATTTACAGTCAATTAACCTAGTTGTGTAGCAGGTTTCTTAACTAATTTCCAGGTGTTGTTTTGATTCATAGAATCTATCTCTTCTTGCATAACACTTTTCCAGTTTTTAGCATGAGCACATTTTATAGCTTGTTCAAAAGTATCAAGGGTATATAAAGTAACCACATCAGAAACAAGACAAGCAAACTCAACCAAATTACTGGAGTACTTTTTATTTGGAATAACATTCCTAGGTTCTCTATCTCTTGTAAGTTTCCAGACAGTTAAGTCATGCAATTGCACAGATGAACCACTAGAAGAGCCAGCAACATAAGCATCAATTACAAAAAGATCAGAAACAGTAGAGGTAGAAGCAGAAGAGACATCATAAATGGAGGGAGAAGATTCCAAGGTAGAGGAAGAAGAGGGCTCAATCTTATGAGCCACTACACTACCTGTTTCACCATCAGTACTCACTTGCCCACCTAATTTGTGAGTTTGTGAGTGTGGTCTGGCAGTGGAGTAGCCACTGTCCAACTCATTTTCAGTTTCACCCTCATCAGGGGTATAGAACTGACCAGTTTTATCTGGTACCTGCATTTGGTTAGTCTGAGCATAAGACATAGAATTCTTAAAATGAAATTCATCTTCTTTAAACACAACATTTCTACTTAAAATGATTTTGTAAGCTCCAGGTTGTATAACTAATAACCTATAACCTTTAGTGCCATCAGGATAACCAAGCATAACACATTTTTGGGACCTAGGATTTAGTTTACCATCATTCACATGAGAATGAGCAACACATCCAAAAGGTCTTAAGTGACTAAGGTCAGGTTTTTTATTAGTCCATTTTTCATAGGGAGTTATAAAATCAATAAAAGAAGAAGGGAATCTATTTATCAAATAAGCAGCAGTTACAACAACCTCACCCCATAAACTGTGTTTAAGCCCAGAAGAAACCAACATGCATCTAGCCTTTTCCAGAAGAGTTCAATTCATCCTCTCAATAGTCCCATTTTGCCGAGGGGTGCCAGGAATAGTTAAATGTCTTTTTATACCTTCATTTTTACAGTAGGAGTTGAATTCATTGTTACAAAACTCCAAACCATTATCTGTCTTAAGGCACTTTAACTTTAAACCAGTTTCAGTTTCAACTCTAGTCTTCCAAACTCTAAAGTTTTCAAAAGCATCAGATTTATGTTTAAGCAAATACACCCAAACCCTTCTACTAAAGTGATCAATAAAAGAGATGAAATATCTCATGCCCCCTGCTGTGTCAACCTAAGTAGGTCCCCACAAGTCAGAGTGCACATATTCTAAAGGTTGATTTGCAACATAAGAAGATGATTTAAAACCAAGTTTGGATTCCTTTCCCATAAGACAGTTTTCACATAAGTCAATGCGAGAAGGCTTAGCAGAGATGATGCCCTTTTTAAACAAATTATCAAGACCTTTGTTACCAATGTGACCTAATCTAGAATGCCATAGCAGAGAGTCACTCATGCTCATATTTTTCGCAGAGATATCAGGAGCAGAAGAAATAGCAACATTGCATTCAGAAGCAACACCATGATATAAACCATTTTTCTTGATACTTCTAATAAGCAATTTACCATTTTTAAGAACATCTCTAACACCATTCTTAATTTTAATATCACATTTTTGGTCATCAAATGTACTTTTCGACAACAAATTCCTTCTCAAATCAGGAACCCATCTAACACCTTGAATTATTCTTATCACACCATCATGCATTCTAAGAGGCACAGATCCTATACCTTTTATTTTTAAAACAGAGTGATCACCAAGCAAAACTTCACCATAATCATACAGTTTAAGATCAGAAAACCATTTTCTATCAGAAGTTGCATGCATAGTGCACCCAGAATCTAAGAGCCACACATCAGAATCAGCATGATCAAATACAATAAGCACTTCATGAGTATAATAAGAGTTATTTTCAAGGACAGCAGATGCATCAGCAGATTTTTTACCAGCTTCTTTTTCATCCTTCTTTCTTTTATAATAGTCCTTTTCATAGTGTCCAGTTTTCTGACAGTATAAGCACTTGTAATTTTTCTTTTCAGAATTTGTTTTCTCAGAAGGATGATTATTACCTTTAGCAGGTTCTTTATTTTGCTCTTTATTTTTATCCTTCTTATTCTGGTAATTCTTGTTGTTATTTTGACCCTCAGATTTAAACTTAGTTATAAGAGCTTCATTTTTAGCTTCTTGCTTAGTTTTGAACACTTTTAAGACATCATTCTTTTGAATAATAGATTCAAGAACAACTTTCTTAGTCAGAGTAGAAGAACTAAACTAAACAACATCCTTAAAAGTTTCAAATTGTGGTGGGAGAGCATTTATCAGCAAAACACACTGGTGGGTTTCATCAATTTTATCTCCACACCTTTCCAAATCTTGAGTCATAACAAGAAATTTATCCAGATTTTCAAGCAAAGAGCAATGCAAGTCCATTTTAAAGTTGAACAACTTGACAAGGAGATTTATTCTACTGGGAAGGGATTTTACCGGATAAAGCTCTTCAAGAGCATTCCACAATTTTTCAATGGTCTTATAAGAGATTACCTGCCTGGCCACCTCATCAGCAAACCTCAGCATAATTTCACTGTGAGCCTGGAGATCTTTCTCTTCCATGACTTCCTTTTCCATCTTTTATGGGAACTTGGCAGTCACAGCATACCAGCACTTTTCCTTGATTAGCACATCTTTCATTTTCACCTGCCACATAGCAAAGTCAGTTGTGCCATTAAAAGGTTTCATACGATAACTAGATTCGCCCATTTTTCAAGAATCAAAGGAAATCGTACAAAAAACTCAATTTAATACTGAATAGCAGTAGATAAGTGAGAAACAAGATGAACTTGTTCTCACAGAGGGCCAGTTTCTTCAAGAAACTTTCAGGGGCCACACAAAACTCTAAGAAAGAATCTTAGAAAACACAAGTAAAAAATAATAGATCGAAAACTTGCAATAAGATCAAGAAGAACAGATCTAAAAGATGCACACAGGTCCAGAATCAAGCAATACTGAAAGAACAGATGCTAAATAGAACCTAATGAAATCTCTCGAGCATAAAACGAAAGATCAAGGAGTAACCATGTTCTGATACCAATTTGTTATGTGAATAACGAATAGATTCGAAGTTGGATATGCGAGTTCGAGGTTTAAGCGAGATCAAGCAATGTAAAGACAGAAACGAGACATCAGAGTTTTACGAGGTTCGGATCTAAGATCCTACGTCCTCGGGGCCTCAAGAGGCGGCCATAATCCACTATATCGAGAGTTTATGCTTACAAGGAAGCTCTAAACAAACAAGAACATAAAGCATAGAACAAACAACGAAAACCGGGAAGAAGAACACTCCCTGAAAGACTCTAGATCTCGAAGATACAGATTCGAGATCTCAAGTCAAAAAACCCAGGACAGTAAGAGCTAGTAGCGCCATGGGAGCCTTCGCCTTGCCAGAGGAAGAGCCGGAGAAGAAGATCTTTATCGGAGGAAGCGACGATCACGCGGAAGAGGCTTGAGGAGCAAACCCTAGAATCGCCAGAAGCTCTCTCTCTCTTTCTCTTTGGATTACCTGGAGACGTCGACCACGAAGTGAAGCGCCTCACATGAACAGGATCCCTTATATAGGCTCACACAAGAGAACCCTAGGTGAAGCGCTGCGTTTTGGAGCAAAGGGAAAGCTTCAACCCTAGCTAAGCCGAGCTCAGCTGTCCATGGACCAGTGGATCTATAATAAGCTTTGGGTCGAGCTTCTTGGCATCAGGCTTTGGTTAGGAGATCAAGCCTAAGTGGGCTCAATGCTATCCCGTCCAAGCCTGTTATACACTCAAGTACCTCTTATGCCTTAAGACCATATTACATATCCACCTACATATAAGTTCTATACAATAATATGAAAATGTTATACTTATACACATCAACAAGATTGGGAGAAATATATAAGGAAAATGTGACGCGGTTGCCGATGGGTGGCTGCTATCGCACTCGCACGAGTTCCGTGCGAGATTGATCCCCCTTTTTCCCAAAAAGATCTTCTCCCGGCCATCTTCCCCGTTCATCAATCATCATCCATCCAGGTTCTCTCTTTACCCGTCTTATCTTCAATTTATCCATTTCTTTTGGTCTTTTGTTCGTATTTGATTGATTGTACTCCGTATCAATCGCTTCCTGTTTAAATCTCACGTCTTTTCGTATTTGATTTCTCTTCCTCAACGAGACTTCAGATATCAGAATCCCGTTCATCGTTCTCTTTTTTGCTCTTCATTTTCCAACTCCCTCTTTATTCTGGCCTTCACCACTGTTGATTTCGTTGCACAATCTGTCAAATCGTTCTCTTTCAATTTCAGGAAAAGTGATCAATTGCGCCTGTAACTGCACAGGTAGTCAACTAGGGGTTTTTTTTTTTTTTTTTTTAATGTTGTTATTTTGCCACCTAAAAGGTAATTGCTTAAAAAAGAATCATACAGTACGATTTTGTAATTTTCCATTGGAGATCTTCTGTGTTGAGATTTTCTTTTATCGTTTGATGAATTCATTTTTTATTAATTTATAAATTGTTTGTATCACTCTTTGATACGAATCTGAATACTGCATATAATTCGTGTAGTCCCTCTCACTTCTTAAGATGTACTCTTAATCTTAACAGGTATACTTCACGAGTATTTGTAGAAGTTACTGGAAATTTTGATTCAGAAAAGTAGTGAATTCGGGCCTAGAAGAAGGCGTTTTTTCTTCTTGCAATGGCTACTACTGAGGTTGCAGCCCTTCAAATTCTCTCAGGGGCTGTACCTCGCCTCTTCGGTGGCACATCACAGTTCAGCAAGTCAGACTTGAAGTTCATTTCCAGGTCTCATACAGGATGCCCAAGGAGAAAAGGGAGGGAACATTTTCAGTTTTTAAGTTGCTCGGGTGTAAGAAGTAGCATAGGCGATGAACCATACAGATACTCAAGACTAGACAAATCACAGTCACTAATCTGTCACTGCCAACAATCGGAAGGTGTTGGTCGGGCAACTAATGATAGTGGAAATGAAACATGGTACATGGATAATGTGATTGGGCCGAAGGTTCTTGAGCTCCAAGAAGTTAAACAGTCAAGAGAGGAAAAGGTGAGCAATGAAACCAATGGGAGTTTACTTGCGGACAACATTTTATTGGATACTTTTGACAAAGTTAGCATTGATCCAATGGAGGAGGAAGCCTGGGACCTATTGAGAGAATCAATGGTGTATTACTGTGGGAACCCTGTAGGAACAATTGCTGCTAATGACCCCACGAGCTCCAATCTGCTAAATTATGATCAGGTTTTCATTCGTGACTTCATACCATCTGGAGTAGCCTTTCTTTTGAAGGGAGAGTATGATATTGTCCGCAACTTCATCCTCCACACGCTTCAGTTGCAGGTATGTAACAGCAACATTTATTGCGTTTGTGTGTTGGTTTGAGGATGTCTAACAAGAAAGCTTTATATCGTCATAAAGAAGTAGATTGTCTTCTATACTGAATGCTCAAAATAAAGGCACACAGAACTGGCTTTTTATAATATTAAATGTTATTGCTTTACCACTCACATGAAACCTTCAGTGTCATGGTCGCAGAAATTCGATGGTATGTGTTTCTTGACTAGGGTGGGAAATCCCATATCTGATATTATCTTTATGACGAGAGCTTTAAGAATTTTACCTCATTTACCTGTTAATCTTTCACTAAAAAGGAGAACAATCATATTGGTAATGCTAGAGTGTTTCTCAAATAGCAAAAATAGTTAAAATGGAATCAAAGTTTTCATTTTTCTGTATGTCTTGCTTGAAATTTTTGTCTTTGAATAGGGAGTTTTCATCTTACTAAAATTTGAAAGTTTATATATTGTTTATGCCTTTAACTTTACACCTCAGCATTTTTAAGAGTCGTGATGTGTTTTTATCCATCATGCCGGTTTCAATTGGAGCATTATCACATACTGATCCTTGCTTTATTGTATAGAGCTGGGAAAAGACAATGGATTGCCATAGTCCTGGTCAAGGATTGATGCCTGCCAGCTTTAAAGTACGTACTATTCCCCTGGATGGTGATGACTCTGCAACAGAAGAGGTTTTGGATCCTGACTTTGGCGAGGCAGCCATTGGTCGTGTGGCACCAGTTGATTCTGGTGAATATACAGTCTCATAAAATTGCATCTTATATAGAATTTCTTTGTACAATTCCCATTTTCAGGCGATTTATAATATATTTTTTAATATCCCGATTCAGGGCTGTGGTGGATAATATTACTACGGGCATATGGCAAAGTCTCGGGAGATCTCTCTCTTCAGGAAAGAATTGATGTACAGACTGGAATTAAGATGATCTTAAGATTATGTCTTGCAGATGGTTTTGATATGTTCCCAACACTATTGGTGACTGATGGTTCTTGCATGATAGATCGTCGCATGGGAATTCACGGTCATCCTTTAGAGATTCAGGTAATGATGGATAATATTACATGTTAAACTTGTGTTGCTGACTTCATTTCAAAGGTATTTATTTAAATAAGTTACATCGGTTTCTTCCTACATTATTTGCATTGGAGAACAGCTTCTGAAAAATTAGACATGAGTATACGATCTACTTTGCTTGTCATATATGATGAATATATGGATTTATGATATCTTTTATGTTTTTTCACCATAGCTTTTTATCTCAACTTTTTCTATTGAAAAATCTTGTGTCCCTAACTATTGATTAGATGAGATAAGATTTTTCATTGAATTTCTTTTTCTTAGAATGAGAACTGAATGGTTTATCAAAAAAAAAAAAAAAGAATGAGAACTGAATGGTGGTCACTTTATCTGGAGAGACATCCTCACAAGCCACAACACTTGGTTTGCAGGCCTTGTTTTATTCTGCATTACTCTGTGCCCGTCAAATGCTTGCTCCAGAGGATGGATCCGCTGATCTTATACGAGCACTAAACAATCGTCTGGTTGCATTATCATTTCACATCAGGGAATACTACTGGATTGATCTGAGAAAACTCAATGAGATCTACCGATACAAGACTGAAGAGTACTCATATGATGCTGTTAACAAATTCAACATCTACCCGGACCAAATCCCTTCTTGGCTAGTGGACTGGATGCCCAATAAGGGAGGGTATTTGATTGGTAATCTGCAGCCAGCGCATATGGATTTCCGGTTTTTTGCTTTAGGAAATTTGTGGTCTGTAGTGAGTGGTCTTGCCACTAAGGAGCAGTCACATGCAATACTGGACCTAATTGAATCCAAGTGGGCAGATCTAGTGGCTGACATGCCTCTAAAGATATGTTACCCTGCCCTCGAAGGCCAAGAGTGGCAGATAATTACTGGGAGCGATCCTAAGAACACGTAATATTTCGACCCTACTTTATCATCCTGTAAGTGTAACAATGCCTTCTCGTTGGCTGTTTTCAGCATATAACCATTGTTTTTGTTTTCTCTGTTCAGGCCATGGTCTTATCACAATGGTGGTTCTTGGCCAACTTTGCTTTGGCAGGTTAGATTACTGTTTAAACTTGGCTTATCCTAGTAATAATGGAAATAAACAGACCGAAAATAGGAACAAGTGTTCACAAGAAGTGACATCTAAATTGTTATGGAAGTGTTTCCGTATGCAATTTTATCACCAATGTTCAATTTTTTTTTTTTATGTAATTTGGTTCTACTGTACTTGGTTTGCAGCTTACCGCCGCATGCATCAAGATGAATAGGCCAGAAATTGCAGCCAAGGCGGTTCAAGTGGCAGAGAAACGCTTGTCACAAGACAAATGGCCTGAGTATTACGACACCAAAAGGGGAAAGTTCATCGGTAAGCAGGCACGATTATTCCAAACTTGGTCAATTGCAGGATACCTGGTCTCCAAGCTCCTCCTTTCCAATCCCAGTGCAGCCAATATCCTGATAACTGATGAGGATACCGAGCTGGTCAATGCATTTTCTTGCATGATCAGCCATCCAAGGAGAAAGCGCGGTCCAAAGCAGATATTGGTATAAAACCATCAAGTATTTAAAAAGAGGGAAAAAAAAACCCTTGAACAGCCTATTCATTCAGCATAATGCAGACCTTAGATTATTTGGCAAGCCATACCTGATTTGGGGTTGTTGCTTATCAGATATCAACCGCGATCCCATGCACTGTGATTATATCTGAATTTCAATGCTTATGTTTAGTGTCGCTTGGGCTCTCAGCTGGATGTGCAATTTTTACGCAGTTTGGTTTTAGAATATACCCAAGCTCGGTTTCATATATCAGGAAAATATTCATGAGACGGTGTGATGTAAAGATGCAAATGCTTAATGGTTTATGCATAAAGGAAATTGCTTGTGGCCTTGTAAATTAGAATAAACTTATCTGTTTTTCAGTTTGATATTAACTTCCAAAGTGATTTCAGGGTTAAAAGATTGTTGGAAATTTTCTGATCCTCGTGTTCAGTAGAGGTCAAAGAGGAATAGTTCCAAACTATTGCAAGTTTTGAAAATTAAACTTGGTCTTAACCTAACAAGGTATCACAATGAGTAAACTGATAACCAAGGGCCTTGTTTGATATCGAGTTTTTGAGATATGAGTAATTTTGTTAATTCACACTACTAGAGCTGGCACTTCGGGTGATCCGGTTGGATTTGGGCCGGTGACATTCGAATCGGGTTAATTTGGATAAAATTTCTGCGTTGAGCTTGGTCGGGTTGGGTTGGGTCCGATTTGGTCAAAATGAATCTTAGATTGGTCGGGTTTTGGTCTGAATCGGGTTGGACACATTTGGGTTTTTGGTCAAATTGGGTCAGTCTCGTTCGGATTTTGGGTAAGTATTCTGGTCGGTCTCATTCATGTTTCAAGTATAAGCAGGTCTATGTTTGCTTCAACTTTCAATTGTTTGGGTTAAAATTGTTGAATCATGTTCGTTCGGGACTTTCGGAATAATCAATTTTATTAAGTAGAATATGTAATTCCGATCAGATTGAGAGCCGGGTCTGGTTTGAGTCGGATCGGGGTTGTGTCGGGGTTATCTATATTTAGGTCAATTCGGGTATCGGGTCAATATCGGTCAATTCGGGTATCGGGTCAATATCGGTCGGCGGGGGGTTTCGAGTTCGAGTTATGCACAACGCTAAATTTTTTGGTTTGAGTGAGTCGGTCGGATTTCTCAGGCCGGGTCAGATCTTGCCAGTTCTACACACTATATGTATAAACTCACATTAGCGACCTTAAATAAATTCACATTAACAAGCTCAAGGCCTTTTGATTTCAAACCCAGTATCTACCTGCTTCGTAAAACAACTAACGAAGATTTGTCAGTTGTCACAATTGAAATAAGACAATAACCTAAGCATTATTATGCAACTTTTTAATTACTTTAGATTTTAAAGTAAATACAAATTGTCAATGAGATCACAACATCAGTTACAGCTTTATTGTCCTCCTTGAGAGCCAACACAGTAAAGGCCAGCTTCATGAGTTTACAGATTAACTAAATCTGGTTTCTGTTCACGGAAGTTTGAAAAGCAGCACAGCATTTTTAAGCAGCAGAAACAGGCTCTGCGGGCTTGGCTTCAGCTTCAGCAACAGAAGCTGATTCTTCCCAAAATGAGGTCTTCTTCCCGGTTTTAGAAACCGTCTGGAGAACTGCCTCAGGCTGCACATTGCCCTTCACGGTCACCTTCTGCTCCTTGATATCAACATCAAATGATTCTACCCCTGCAAAATGGCAACAGATGCAAAGAGACGTCAGTATAGCTCAGGTTGCCTCTGGAATATCCTCTCAAATGTATGGTCCAGTCGCAAATTGAAGATCTAGTTACATAGTAAGCTTGAGGCTACAAACTTGAAGAATTGGAATGTGTTTGACATAACAACCTTATAAGCTACTCAGTATAAGGTATTACTATCAAAATCACTTAGCCTGTAGCTTATAAGCTACTAGATCAACAAGTCTTCGGAAGCTCATAATAAGTTATTATACGCTAATTATATGGCATGACCAACATAACCTTGGTCTGCGATTATTCATATGAAATGGTGAATGCAGGAAAGTTAAAAATGAAATGCAGGTTATATCAAAGATGACATGATAACAATTTTGAAAAATCGGAAGGAAACAGACCTTCCATTTTCCCCAAAACTCTCTGAACTGCTCCAACACAGCCCTGGCAGGACATGCCAACCTTGAGGACAACAGTCTGCATTTCACCAAGATAGACATATTCAAGTCAGAAGGACGTAAGGAGTGATTCTCTTCTTTAAAACTGACCAATCTCAAGTCTCACATATAGTTTGATTTTCAAGAAGCAAATGCCAATTAAATCAGCGGTTAAGTTATCAATCAAAGTCAAAATAAATGTAATGCACAAATTTAGCTTTGGCAGACTGGCCTCTCTACAGCAGCTGTAGTTGAAACATCTATCTGACTCTGAGCCATGAAATTGACAGCAAAAACATGCATTATAACAACAGTAGCTTTACATTCTTAGCAAATTGAAACACAGTGTTAGTCGACTAGGTTTGTCTGGACTCCTAGTCCAGAATATTGTGTAAAGCAGTTCAAGCATCTAGAGGATGCAGCAGCTCTTAATGCACTAACTACGATACAATTATAATCGACATTCGACAACAGCATCTATCCATACGTTCATTGTTTAACTCTAAAGATAAATAAATCTCCATAAATTGACAGTAGAATATTTTGTGTTGTGTTTTTTGTCTATGCCTGGACCAGTTGGAAACACTCTCGTAATTGGGGAAAGAGTGTGTACAAATTGGCCACCCAGATCCGGCCTAGTGGGATAATTGGGATTGTTGTTGTATAACCATTCCGGAATGGTTCAAGTGGAAAGGACTTGCGGGTAGTACGTCCCGGTTCGAACTTCGGATGACCGCTCTTTATTTACAAATTCAAGGGAATGTTGTTGTATGATAATGCAGTTTGCATTTTAACTGAGAGAATAAGAATTTCGGTTGTCGAATTCTGACAGCACATCTTTTCGCATTCTCTTTTCTAGAAGCCCTATACATTTGGGGAAATGGCAATTTCTCAAAGCAAAGAGGAGAGCAATCAAACAAAAACCCTAGATGGTGAAATGACAGAAGATAGATACTCAGAACAACTCCCAAGTCCCAATTCATATGAATAAGCTAAATGTGAATTGTTAAAACTCCCAATTCATATGAATTCAAACCAAAACCAATCAATGCTCAAAGGAACAATAAACAGAGAATCCGAAGTGTAAAGCTCTGCAAAATTTCTATACATGCTTTGGCGGACAATAATGGAAACGAAGGATTAATTGAATGGATAGAAAACCAAAAATTGGAATAGGCGAAGAACATGGAATCAGAAATTGATGGGGCTGATGGAGAAGAGGGTAAATAACGTACCTGAGACATGGCTATTCAATTGGGAGACTAGGATTAAGCGCTAGAAATGAATCAATGGTGATGTTTCGTCATATGGGTCACATATACACATTATATAGAGGGGTTGATTGATGAACTTTGGACCGTCATTTCCAATATCAACGATTGTTGACCTGGCCCCTATTTATTTTCTTATTATTTTGTTTATTTTATAAGCAGGGAGTAATAGTTTTCGGTAAATATTTTGTGTGAAGCCATTCAATTTGGTCCTTTTTTTTTGAATTCTCAGAGTTAATTAACTTGTAAAATGTGAGTTTTAGGCTAGAAAAAGATAGTAGAGGTGATTAGGTGAATACCAATTAACGAGGAGTTGAACTTGTAAAATCAAAAGCAAGTGAAGATAATTAAGGAGTTGAACGTGTAGAAGCGTCAAATATAAGAAAGAGGATGAAGAAATGAGAGATATGCAGTAGTTAGTAGTACATGTTTGTTTTTGTAGTACACAACAATATGTGTACTGCCTTAAGTGGTACAACTACAAGGTACTGTAGTAAGTAAGGTACTGCCCTTTCTTTGTCCGGCTACTTAATTTGAACGCCCCCTTGTAATTCAACTTGGTGGCTACATAAGAGCGATCATTTATGGCCTCGTGCATTGGATGTAATGTTTTAAAAGGTGTTAAAGATGGATGCTAGTTCGGTATCTAGACGGACTTATAATTAACTTGATTATTTTTTTATATTTTAAAACATAACAAATGTCAATAATAATAATAATAATAATAATAATCCACAATATCACTCATAAAATCAAATTTGTGGAGGTTAACTAATACTAAAGTAAATAAACGCAAAAACACGCGTCTGACTGTCGATTCTAAACCTCATAAAATCTAAAATCATAGGTTCGACCCTAAAACAAATACATCACAATTTGGGAGATAAAAAAAATTTAAGTCAACCAATCACCCACGTAGATGGTATAAACCTAAATAATTACCTGGCAAGACAAGCCTAGGCGGGGCTAGATGACACTTAAGCGGGGTGTAGATGACACCTAAGTAACTAGGCAATACCTAATTAAGTAGATATCATGCATGATTTTCAAAGGAGGTTGATAAATACATCGTTAGTTTTTACTTGATACACATAGGGGTGTGTAGAAAAACCCGAAATCGAAAACACGACACGAAAACACGACACGAAAAAACACGAAATCGAAAAAACGCGACACGAAAATGACACGAACCGAGAAAACACGGCTGTAAACGATTCGTGTTCGGGTCGGGGAAATCGCCTTGTCGGATACCAGACACGAACCGTTTAAGTTTTTTTATTTTTTTATTTTTAGGCTGGGTAGTATAATACTAGTATAAATAAAATCCTTTATACATCAATAAACTCCGCTAGCTCAACTGGTTCCATGTATGCGCATCTTCCAAGCTATTGCAATCAGGCTCGGGTTCGAATCCTCTTTGCTCCTTTTTTAAATTTTTTCCCCCAAACAATGAGACAGCCTAGGCCCTAAGTAGCAAGTCTTTCCTAACCCTAATCTCATCTTTTTTTAACGCATAGAGACGCAACCCACCAGAGGCAGAGTCGCCGCCGCTGTTGACATTGTTCTTCAATCCCAATCTTATTCTTCGCCATCGTCGGAGTCGTCCTTCGCTCCTCTGTTGACGTTGTTCTTTGAATCCTCACAAATCTCAGCATATCTCCTCACAAATCTCACCCTTCGATCCTTTAATCCCAATAGTATTCTTCGCCATCGCCGGAGTCGTCCTTCTTCGCCATCTTCTTCGAGTTTCATTTGTCTTCGATTGGAGGCGACAAAAGGTGGAATATTCGATAGATGCCTCCTCTTCATCGGCTATCACCATCGCCATCGTTAGAGATGAATCCATTTGATTCTTCGATCGGCGCCTCTCGATTGTTTCGGCCCTCTTGAGTCTCAAAATCAGCAGATCTGAAACGATTTTCAAAGCTCTCGCCTCTCAAGCACATGGTAAGTCCTATTTCTTTTCGAATCGATTTGGTTTGTGAGGATGATTCATTTTTGTGTGTTGATTATTCATTTGTTTTTTTGCATAAAAAACAGTAGCTTTGGGTTGTGCTACACACGGATGATTCATTTTTGTGTTGATGATTCATTTCTTTCTTTCAATTACAGGAGCTTGAAGGGTCAAATTTGCCTAAACCCGAAGGGTCGACGACCCGGCGGGTTAGGGTCAACAAGGGTCAGGGTCGAGGCGGGTCAAGGGTTAGGGTTAGGGTCATGCTGATTTTGACCCGCGGATCCGGCGGGTCGAACCCGAAGGGTTGACCCGTAGGGTCAACCCACCGGATCATCTATTTTTTTCCAGAAAGCGAGGGGAAGAGGAAGAGGAATTCAACATTATAGAATGACGGAGCCATCTAGAGAGATCCCAATTTCCTACTATGTAGGCAATCACTCGTTAAATATTTGCCGCTCCTTGCTCAACTCTAGCGGTGGAGCAACGTTTTAGCCAATGTGGTCAAATATTAACCGAGAAGAGATCAAGACTCTTGCCCGAGACTCGGGAAGGTCAAGTTTGCCTAAACGATTGGAAGAGGGTGGAGATGCGAATTCAAAATAATGACCACTTAATCGAGTCAGACTCGGATGAAGAACTCGACGATGACACAATGGTCAGGAGCTCAGATGCAAAGCAAGGAGAAGAGTCTTAGCATGAGATAAGGTAAGTAGGGATTAGAACGAATGTAAAGAACTACATGAGTTTTCATTCCTCTTCCCCGAGAGATACGTACACAACTAGAAAACCGGTCCATACACTTTTTCCTTTTTATTTTTATTTTTTTTAACTTAAAAAACTTTATAAAAAAAAATGACATGTCATGACCCGACGGGTCAAAGGGTCGACCCTTGACCCGGCGGGTCACCACAATCCGTTGACCCGTGGCTTGGAAGGGTCAGGGTTAGGGTCAGAGATATCACGACCCTTGACCCGGCGGGTCGGACCCTTGACCCGGCGGGTCCGACCCGTGCTCATCTTTAGTCGCATGTACGTATGAGAGGTTTAACCAGAAAAAAAACGTAAAAAAATCACAAATAAAAAAGGGGAGGTCTATCTCGAAGTCGATAGGACGATAGAGGTCGATGTTTCTCTTGAAGGGCTAATCCGATCCAATCACACTTGGGTTTCGGTGCTGGAACCACTTTGGATAAATCAGGTGGGAGGGGAGAGTTCTCACGGAGCCATACTTGTGGAAATGGTAGATAGTAGTAGTGAACATATGTGTGTGGGAATGAGGGAGAAGAACGTGTAATGTACAATGGAACTCACCACCACCCAATGAGTTCTGTTGTGTACGATGCATATAGCCAAAGTTGCCATCTTTGGGGGTATAGTAGATCCGTGAACGATCAAGGGGAGTAAAAGTATCGGATAGTTCCTCGACAGTACCACCAATGGTAGCTAAAATCCGGTGACAAAGATGAGACCCATCATAGGACACTCCATCAAGTATCTGTGGTTAGCCAAATGGCCTAGGAAGTTGCAGTTAAAGATATAGTCATTCAGTAGTTCTTCATGCTCATAAACCTGTCGATGGGCCGTCATCTCCCGGGCGAGGGCGAGGTGAACATCCCTCCAGTGGTCCTTTTACATACCGAGGAGCTCAACAAATGCTCAATATCTACAATGATCGTTCGCACCGACGTATGTTCTTGATTCTAGTGATGAAGACTGACATAAAAGGGTTGATGCCATCATCTACCCAGGAGAAATGTTCTTGCGCAGCAGGTGTGATAGGAGAGGCATCTGCGTCAGCCATGTTGAAAGCTGCCTCTTCGTCACGCGCCCCATCTACGGATACTTTTGGGAGCCAAACACGACCACGACTGAAATGAGAAAACTTTCGTTGTTCCTACGAAAATATAACTCAAACTTACAAACTAGTATAGTAAATAAGTATAAGAGGTCGATCTCACAAAGAATCAAGTATTCCTAAGTAATGTATATTTACCAATTAATAGGGAAATGAGAATTTTGGTAATTGAATTTAGAAAGAAAATAAAATAACTATACACAAATTGATGCAAAACGATTTAGAGAAAAGATAGATAAAAACTAATTTAGGATAGAATTAAGCAAATTCGAGTAAAATTTATAACGCGCTTCAGAAACGGGGTGTGTCGTGGCCGTGACAAGGCTAATGTGATCGCAGCCTCTATGTAGACACTTGCCGTGGTCGTGGCCAACTCTTCCGCAGTCGCTGCACTGTTCATCATGGAAAATTTTGGTTGAATTTCGTCTTGTTATCAACATGAAAGTTGTAGATTTCAAAAACAACTTTCCAACATATACTCATAATAGTCAATCAGTCAACCGAGGCTTCGAGAAAGTGTGAAATAAGTTTAGCTAGTCGAGCGACAACTTTTGTTGACTTCTTCTTCGTTTAGACTCTCTTCTTCTTCTCAGGACCTTCTTAGATCTTCATTAAGCTACTTAGATGAACTTGCCTTTCTTGACCAATGAGTTATCAAACCATGTATCCTCCTCGGATCCACATTTACCTGAAATAATCAATAAAAATGTGTAGATTCCGAGTCCACCAACATAGAGAGTAAATATGCAAATTCCACTTAAATTGTGCATGTTATGCATCTTCACTAAGCTAATTGCAACTTATTATGCCTATCTAAATGCGTGTTATCAACGACCGCGGTCATGCCCTAGATCGCGATGACGTTATTATATTGGTCTTGCTCTTGGCGTCATTGTTCCACCGATTACGTTTTCACCCACGCCAATGGGTTAGTTTAACAAGGGTGAGGATATCCTTATCTCCGCAGTCTGCCCTTTGTCGTCTCAGTGGGATCGGGTGGAACCAAACTGGCGTGGCAGGGAATTGGCCATCGGCGAGCGTATTTGCTACTCTGTCCATCTCTGCGTCGAATATTATGTCGCCTCATTAGTATCTTTCGAGGACATTATTGATGGTCAATTGTGCCTCAGACATGGGGAAGGAATCTAACGACGGGTCAACTTCAATGCCATTCCAATCTAACTGCTTCTAGGACAAGTGTATCTGGTTCGGCATAATAGATGTATTCTCTTGAATGCAACAATATATGTCATGCGAGTATGGTATCCCGTATGCGTCTCTCTAAAAATAGTCGATGCACTATGGCTTTGGCATAATGGTTTGAACCCTGTTGTATAATATGTTAAGGAGGTCGAAGCATTTCTTTGAGATTCTATCTCAACCACAAGAAAAAATATCAATGTTGTGCATGCCGGTAGACCAAGTGTTCAGGGTCCTATTGAGCGACGCCATGAATTCTAACATTTGATCCTTTAGAAACAGGTCAATGGCTACAAACACACATCTGAAGTCCCCAATAGAGGGTTACATTCAATGCATTTTCAACACTGAGTGAGCGGACTCGACCATTCAACGGAAAAGGTAATGGTTCAGGTTAGTATAAATAGTAGATGTAAGTAAAGTTAGGGGTGATTGTAGACAATAGATAGAGTACTTGTTCGTGCTTCTTGTGGCGAAGTAAAGATCGGTGTCCGTCTGAGCTTTGACAATGGAGTCTTTGTAATATAGCAGCCACGCGGAGGAGAGATACTCCATCAATCCCGAGATGTGGTGTCATCGTACGTATAGCCATCTGCACCGATAGTCGTATGACTCTACGGACCTCGACTCGAACAACCCTCTACACTCATTCATGAACTTTCGTACGGTGTCCGAATCTCACGCGCGTTCAAAAGTCACTTGCTCGCAGCCCTGCATAACATGGACCTAGCACAACAGATGGCTCACAGTAGGTTACACGATGTCTAGGGCATTAATAAGGTCAAGCTCTCAATTAATGATGAACACCTCTGGCGTGTTGTCTCTGTACAGGAATCAGATTTGTCTGACTACCCACTCGTATAAGGATGCACTCTCATCAGATATGAAAGAAAAAGCGATGTAGAAGTTCATCCCTATGCATGTGAAGTCGACGAACTCAACTAAAGGTATTTTGTACCTAGATACCCATTAGTGAACATGTAAATAATCTTATGGGCATTTGTAGAATAATAGTAACACTATTAGTAAACAAGAACAACATAAATGCGTACTGGTTGGTTTTGTACATACTATCGATGATGATGACATGCAGAAATCATTTCAGCAAATGCATGGAATCCACACGTGCCAAGAAAAGACCTCCAATAATATCGTTCCAAGGCAGTGGCGCATCTGGGGGGAGAGGGGGGGGGGGGGGGGGAGGTCGGAGTGGCTGAAGCCCCCCGCTGGCCAAAATAAGGGTAAATGTATATTTTTATATATTTGTTAATTTAATAATATATAGAAGTGAAGTAGAATAAAATCACAAAGATGAGTTAGTTCAGCGGATAGGACACGGGATGATTTTAATGGGGGAGTTGGGGCATCCCCGGTTTGAATCTCACCTCTCCTTTTTTTCCCTTGTTACATTTGTTTTTTTTTTTAAAAAAACACCAACCCTTTTTTTCCCTTAATCCTCGACATCAATCCGCATCAGAGCGACGACCAAGAGAGCGAGCCCCAGCAGAGCGACAAAGAGAGCGAGTGTGCCACCTCCCCCTTCAGCCGACCCACCAGCGCCGCTGCCATCTCCACCTCCGGCTCCAGCCAAACCCGTGAAGGGGAAGCCTTCCCCTGGACGGCGAGACGTTCTAGGTACTCCGGTTTCGAAATCGAATCGAAACAATCCTTCAATCTAAACTTCAAAAGGTATGTTATTTTTCTTCCTCTTCTTTTAATTTGATTGTTTTTAAGTTGAATTGATTAAGTGTTAATCAATTTTGATTAGAATTTGTGGAGTTGAGATTAGAGGAATGAGAATCAATTTGGGGATTTTCGATTAGGGTTTGTGATTTGTGAGAAATAAATTTGTGTCTTTGTGATTTGAAAATTGAAATTGTGGTGAGAAATAGACTTGTGAATTTGTTGTTTGTGATTTGGAATTGTGATTTGTGATTGTGGTTGTGAGAATGAATTTGTGAATTTGTTACTTTACTATGAAAACCCAGCATAAGAATTTTGCACATAATTTCAGAGTTGGTCAAAATTTTAAAGTTCAGTGTTACATTACAATTGGTAATATAGGTTCTTGAATCCGCAAAACAATATAGTGACATTTTAGTGCCATTAAAAAATAAGCAGGACGGAAGGTGTCAAGGGTGTATATAGGTACAATCTTAGACTCGAACATTTCAAACTGTCATATCCTCCAACAGGCCACACTCGGCGCTGGCACACCCCCCGCCGCAGCAATACCCCGCTCCCCTCCTCATGTGACGCGCCCATAGCATGAGGTTGCGCCCGCAACTGCTGCACCCCTCGCCCTATTGCAGCACCCCAACCCGCCGCACCTTGCTGCGCCCGCCGCCCCGGTGCCGCGCCCGCCACCTCAGGTTGCGCCCTCCGCTCCTCCCATTGCTGCCCCTGCAGCTTCCTCCGCCCCAATTATGAAGACACGGTCCCACTTCAAACCCAACCCCAAGTACAACCTTCTCACCCCTTCCACATACATATCCCCTCTCTCTAAATCACGACAAAAGGCCTTACAATACCCGAATTGGCACGCCGCCATGGTCGATGAGTTTAGTGCTCTAATTAAAAATGGCACGTGGGACCTCGTTCCTAGGCCTCGGGGCTCTAATATCATTAACTGCATGTGGTTGTTCAAACATAAGTACAAGTCTGATGGGACTCTTGAGCGTCACAAGGCTCGACTCGTTGTCAATGGCAAGTCTCATGAGGTTGGTGTGGATTGTGATGAAACCTTTAGCCCGGTCGTCAAACCCGCTACCATACGCACAGTTTTGAGCATCGCTCTCGCCAAGGACTGGCTCATTCACCAGCTGGATGTCAAGAATGCCTTCCTGCACGGTAACCTTCAGGAGATTGTATATATGCATCAGCCGCCAGGCTTCTATGATCGCTCGCGACCCTCCCACGTTTGCCTTCTCCGAAAGTCTCTCTATGGGTTGAAACAGGTGCCTCGCGCCTCAGCAATTCACCACATACCTCACTAGGATTGGTTTTCAGGGCAGTCAGTCTGATCACTCCCTCTTTGTGTTCCATTCGGGGCCTGACACTGCAAACCTCCTACCGTACGTCGATGACATTATGCTCATTGCATCCTCTTCATCATTATTATCTAGACTGATGGCATTGTTGCGTTCATAGTTTGCCATGACTGATCTTGGTCCGCTGAGCTACTTCCTCGGCATCTCCGTGACTCACACTCGTGATGCGATGTTTCTTCATCAGAAGAAATATGCCCTTGAGATTGTCGACAAAGCTCGGATGACGTCTTGCAAACCCGTCACCACTCTTGTCGACTGCAAGTCCAAGCTCGATGTTGCCTCCAGGTCGATGATCATACAGCTTACCGTAGGCTGGCGGGTGCCCTCAAGTATCTGAGATTTACTAGGCCAGACATCGCCTTCGCGGTTCAGCATATTTGCTTATACATGCATGATCCTCGTGAGCATCACCTCCACGCCCTCAAGCGGATCATCCGGTACATCAAGGGCAGCAGTGACATGGGTTTGCACATCGCTCGCGGCCGGTTCGACACCCTCACCGCCTACTCGGACGCTGACTGGGCGGGTTGTCCCGAAACTCGATGCTCCACATCTGGCTTCACAGTGTACCTCGGCAACAACCTAGTCTCGTGGTCCTCCAAGCGTCAGGCGACCATCTCTCGCTCCAGTGCCAAGGTCGAGTATCGTGGTATCGCCAACGCCGTGGCAGAGACCTGCTGGCTCTGCAACCTCCTCTGCGAGCTTCGTGTCCCGCTTCGTGCAGCCACATTGGTCTATTGCGACAATGTCTCCGCCGTCTACCTATCATCAAACCCGGTTCAGCACCAGCAGACCAAGCACATCGAGATTGATATCCATTTCGTCAGAGAGAAAGTCGCCCTAGGCCAGGTTCGGGTATTACATGTCCCTTCTACACATTAGTGTGTGGACATTTTCACAAAGGATTACCTACTCCTCTTTTTTCGTCTTTTCATTCCAGTCTTGCTATTCGCTTACCTCTAGCTGTGATTGAGGGAGGATGTTAACATGCATTATTTATATTTGTGCATATTGTGTATAGTGACGATTGTACCCTCAGGGTTTTTACCCAATGATATGATATATATACATGAGTAGGCCTCTGAGATTCGGCAAGGACTCAGTTATCCAAATGCTTACATTTAATTGGAAACAAGTTTATGGCTAAGCTGGCCTTGGCTTGGTAGAACATTTGGTTCTTTTGAAATCAATTGGTGTTTGATACTCGCATGGTTGTTTCGAATAATGAAGTTATAGTTTTCTATAGTACATCAGCCCACCTTTGGTTGACCTCGAAGCTTCTTCTTTGTAACGGAGAGATGCGTGAAGAGAACCCGAACATTCGTCCTAAGCTACCCTGAATTAAAAGCTCATCAACCATTACGAAAAGAATAAAACAAGAACCCGAACATTCTTATTGAAGGAGACTGTCTTACTGCCATCAAACTTTTACTAGGCGATTAGAAATGCTCGTGGAATATTGAGCTACTACAAGCAGAAATGACTCTCGTTCTATCTTCCTTCTCTAATGTTGTTATTTGTCATATTTTTAGGGATTCGAGTGCTGTGGCTGACAGGATTGCACGTCTGACCTACGGTACCCCTGCTAATGATAGCTAGGATCCTGGGACTGGTTCAAAACTTCTTGTTATCGTCCTGCGGGACGCTCTAGGTTTTGACATCGGTTAGCCGGTGTTTCGCCTAATTGTTATCCTGCTTCAAAAAAAAAAGGAACTGTCCTTACACCAAAAGGATGGGAAATAAATTAATCTTTAATAAAAAAAACTCCTTGCCTTTGGGTTGGAGGGTTTTTTTAAGGAACTTGATTTGATCTGTCTCTTTTAATCTCGGCTTGATCTGTCTTGCTGAGTGGTTTCGTCTTTTTGTGCTGCAACATTTAGTTTCCGATGAGGTAACAGTCTTGAATGCCCTCTTGATCAATTTGATCATGACAGTTCGTGATTTTCGAGGATCTCCCGTCTAGATGACGGGAAAGTCGTTGATCCACACTTCCGTAGGAGACGTCTATTTTTCGTTGATGGATTTTGCCTTCCATCTCCTAGGCGTCAAAACGTCGTGACAATCTTTTGACTCTCTCATGTTCTCGGTATTCGTAGTCTCTACTTGGGCTTACTCGACTTCCACTTTACCGGTTTGATTTCGATAGGATCATTTTTGTTTGGATCGTCCCTTTCGTTGTTGTTGTTGTTCTTGTTTCTATTTGGTTTCATGGTTGTCTCATTACAATTAGTCCATCAGCCATTTTCTTGCGGTCTCTCGATTTATTAAACAATTTAATAATAGTATGAGATGTCGAATTCTTACCCCGATTTTTAAAAAAAAGTTACAACATTCCTATGTAACTTGTAATGTAATCATCTATCAAATCTCTAACTATATTCAACATTATTAATTGTTCTAAACACAATGAATATCCATAACCATACTTAGAAATCATAACCCTTCCAACCTTTAACAATCAATTGAAAAAATTTGGATGAGGAGAAATCTCATCCAATACATCAAAAACCAAATAAAATTTGCGCATTCGGCGCAAATTTTCTGTAATTTCATTGCAGTAATCATTGAATTCGAATGTATTTGATACAGATTTAGCAATGTAACATATATAACGAGCATAAATAAGCATAAACAAGTACATAATCGATTAGAGACTTGAAAATCACACACATATAGCAAAATACAATCATAATCAGTAATTGATTCTTCAAAAATCAATCAAAATTTGCGCCGAAGGCGCAAATTTTGAGGAATTCCATTGCAGTAATCACTCGTTTCGACTGTATTTCATACAGATATAGCAAAAACGAACTTAAACAAGCTCAGACTCGATTGTTTTCAAAATCGTCTTCGATAAGTCAAAAATTGAAGAAAATTTGCGCCTTTGGCGCAAATTTTATGTGATTCTAATGGACTGAGTACTAAATTCGTTAGCATAATTCAGAATCAACTCAGAATCGTAAAAAATCTATGAAAATTTGCGCATTTGGCGCAAATTTTCCATGAATTCAAGGCAGCTTTAGATATAGTTTGTAATCGAATGCTGTACTTACTTGATTCTGTAGGAGAGACGCCGAAATCGGTAGTTTTGATAAGATCAGAGAGATGATCGGCACTGATTCTGTATAATCGCCGTTGAGCAGTGGGAGAGAAAGGGTGCGTAGGAGGGAGAGCGCGTAGGGGAGAGAGCGCGTGGAACAAGGGTGGGGGTTTATATTGTGGACATTTCACCAATTTATCCTAAAATATGGATATTTCACCAATTAGGACATAATTTTTGGACGTTTCACAAATTCCCCCTTGTTCTAAACACAATGAATATCCATAACCATACTTAGAAATCATAACCCTACCGACCTTTAACAATCAATTGAAAAAAATTGGAAGATAGTGAAGAAAGATTCTTCATGCAGGCTAGACAATATTCTCTAAAAAAATTATTCGAAGATATCTTGTTGATCAAAACAGGGAAAATTCCCAAATTCACTTGCTGTGGTATATATTCACGCAATCTTAGACAATTAATTCCATTGCCCTCTTTGATAAAATCAAAATCATTCTTATGATTTTCAAGCGGATTTCCCCCTCCCCACCCAGACACACACATATATTCCAAATTCCAAACTCGTTTAGTACCCTACTTTGGACGGTATTTTATAAAAATGGATTCCTATACAACATTATATATTTTATTTCATTTCCTATGTAATGTGGGCACAAATCCCGCAAATTCCGATCCCGTCCCGGTCCCGTCCCGATTCCGGTGGGATTTAGGACAAAATAGCGAATCCCGTCCCGATCCTGTCCCATCCCGCATATTATAATAATAATAATAATAATAATAATAATAATTTTTATAATAATAATAATATAATATTATAGAATAATAATATATTATTAGTATTATTATTTTGAGAAAATATTATAATTATAATTATAATCATAATCTTCCATTTATAATAATAATAATATTTTTTTTCAATAATATTATTATTATTTGAGCAAATATTATTTATAATAATAATAAAAATTTTCAATTTATAATAATAATTGATTATAATAATAATATTATTATTATATAATATTATAATATAATAATAACATTACTTTATAATAAAATTATTATTATATTATTATATTATATTATTATTATATCATATTATATTTTTTCCATGTAAAGTATAATTATTTTATAATAATAACAATAAAAATAAGTAATAATAATAATAATAATATTATTATTATTATACCCATTTAGAGCTACAAGAGGCAAATAGCTAAATACAGTATTCTTCCCTACGATCAATCGATAATGAGACAGTATCTGGTGAATCTCGTCTCAATCCCTTTCCGTCCCGATCTAGTAAGATAATGTAGCCAAATATGTTGAACATTATAATTAATTATATAATCATTGTATGAATTAATAATAGTATTATAATATTAATAATTATAATAATAATAATATTATTATTATTGAATAATATAGTTCAGAAGAATACCGTATTCAACATATTATACAAATTAATGAATTATGAAAGCATTTTTCACTTTGCAAATTTATATAATATTTTATTATTTTTATTTGTGGGACAAGGCATGTCCCATTCCGAAAAAAAAGTGTCAATCCCGTCCCGATCCCGTCCCGTAAAAATTTCGCGGGATGAGTCTCGTCCCAGCTCAATCCCGTCCCATCCCGTCCCATGCCCACCCCTAATTATTTGTACTCTTGTGCGGATAATTTTTATAAAATAGGTTTATACATGTGAGGATTTGGTTCAAACTAATTAATTAAATTAAAACATAATAGTCAAATGAGAATATATCACTTTATATATAATATTATTTTAATTTGTTTGAATTTAAATGAATTTGGTATTAAGACTTTCATCTAATTAGTTCATTTCAAATTTCATCAATTGTTATATCAATTTAAAGAGGGGTTTACTATTTACACTGTTAAGATGAGGAGAAATCAATATATATAATTTATTTTTAAAAAAAAAATTGTTATTAACAGTTTAACACTCGTTCTACCGATGAACTCATTCCAATATTCGTTAACTATTATATCAGTTTTTATAACATATGCTTTTTGAGTGGAGTAAGAAACCTGATTTAGTAATTAACTCTTACTTCGTCGTTCAATGTTTTTTGAGCAAACGTCGTTCAATGTTAAAACTTATTTAATATCTTATAATATTATACTACCTAGAAATTTCTATTTTAAAAATTGAAAAAACTATATTTTAAATAGTGTTAAATTTTTATTTTTTTTTACAAATTATGACAATAATCAAACATCGTATCTTTTTTTAGGATGGAGTAATGGATTAATTAATGTACCTATAGAAGATGGGTTATTTATAGGCATTACTTGGATTTTTTTTTAATGATTACTTGGAATATTGCTTACAAATCTTTTAATTATTTGATGATATTTTTCATAATATATTTACTCACATCTATTTGATGTTAAAAATATACTCCCTCCGTCCAAAAATATATGATCTTTTAGACTCTTGCACGGTAATTAAGAAAGCCTATTTATATTTAAATCTCATTATTATTATAGAGGTGAGAACCCTTTAATTTTACTTACTATTGTACTTTTTTAGGGGTAATAAATACCCTATAAACCTAAAAACCCATGTATTTTTAACAAAAGTTCAAGGCCTAAAAGGCCATGTATTTTAGGACGGAGGGAGTATATAAAATGGAGTATAATTCTATTGAAAAAAAAAAAGACATGAACCCATAAATAAATGAGTGCCAAATGAGGAATTTTATGCTTTATTCTGAAATTCCAATTGAGGGTAATTTCGGCAATTGGATGTCTCAATAGCTCAAGGCAAAATAAGCTGAAGAGTCCTATATAGAGTAGCTTGAGGTCCATCCAGTAATGGTATCAACATCAAGGCAACACTCACACCACATACAAAACACAGAAAGAACCGCAGATGTCAAAGCTAAGCGCGAGCAACTCTAGAATGAAGCCAGTGGAGATAGCGCCACCGAGAATCTTAAGTTTAGAGCGAAGGCCAACAATGGAGAAGAGGCTTGAAACCATCATCGAAGAAGCAGATCATGATCACGCTCTCAAGACTCAGGGGGGTAACCCTAACAGTAGCAAGACACACACTTTTTCCTCCCATCGGAACACGGCTTCCTCATCTTCTAGGCCAGATTTTCAGGGTTATAAATCCACCCATCTCCAGACAAACTGATGATATGGATGCTAACTTTGTAGTATATGATCATCTTGTACATTAAACTGTGTACTTGTCTGGATATCATCATATCATGTACAATAAGGTTTTATGTTGTTAAACTTACTTGTATGGATTGCTCAAACTGAAAGCTGCCTGAAGAGCTGAGATGTCCAAAAAAGATGTATGTTTCGTTTCATTCCATTCCATTGTGTTAGTCATCTGTTCGCTTGTGCAATCAACCAATTAAGTAGTCCAGGAGAAGATTGGATTTGGATGGATAAGCTAGCTTACCTGGTAAAACCCAGGGTGAACTGAATGCCAAAGGAACACGGCTTCACTCCCCTTTGTGCTTGACAAGATATGGCTATAAGGACTTTTATACCTGCAATTTTATGAGAAAAGGTTTAGCTTCATGATTGTTTAGAGCCTGAGATCACTTACTGTGTCATATCGTTGTGCTCTTCTATTGAGCTACAGATGTCGGGAGTCATCTTACAAGATTAATCTTGATGAGCAAAGCAAACATAAGATTGCAACAGTACAATATGAGAGGGATTCAAACTGGTTTGGTGTCTTGGGCTCTTCAATCCAGACATGGATAGGCTCCAAATAGTACATATGCACTATAGATGAAGATAGAACACTGCCAGTTCCCTCTTTAACCTTGTCATTGCAGACTTGCACTTAAGGTATGAAAAGAAGGACATGAAAGGCAGGGAACCAAGGAGCTCCACCCCAGTGAAAGCAATCTCCAGTATTCCTAAGCTGTTGATATAGTTAAGATTCAATACTAGTTGCTTCACACCCAATGTAGTGAATGAATCCTGGTAGTCCAGTTCGTTATAACAAATGGCTTATACTGAAAACTGCTGCAACCAAAACTCACATAGCAATGGTTTTACATGTGTGATTGATGAAAAGCTTGCAAGTTTGAAGTCTTTGGCAGGACTCGAAAAGGAAATACACTGCGCAAAAATAACTTGTAGTATCGTGTAATAAATGACCTATTCAGATCATGTAACAAATGAATACAAGGTATGCCTACATACATCCTTTTGTATGCTCTGTGCATTGTACAGATATGAACAATGGAAGGCAGCATTTTGATCTCTCTCAGATCTCAACTTTAGAAGTCAGTTAAGCTAGAAAAGAAATGATATGCTATCACACTCACCAGGATTTGAGCAATTTTTCTTCCCCTATTTTTATGAAAACCATAAAGGCATGATCCCCAGCTGATACTGATCACGATGTCAATCTAAGAATGAAGCAAAAATATCCCCCCTGACGGTCTTGTTTCGCCTTCGCAATATCTATGCAAAATTTCTCACCATTTATCATTCAAGCGTTGGGTCTTCTGCCATATCTTGGTGTGTTCTTGGCCCTATCAACAACTATCATCCAGCCATTGATTATCTGCAGAGCACTCAGCAAGGGTAAATATTAAGGTGGCGATAAAAATACTACATTTGATGATCTAAATTTATCAAGCAAAGTGAAGAATATACAGAAAAATACGCCTTCTTAATAGGAATGATTCATACCTTGCCATTCATTTCTTGAAGAGCAGCACTGGCAGCTTCCTTGGTGGTGTACTCGACAAATGCATAACCCTTGGACCTTTTTGAGATCTTGTCCATTATCACTTTAACTGCAAAAAACATCAAATTACAGAAAAGTAGGTATGACCTGCTGATCAGAATCAAGACATCTCGATGTGGGATATGATTGTTTAAATACAAGCACAGCCATACCTGCAACAAGCTCACCGAAGGGTTCAAATGCTGCACGTAGTGTTTTTTCAGATGTATAGAATGAAAGACCTGCACATGACCAAATAATGAAAGCATTATTCTAACCTATAGCTCAAAAATCTTAGTTTGGCCAATCACCAATGCAAATCAGTTGGAGTGAGTCCACATAGGAAACTTTTGAGTTACATGGTCACACTTCAGGAGACAAGATCATAATCTTCATAACAAGGAAATACTAGAACATGCAAACAACTTGACCACATAGATGCTATGATATCTACACCTATCCAGAAAACCACTCGATCATCAGTGCCAAGAAGCAAGATCAGAAAAGCAACCCACCTGTAATGAAAAGTTTCTTCGGGTTGATCTGATTTTTCTCTCCAGCATCAGGAGGATCCAGTGATTTACTGGACTTTAGCAAACCATCCCCTGCAAGGCACATCATACAATCTCTATGATAAGATTATGCAATCAAAGCCACATTTGCTAATTTAACAATTCTTAGCAACCAAGCCCCTAGGTAATAACACTGCACAAAAAGTAAAAAATCCTAAACAAGCAGCTAATAATCACAACACTTTTAACAAGGTTGAGTAATTATTTGCATTTCAGCCTAAGAAAACCACACATATATGTAAAATTAATGATTAATAGTTAAAGACAGAGACAGCCAAACCTCTATAATCCTTATCCTCAGATCCAAAATTATCATCAGGCTGAACAGACACAACTCCAGGAACCCCTGCAGGATGATCAAATTTCAGTGCTGCATTTCAATCCTAATATACATAAACAAAGGCAGTTCAAGAACAGCTGAACAGGCGCTTACCGGCAAGCTCTCTAGCAGACTCCTCATCAAGTTCACAGCAAAACCCAAAGTTTGATTGCCACGACCCATGATATATGCACATTTGTGCATCCTTTTCACTTCATAAAAAAACACCACACTTTAAAGTGATAACAAACTACGGCTGAAACAATCACATAATCCAATGCCATAAAAATACTTACTTTCCTAGTACCTTGGTTAGCGTCTCAACAAAGAAATCAACCATTTGCGCCTTTGTGACCACACCGATACTTGGCTTATCCATCCTTACAAGCCAGTGCTTAGAACTCCCAGTGGGAAACAACAATGTTGGTCCATTGGCTGACTGTCTAGAGCCTTCCAGAAAAGCTTTAGAAGCACTATAGTCCTTGTTGCCAGAATTTCTATCATGGTCAGGCCTAACTAACAAGACTTCTGGCAAACCTATATAGTTCATAAACAACATTGAAGCAGATCAATCACACCCAGAAACTCACAAACCAGAAGACTTATTTTCCATCATAAGTTTTTAGGATAAATTGCACAAAACCACCCTTTATCTATATCACGATTCACAGAACCACCAACAATAAACATACAATTTATAAACAAAAGCTTAACTAGGACATTTAGCAAATCACTCTTTCATTTTGCAGATCGATTAGGGGTCATAAAAGGGGCATTTGAAAAACTTACCCATTTAGATAGGATTTGCAAAAACTAACCCTGTCCCTTAATACATATCAAATGCTCGTTTTGTTAAGACATGCTTATTTTTGCAAATGAGTGAATTAGTATCATTTCTACAATAATAAAGACTTAAATAAGGGGTGATTTTATGCAATTAAACTTCTATGATGAAGAAAATGAAAGAAACATTAGAATTAGAATGCAAAACTCACCAGCAATAGCTTGGGAGGTCTCTTCATCAATGTCACAACAAAATCCAAAATGTGTATCACAAGAAACATCATATACACAGTTCCGCGGATCCCCCTCACTGTTAATTAAAGAAAAACTAAACTTAATTCAACTCGAATAAACTGAACAACACACAAGGATAAATAACAATTTGAAGAAATGGAAGCAAAAAAGTTCTCACCTTCCCAAAACTGTTTGCAAGATACCTACATAGTACTTGGTAATTTCTTCCCTTGACTGGATAATTTCTTCCGGGGGACGCTCAATGAGAACCATCCACTGGCGGCAGCGGCCACTAGCAACGGTCTCAGGCTTCGAGGACGGAGCCGTGGCGTTAACCCTGACCTTCAGTTGAGCACCAAAAGGGAATTTCGCAGCTGAGGAATGGAAATTGGAAGGGTTGATTTGTGGGTTACGGAACGAAGTGGATACCGCTCCGAAATGGATATTCCTTTGGGATCGGAGTCGAACAAAATTGGATCGTATTCGGAGGTTCAAACAGAGGGGGTAGTTAGTAGTAGCGGAGGCGGGTGTCAATGGGAGGGAGGCAGCCATAGCCGGTGGTCTGGCGGTTGCTTTCTAGTTGATGCCCGGCAAGCTGTCCGTCTTATCTCAGGCGTCGGGAGTTGGAAGAGAGCTTGCTTTGTCATCCAAAATATTAATCGTCCGGGTTGCCCAACGGGCCGGGCCCGAACCGAACCGGCCGGGACCGACGGCCCGAATTTTTTGGAAGGGGCGATGCCCGGGCCGAATAAACGGAAACCCCCGAAATTTTTTTTTTTTGTGAAAAATACTGGGAACAAGTCCCCTCAAATACAATAACAATAAAAACATAATCAAGTTATGGAAACCCCCGAAATGCCCTGCAGTGTTTGATGCTTCTCTAAAAGACTAAAAATATAAATCTTAGATTTCTAAAAACCTAAATTTCTAAAAATCTCACAACAATCACAAATTGATTACAACTATAATAGAACAAATTATTGATAATAGAAGTAGATTAACACAAAGAAAATGTGAAATTTTGCCCCAAAAAAAAAATAAAAAAATCGAACCATACATTGTTGACTGTGAACAGTTGCTTTCGGCTTCCCTGTGGGATGTGGCGGTGTGGCCAGGCAACTGCGAGAGACGGCAGCGGGAGAGGGAGGACAGGCACCGCCGGCCGCCGGGCAGGGGCTGCGGGAGAGGGAGACTGGAGGCAGCGGGTCTCTCGCTGGGCAGGGGCTGCGTGCGGGAGAGAATTTGAGAAAGAAAGGGTCTCTCGCTGCTGCCTGCTGGGCACGGCTAAAGCAGCAGGTTGACGTAAAGTAGGTTTTTTTTTTAAAAAAAAAATAGTTTTTTCGGGCCGAAACCGAAAAATTCGGTTCGGTTCCGCTTATCGGCCCGAAATCGAATTTCAGATTTTCAAGGACCGAAGTCCGAACCGTTACATACCGGGCCGGCCCGAAATCGAGATTTTTGTTTGGTTATGGGTCAGTTTTCGGATCGGACCACATTCTGAGCAACCCTATCCAAAACGCTACGGCTCCTAAAGATTTAGATTCACGAAACGCGTCGTTTTGGAGATGGGAGTGGCAAACCTTGTTGGGCAAATTGCTCTATCTCGAATTACTAGTAAACTAGTGTAGGTCACATCACGTGCACGGAGAATACATTAATATAATATTATTAATTATTAATAATCTAGATATATTCTAATAAATAAAAAATAATAATCTAAATATAAATAAATTAATATATATTCCATAATTCATTCGCTCCTGACGATTCTTTACTCTGTAGTCTCATCCGTATGGATGCTCTTGGTTGTTAGGGTCCATCCTAAAGCCAAATTTTTTTCGGTTAAAAAAAATAACCCTAAGCCCTAACACGAGTGGCACCCAACCCTCCCTCCGTTGAGCCCCAGGCCGCCTCACCCTCCGGCTTCGGCTTGCCGCACTCACCACCAGCTCGTTGCCCACACTCCGGGGCCATCACAGTCACACTCCGGCAAAATCGACCTAACCCTCCTGCGTTGTATCAAATCGTATTGACTGGTCGACGATCGCCCTCACCCACCCTCTTGGCTCAGGTCGTCGCCATCGCCATCGCCCTCACCCTCCCGACCTGTGTCGATTCAATGGCATCGCCGCCTTGAACCTGCGCCATCATTTCCCTCTTCTAGTCGTCCTGATTTGGTGCCCTACCTTGCAACCTCAGTAAGTCTCTCAACGAAGGTCACCCTCTTTAATTAGCACTATTTGCAAGTTGCAACTAGATATTAGCTATTGCATCTGATGTTAGATGGAATTGATCATCCTAGAACTCTGTCTCCACATTATCACTTGCACCCATGGTTAGCTTGGCCTCTTAATTTTTCGAATTTGTGTTGTTTTTATATTAAGGTGGTGATTGTTGGCACAAAGTATTCGGAATTAGGGTGATTATTTTTCGAAGTTGTTTAATTAGTGGCAATATACATATCACTCCCATAGTAGGATTCATTGGTTCATTAAAGATTTGAAATTCATAGCAGGTAAACGGTAACTTGTCCTAATTTCACTCGACCCCGGGAGCTTCTTCTAGGTTCACGGTTGATCATATGTTCTTAGTTATGTCATAATTGGCAGTTGTCCTTGTTGGCCCTTTCCCTTTGGAGTTTCCGTTTCACGAGCATATGTGCCTTTGGATTGCTTGCATATGTTGGGTACATCTTATACACCTTCCCCTCCTTGTTCCATTTGCACCGTTTGAATGGGCTGCTTCTAGTCTTCATACTGTTGTGGGCTGTTAGCACGTATATCTTCAACGTTGCATATGCTTTTGTAAATTGGAAACGAAGACAGGTATTCTTCAGTCACATTCATGTTTTAAAATCAGTTAGTTCTTTTGAAACTGAATATATGAACTCTGAGGTCTTCCCTGACTTTGCAGGACATGGAGATATGAGAGTTGGTGGGTTTCTGGCATTATCCTGTCCCCGGCTATTGTTTGCTTGCTCAATTTGGCCTTGGTTTCCTTGTTGCTCTTGGTAATCTTGTCAGCAATTCTGTTTTCACATATGTATCGAATGAGAATGGGCGAATTCCCAATGGCAACCATCAAAAGGTATTTATGTTATCATAATGTTAACATCTAATCTAAACCATATCTTCTGGCACCTTCTCTGGTGAAAAGATTCATCTCAGATCTTCACTTCGGTCTTCAGATTGATTATTCTCCTATTTTTGAACATGTATTCTATTTATACTCATCATAAATAATAATTTGATTGGGTGAACACTTTTTCCTGTTTGATCAACATAACTCCTAGTCCCAGAATGCATGGTGAACTTTGCAAGTATCATATGCATTTTTCTCTTTTTTCCTTTTCCTTCAGAATCCCATACAAGCCCCTTTTTTGTTATTATCTGTGCAGAGAGAGAAGAAACCACAGTGCTGTTGTGGCAACCATTGCTTGGGTACTGCGTAAATGCTCCCAACCTATTATGGCAGCTTTAATATTCCTCATTGCCATGAAGCTTGGATTTATCCATCTTTGGCACTAGGTTTTGTTTATACAACTAGGGTGTATAAAGAAACGAGCCTCTAGCTAAGAAGTATGCACAATTTGGAAGATTTCCTTTTGAGTATCAATCGAGTGAAAGGTTTGGAAACAAACAAGCGTGGGTAAGTGTCTCTAGCAAACTTTTGAAAATTGATGTGTTTTTATGAAGGCTTTCAACTTAGAATCCTTATTAATCATGATGTCAATGAATCTGTAGGGGGGAGGGGGTTGTGGGGTGTATAAGCTCAAGTATATTGAACTTCTAAGTACTGGGAGGACGGATTTGTTGGTTGTGTCGGACAAACTTATTGATTCATTTAGGAATGATCCAACGCATAACATCTTCGACGGTAAGTGGAACATGGCCTAACAATATTGTGGCGCAAACTTATTGATTCGTTTAGGCTGACGTTGTTGCTATCGTTTTGTTTCGACACGAATATGTTCATGTACGATGGTACAATTATTTTTGGATACAATATTAAGAAGGTTTTGCATCAAATGATATGATGTTTTAGTGCTTGTATTTGGCTCCATGTTTCCACTGTTTTAGTACTTCGATACAATATTAAGAAGGTTGTCATTGTTCGTCTTTATGGTTGTGCATTTACTTTGCTATTAATGAACTTCAAAATTTTATTTCATTTGACAACTGACGCTAGATCTTACAAAGTTCAACCTATCGTTTGATCTATCTTTTGTTGCAAAGTTCCTTGCTTGTTTGTGTTCCGGGACGACTTGTCTCAATTTTGATGTTTTCTACCATCTGCTCATTTTGTGTATATAGCACCCTCATTTAATAGTGAACATGTTTAGATCGTGAATCTAAAAAGCTCCAAGATACTATTCAGTGAACCATATAAAGGTCTACTGTAAAATGTTTGCTTTCATATTCAACTTGCGTTTTTCCTTTCCTTCTTGTTTTTTACATTAATGACAAGATCAATAATTTACTCTGTCAGGATGGAAGCAAAATGATGACATTGTAAATGCCAACTCCAAAAGCATTATGAGAGTGTAAGCTACCACTATGCGTCGTCTGATTTTAGTTTCAACACGCGATATTACTTTCCTTATTTTTATCCCCACTAATGACATGAACAATAATTAATTTACTATGTCAGGATGGAACCTTCTGCAATCGCATGTCCAACTGTGCAGATTAACAATAAATCTAATCTTTTCATCCACCACCTCAACTTCAAATTGATTTAGCCCACGTATCCTCATTTTGACGGACCTCAAGTACCTTTTATCGAGCTTGGCCATGACTACAATAACAATCAATCGAAGATAAAATGTAGTCCAGTGAAAGATATGGTTGTCGCATGAACCTCTTACTTTCGAATTAAGTTGAACAAAGATTTAAGAAGATAAAATCTAGGTTTTATTAGAAGGGTAGGGGATAATGTATATTGGAAGGAATGTCTAGTAGGAGGTGGCAATTAAGTGGTTATGATTCAGGTTAAAACGTATCTTTACCCTAGCTATCTCCCGACAATTATTGAATTCATCATGTCAATGTTAATAATTGGCTTTGCCAAGAGGAATATTCATCATGTCATTCTAATAATATATTTACTCTAGCTAATCTAGTAGTTATGCTTTTGGATAAAATCGTATCTTTAGTGTATCTTTAGTGTATATTTCGATTATTGTTTTGATCATGTCAATATTAATGATCGGTTTGTCACTATCAACATTGATCCTGTCACCGTAAAAAAATTATGGTGTGGAGCCACACGTATTTACATTCCTTTTCTAATTCCTTACCAAGTCAAGATTTTTATTTTTGTTAGTTTTATTATTTTCTGAAAAGATAATAAAAGATTATTTTAATAGATATTTCTGTTTTTTAAGTTTTATTTAATTTTAAAATACTCCTTTTAAAGATTTTTACATTTAAATTTAAAGGTCAAACTAGTACAATTCCCGCGCCATGGCGCGATTTTTTAAAACTAAAATATTAATAATATATATAAATATATTATAAAATACTAATAAAAGTTAAGATAAAAAAAAACTTTACCATAAATGTATCTTATAATTCTGAAATAATTTTTTTTTATATCTCGTCTAAAGTATAATACATAAATGTAGATATTTTAAATCACCCAGTAATAATATTATCAATATCATTGTAACTTTTTTAGAAAATTTGAAATCTGAATCATGCATTTAAATGTGATGTGTCACAACTAATAATTATATTCAATGTTTTGAATTAAGCTCAATAGTTAGTACATAAATGTGAGTTAAGCCTAATGGTTATATTAGATTGAATTCAATGTTTTGAATTAAGCCCAATTGTTAGTAAATATGTTAAGAATAAAAGAGAATGGAGGATTAAAAAAAATTAATGGAAAAAAAGAGAAAAGGAGAAATAAAAAAATCAGGGAAAAAAATATAATTAGTCAATATTCCTAAAACTCCTCTAAGATTGACACGTAAGCAAAGTCTTCTAAATTAAGGGTATATATAGATTGTTAGTAAATATGTTAAGAATAAAAGAGAATGGAGGATTAAAAAAATTAATGGAAAAAAAGAGAAAAGGAGAAATAAAAAAATCAAGGAAAAAAAATATAATTAGTCAATATTCCTAAAACTCCTCTAAGATTGACATGTAAGCAAAGTCTTCTAAATTAAGGTTATATATAGATTGTCCCTTATTTTTTAGCATAAATGACCATGGGGCTATTTGGTTGTATAGTATCTACTCACTATGCACATAACACAAACAAAATAGACGGTTATTCCGTTTAGATTATAGAAGAGTTATTCGCTTATTTCCCCCCTCTTTGGGAAAAATCGTCGCATCTTCCTCTGATTTCTTATAAATGATATTCAGTCTATCAGAATAGAACTTAACAATACCTTCTAAGGGATGGCTGGTCCAACACGCCGAGCAACAAAGTTTGATTTATCTATTATCCCATTTTTGTTATTCTCACAAAACGAGCATATTTTTGCAAACAGAACACCAATTAGGACAATGCGATCTATGAGCTGGCTACATTCTCTAAATGTATGGGCAAAGGAGATCGAATCATAGACTGAAATAGGACAAGTGAATCTGAGTAGATCATCTCTAACTCCTACGGACATCTCCAGATAGGAATGACAATGGACATGGATTCCTCGATCCCCGTGGAGAATCACCTATACGGGGATGGGGATTGGGAAAATAAACGGGGATGGGGACGGGGATGATAGTCTCCACCTCGTTCCCCGCCACGCCTCACTACCCAATGGGGAATCCTGCGGGGATCCCTGATAGGGACCCCGTTAAACAACTTTAGAACGGTTCTAGAAGTATTATTTTAACATTTTTAATAATTATTTTTTATTATTTAACCTATCTATATTATATTTTTTATTTTTAAAGTTTGATATATTTTGTGGTAGGCATAAACTTAAATATTAAATTAATGTAATTTGATGGGGAAATCCATAAGGAAACCCGTGGGGAAACTAAATGGGGGATATTAAACGGGGATAGGGACCCGGTGGGGATAGGGACGGGGACAATTTTCAATCCTCAAACGGAGGCAGTGACGAGGACGGGGGGAGTTTTGATAACTGGGGACGGGGACGGGAAGGGTACTCCCCACCCCGAATTCACTGATGGACGGTTTTTAGTCGTGTTAACCGTATCAAAATAAATTCGAACCTACCTAAATAATGTAGTGTAGTAAGTACGAGTCGATCCCACAGAGAATCAAGTTATTCCTGAGTTAAGTTTATTTACCAATTAAGACGAAACGGGGGGTTTTTGAGTGGTGAAATTAGAAAGAAAATAAACTAAACTATAAACAAATTAATGGAGATAACAATTAAGAATAGAGTTTCATCTATAAACATCCACTTTAGTTTGACTAGTTGATCATTGATTCTTCTTCAAGTTCTCTTTTCATCCTATTATTGTTCCTGTCCTGATCTTATGTAAATTACTAGTCCTACGAGTCCTAGTAACCCTTACTAATTAGATAACCCTAACACGGTTAAGATTCAACCTAATAGTAGCATTAAGATTAAGGATTAACCAGGATATATGCAACACCAAGCTACGAGTCAGCATTCAACATATAATTGATTCTCTACACACCAGTTTAGTCCTACGAGTCCTAAAAAGGCATGATTGCTACTATGGATTAAGGTTCGCTACGAGGAATCTACAAAATCCTAGCAATAATCTCAACTAGTTGTACGGACTAGAAGAAATCAACAATATTCACAAAAGAATCAATATGAATCAATAGGAATAGAACAAGAATAGAAATCTCACAACTTTATCAGACCAAAGCTTCAATCCATAGACGAAACGGAAGAGTTTAGATATCCATAAAAATAAGACAAAAGACAATTAGAGTTTTAGGGTTAAAACGTTAGTCGGCTCCGGTATTGGTTCCAAAGTCGGCCTTCCGTGTCTAAGTCGGCTCGGCTTGGCCGCGGGGCGGCCGACAATTTTCCGCGTCTTCCGAATCGCCTTGGCCGCGGGGCGGCTCAGGGGTGCCGCGGGGCGGCTGGCGATTTCGAACCTCTTCTTCTTCCTCGTTCGCACCTGTTTCAAAATCATCTATGTTAGTATCATTATGGGGAGTGGTAATCAGTTCCTTACCACTTCTTAGCGTCACAACGCTGATGTTCTCCTTGGGATTCACCACCGTTTGAGATGGTAGTTGTCTTGAGTCCTTCGCCAGCAGTTCGCTCATCGATTGAGCCAATTGGCTAAGTTGCTTCTCCATATTCTTTTGGTGCTCATCTTGTCTCTTTTGGTGCTCAGCTTGACCCAGGACGATCTTTGTGAGAGCTTTGAGAGGATCCTCATTGGATTGATTATCAATTGGTGGAGGTCCTCTCTGTCTTTGATCAAATTGTTGATGAGGTCTGAAATGGGGTCCTCCTTGTGGATTGAAAGGGGCTTGGTTATTACCATAGCCATACCCCTGGTAACCTGCATTATAGTTGTTATTGTATTGATTGGGATTAGCATAGTTACCATACCTGGGTCGCTGAGGAACAAAGTTCCCCATGGTATTCAGCTCAACATGTGGCTCCTGTAGCATTGGACAAGTGTCCGTCGGGTGATAAAGATCAGCGCAAATGCCACATGCCTTAAGTTGTTGTGGGGTTCCTTGTAGCATGAACCTTTTCATCATATCTTTCAATTCAGCCACATCGCTATGTAATGCGGAAGTTGAGGAGTCAACGGCGAGTACCCCTCTAGCATGAAGTCCCTTGCTGAATTGTCTAGAGCCATCAGCAAGCTCTGAAAACACCTCCCAAGCAGCATTGGGTGTTTTGTTCAGGATGTTGCCTCCACAGGCAGAGTTCACCGTCTTGCGCTCCTCGTCAAGCAATCCATTGAATAAAAAGAGCACTAAATCCTTCTTTGAAAAACCATGGTGAGGGCAACTAGAGCAAAGCTTCTTGAAGCGTTCGAAGTACTCATAGAGTGTCTCTGTAGCCTGTTGGTCAATGCTGCTGATCTCCTTTTTCAGACTGTTCAGCTTGGTTGCAGGAAAGTACTTTTCCAGAAAGAGATATTTAAACTGTATCCATGTTGTTGCACTACCTGGTGGCAAGTAGTAGAACCACTCATTTGCAGTGTCCTTAAGAGAAAAGGGGAATGCCCTTAACTTGATTTGCTCCTCCGTGACGTTGCCTAGTTTCATCCCCACCACGATAGTATGGAACTCGGATAAGTGCTTGTTGGGGTCCTCACCACTCAACCCATGGAATTTGGGTAAGAGATGAATCACCCCAGACTTCAGCTCAAAATTGACACCTTCATCAAGTTCAGGGAACACGATAGCCAATGGTTGTTGGGCTAAGTTTGGTGTTGTGAGCTCCTTCAACGTTTGATTATCCTCGTTAGCAGCCATCTCTATACTTTCTTCTTCTCCTTGATCGAAAGGTAACTCGCGAAAGTGATCACGAGCTTCTCGCCTCAATCTAGAGAGAGTCCTCTCAATCTCCGAATCTAAAGACAATAAAGATGAGTTAGTAGCACGAGTGTGGACCATATAGGTGGTCCACACCAAAACTAGCAATTAAAACAACACAAGAATTCAATCAGAGTTCCCCGGCAACGGCGCCAAATTTGACAAGAGGAAAACCTGTCGTTGTTCTTGCCAAAGAATACTCAAACTCACAACTAGTATAGCGTGCAAGCAAGAGATCGATCCACAGGGAAATCTATTAAATTCAAGTCTAATTCTAATTGCTAAGAGCGAAAAGGGGGAGTTTTTAGTGTGAAAAGATCCGCCTTTTAACAAAGCGGAAGCAAAACAAAGTAAATAGGTTGTAGAATTCAGTGGAGAGGAATAGGTTCACCTACAATTTATCAATTCGATTGATGAATTCGATCCTTGTTTCAGCCTCTAGTTCTTGTCTTTTCCTATCAATGTCCTTGTCCAGATCTTAGGTAAATTACTAGTCCTACGAGTCCTAGCAACCCTTATCTCTAAATAACCCTAACACGGTTAAGATTTAACCTAGAGATAGCATTAAGAATATGAATTAACCAAGGTACATGCAATATCAAGCTACGAGTCGATATTTAACATATATTCAACTTCCTACACATCCAATTAGTCCTACGAGTCCTAAAGGGATATGATTGCCACTTGGGTTAAGGTTCGTTACGAGGAATCTCAAAACCCTAGCAATTGAATGAATCTACTCTAACTAGTTGATCAGGCCAGAGAGAATAAAACACATTCAAGCAATTAAGCACAAGGAAGTCAAAACATTGCAATAGGAATAAGAACTAGATTAAGAAACTCACAATTCAACAATCAAAGATCCAAACTGTAGGCGAAACCTTGAGAGTTTAGTTGCTCATGCTCAACGGTGCTCTCAACAATGGAATAAAGTGCATAAGTTGAATGAAAGAATAACTAGAAAAGCCTTAAATAGTCTTATGAAAGTCGGCCCAAAATAACTTAATGAAAACCCTAAGTAAAATCCGGAATTGAAGATCAGTCTCTGCACGGGCCGCGGGGCGGCCGACGATCAGCGAACTTCTCCGTTTCTTCCTTCGAGCCGCGGGGCGGCCAGCGATGCTGCGGGGCGGCCTGCGATTCTTCCGAGCTGCTTCCTCTTCGTCTCCAGCAGCTCCTAAGTACTTCTTTAACTTGTTTCCTCTCTTTTCAATATTATTTCACCTCCAATCTACTTTTCCTGAAATAAAACATAAAATCATGTAGATTCCGTCTCTTCTAACTCAACAAGTGATAATTCAAATTCAACTAAATAAATGCAATATTCACACCTAAATTATGCTAAATGCAATCCATTATGCACTACTAAATATGTTCTATCACTCGCCCTGTTGCCATCCCTATCTCTAGGGTTCCTTGAAAGTATTGATGATCGTGAAGCAGTCTCCCTCAATCTCCAAGTGATCGAGAGAGACTCTGAGCATCCAAAAGCCCGCTATACAAGCCAAGAGTTTCAGCTTGAAGAACTGACGATTTGCCACATTTGTTTGAACCATACGCAACCACTCGACCTTGGGTGTCACGGATAACAAATCTAGCTGCCGTCTGGCCGGATGGAATCTTGGCCCCGTCAAAATTGAGTTTGAAAAAGCCCTCGGGTTTTTTCCCCATGAGATAAATTTTCGTTTTCTAGGGTTATTTTGTTGCGTGGTAGTTTTATTTTTTTGTTTATCCTCATCTGGTTCCTCTTCATGTGCCTTTTTCCAGCTTGTCCTACGCTGTTTGATTATTTTTACCCATTCTTCAAACCCAGGAAAGTAAAGCTATCAAAAAGGATTTTATTCCTCATTGACCATATACCCCAGAGGGAGAACACTAGAATCGTTTTTTGTTCTGGCTTTAGTTTTGTGAAGATTTCCGTAATGATATCCGTGTATTGTTTGTCTATTTTGTTAATATTTTTTATTATTCTTTCAAGTTTTTGGTCCATTTTCCTAATCAGGATGAGGGTTATTTGACATTCTTTGAATATATGTTTAGCATCTTCTTCCCTTTGATTATAAAGAGCACACTCCAAGGGTACATCTATACCTTTGTTTCTAAGTCTTAGTTTTGTTGGTGTACCATTTAGATAATTTTTCTATAGGAAATTTTTAATTTTTGGTAGACATACCATCTTCCATAACCAATCAAAGGATTTTGTTGTTGTTTGTCTTGTTTTTGTGATATGGTCTAGTGCACTTGAAGTTGAGATCCAACCATCTTTACTTGGTTCCCAATAAAGTCTGTCTTCAAAGCCATTAGTTGGGATATGGACGTTAATAATTTCCTCCACTATGTCTATATGTATCGACTCTTGTCATTTCTCTAAGTTCCATGTTTTATCTGGTTTTATGTAACAGTCGATTGTTTCTTGTTCATTTACATGGTTCTGTAGTCGATAGTCTTGGAGGTTTCCTTTATTGTTCAACCATTTGTCTTTCCAGAACCTTGTTGTTTTTCCATTCGCAATTTGCCATATTAATCTTTCACAAAAAAATTTCTTCTTTTATTTCCATCAACTTAGCCCATTGTCATGATGTATTATTATTTCTTTTTGTAGTCCCATATGTCAATTTCCCTTAGATATTTTGTTTTGATTATTTCTCTAGTGCCACTTGGTTTGTAATTTGCAGGTTAGTCTATATTTGCTGCTTCTGATTGTGTGGGACTCCTTTTGTCACTTGGCCAAAGATTTGACAATATTAGTCTATTATCAATTTTACTTCTCTATAGCCCTCCCGAGATGCTTTAGCAAAGATCATTATGTCATCTGTATATAATTGCATGACCCATCTATTTCTTCAACGTCTCAATTTATGAGCAATTTTTTTTTTGATATAGGTAAGAAATCGAAATACCGGTCAAAACCATTGTCTAGTAAATTGAGAAAATGAAGGATTCATCATTATAATAGAAAGCCAAAGAAAACAAGCAAACGAAGAAAAAATTCCACAACCCTTAGACATGCAGCAATATGCTCGAAGTAGAAGACCCAAAAAAAATGTGTGAATAGTGAGAACATGGGATAGCATGAGTTAACCATTCCGGAATGGCTCACTGGAAAGGACTTGTGGCCATAGATCCACAGTTCGAACCCCGAAATGACTGCCCTTTATTTAACAATTCAAGGGATAGCATGAGCTAACATGACATCTCACTGTCGGAATGACAGAAAACATAACTCTACTATAGGAAAAGAGACGACTCTTGGGGAAGTGTGGAATGCACGACGTTCTTCTCATCTAGATAAGAGATATATCTTCGAAGAACACAAACACTGCCACGACTTTCATGATCAACATGGTCGCATAGATCAAATCACAACGAAGCACAATGATAAACACCCCAAGTACAACAAACATTCTTGCAGCACAAGCAAGAGTGAGATATGAATATATAATCAAACGCCATGCCACTAAATTACGAATATTATTAAGCATATTTTATGGCATTTCATAAACACCGTAAAATCTAACGCGTTTTTTTAAATGTTAAGAAATTCATTTCACTAATTTTCCCTAATTCTAACCCTAGACTTACCCGGTCCCTTCCTATTGCTTTTATTTGGAGCATCATTTCACTCTTTTCTCCTTCCTCTGATTCCATTGAATACTCCTTTTAGCTCATTTCCATGGAGGTCTAAAGCCACCACCCTCTTAATATCTCTATGCATTCCATTTCCCTTTTTTGATTGGGACGACATCACGGTCGCATCCTTCTTCTTTTCATTAATGAGAGAACTGAATCCCACCGTTCTAGTGCCGCCAGAAGGGCATTGACGTCTATAACCACCACCAGACCACATAAGAGATTGATGTCGAGCTAGGAATTAGTGCCACTGTTTGCCAATATTCACCTCGATCCTTTGATCTCTTGTTATTTGTGCTCAATGACCCCCCGCCATCCGTGGCGGATCTGCGGGGTGGCTCGGGGTGGCTGAAGCCCCCCGCTAGCCAAAATAAGGGTATATTTATATTTTATAATTGTTAATTTAAGAATATATAAAACTGAAGTAGAATGAAATCACAATGATGAACTAGCTCAGCGGATAGGGCAAGCGGTAACTCTAACGCGGGAGTTGGGCGGCCCCAGGTTCGAATCCCCCCAGCCATTGCCTATTCCCCCCCCCCCCCCCTTGTTGCATCTGTTTTTGTTTTTAAAACACCAACCTTTTTTTTAATTCTTACAGCGTAACAGACTGACATATTACAGCAACAGAGAGAGCGAGCCACCGGCCGCCGCTGCCACATCCCCTCCGGCCGACCTGCCGGCGCCACTGCCATCTCCACCTCCGGCTGAACATGTGAAGGGGAAGCCTTCCCCTGGGCGGCGAGACGCACTCAGCTCTCCTATTTCGAAAATCGAATTGAAACAATCCATCAATTGAAACATCAAAAGGTAAGTTATTTTTCTTCTCTTCCTTTTAATTTGATTGTTTTTTAGTTGAATTGATGGAGTGTGAATCAATTTTGATTGGAATTTGTGGAGTTGAGATTAGAGGAATGAGAATCAATTTGGGGATTTTCGATTAGAGTTTGTGATTTGTGGGAAATAAATTTGTGTTTTTGCGATTTGTGATTTGAAAATTAAAATTGTGGTTTGTGGTTGTGGTGAGAAATAGATTTGTGAATTTTTTGTTTGTGATTCAGAATCGTGGTTTGTGATTGTGGTTGTGAGAATGAATTTGTGAATTTGTTACTTTACTATGAATAACCACCATTAGACTTTTGTACATAATTTTAGAGTTGGTCCATCACAAACTTGTGCTTGTGGGAGCTGTGGTTCTGCATATTTCAAAAAATTAATTAAATTATATTGTAGTTTAGCCGTAAAATTTTGAAGTTCAGTGTTACATTACAATTGGTAATGTAGGTTCTTGAATCCGAAAAACAGTATAGTGACGTTTTTAGTGTCATTCAACAAATAAGCAGGACTGAAGGTGTCAAGAGTGTATATTGGTACAATCTTAGACTTGAACATTTCAAACCATCATTTTTCGAAAAAAAATTTCAGCCCCCCCCCCTTACAAAAATTCCTGGATCCGCCGTTGCCGCCATTAAGCCAATGTCAAGGATTATCATAACCCAAATTTATGTCATGTAAGCCCAGGTTACTAATTTTGTCATTGCTCTAAGAATTTGCATATTGTGTTGCGAATTCCATAGATAATCTAAGAATATGTTCTAAAACAGAGATTTTAGGGTTTGGGGATATTTAATCTACGAATTCCATATATGAATTGAGAATTTATATGTTTTAGTGCGACAAGCCTGTAGAGCAACAATCTATCTCCTATGATCATCCTATTTTATTGAAAAGGAAACTACCTAAGAATTGAAATAGCAAAAGTTTAAAAACTTAGAAACTTAACTAGGAATTGAAAAGAAATTGGAAAGTAGAAAACTTACCTCGGTTTGCCTCCAGATGAGTGTCTTTGTTTATCGTCTATGACCCGACGATTTATTCTTTTTTTCCCCAGTTCAATATATACTTCATACGGACATCGTCAACGCCCTCAGGAGCAAATCAAACTCATTTGCCCACACGTTGGTTGATCAGTGAACACTATGTGTGAGGAGGGGGGAACTTGATGATGTATCTTGGAAGATTCATGCCCCTTCCTTCTTTCGAGCTTGACCCTCTCCTGAGGGTATATATGACCACCAGCACAGTTCCGATAGTGGTTTGCTGAAGTAGAACTTCCTTGGATCCTTGTGTTCGCCATATTCCTTAAAAGAGTAAATAGCCTTTTTTTGGTTGTGCGGGAGCCACAGATATCGGCTCCGGTCTTGACCTATTATCATGAGTGAGATGGTGGCAACTTCTTTGGATGGAAGAAGGGGTACCAACATGCACTCGATCTCCTAGGATGTTTCCCGAGACTCTATGTCAATCGACACTAGCTCCTCTTTCTTGTCGTTGAAATGCTCGACCTTGGTTGCTTCTTGGCTTGCTGATTTCTCCTCTTTAACTTGGTCGCCCAACCTACAAAAGAGATCCAATAACTCAAAAAATTATAACCTTTCAAGGCTTCCATCGTTCATGGATTCGGCAAGCCTTCTTGATTCATGCCCTTAAGTATGCAGACCGTCATATCTTGCTCCCAGTTCATCTCATCGTCCACCCTTAAAATGTATTGGGAAAAAAAATTCACTCGACGCTTGTTGTAGCTTCAACCTTGTAACCTCTTCCACTTCCTCGGTGGACAGATTCTTGGCGCATTCAGGTGGATTGGGGCACATCACTTTCTCAAGGTAGCGGTAAACCTTCTCTTTTAGGGCCTAATATAAGCTCATCATTGTAAAAGATCAGTAGCGGGGTGCTGAAGACGGTAAGATAGATCCACAACGGTGTTAGAAATATATATACAAAAAATTAATAACTACACAAAACAAGGAATTTACTTAATCTCCCCGGCAACGGCGCCAAAATTTGGTAGAGGTCCGTGGTTGATACCTCCAAAAGTAAATCCCATGACCTATTACTAAGTATAGTGAATAAGTATGGAGTTGATCCTACAGAGAGCCAAGCTTCTGGATTTTATAGCTATCAATTAGATAATATGAATGATATGATTTGAATGCAAATAGATAAATAAAATAGAAGCAAATAATATGTACAGAAGCGCTTTGAAAGATAGAATAGTGGTTCACCCTCGAGTTCGCAACAATGGTGGTTTCTTCGCTAATCAAATGTACCTCTAGTCTCTGTAGTTATTCTAGGGTCGGTTTAAGCACATAAATAGATAGGCCGAACTTGCTGATAACACCGTCTAAATCCCTAAACTCTAGAATGGGGTGAGTAGCATTAAGTCCCTAACACCTAGCAAATAAACATCATATCTCACGTATCGTCGACTAGACATGGCCACGGGTCATGGGTCGGGCGGGTCTACCCGTGACCCACCGAGTCAGGGTCAAAGGGTTTAAGGGTTAGCTCGGGTTGAGGGTCAAGGTTAGGGTCGGGAAGAATATAACCCGTGACCCGGCGGGTCAAGGGTTTACCCGCCGGGTCATAAAAAAAATTTAAAAAAAAATTATTTTCTAAAAAAAACTAGAATTTATATTACAATTATTATGAATTTAATTTATTCATAATTCATATTCATAATATATAAATTCTCATGCATTGCATGTTGTGAAAATGCTACTCAACCTTTGCTTTCTTTTATAGGCTTAGCACCCTTCCCCCTTTCCTCTAGTTTTCAATGTGGGATGAGATGTGGGACAAGAACAAGTAGAAACTGCACTATGTCTTCAATCTCTATCATTCGGTTTTTTCATATCAATTCATACTTATAAATTTTTATCATATACAAACACTAGTACTACACTTTATATAAATATTATTTTAAAAAAAAATATTTTACCTTTCAATTATGAAAGATTAAAATATTGCATGTTGTGAAAATGCTACTCAACCTTTGCTTTCTTTTATAGGCTTAGCACCCTTCCCCCTTTCCTCTAGTTTTCAATGTGGGATGAGATGTGGGACAAGAACAAGTAGAAACTGCACCATGTCTTCAATCTCTATCATTCGGTTTTTTCATATCAATTCATACTTATAAATTTTTATCATATACAAACACTAGTACTACACTTTATATAAATATTATTTTAAAAAAAAATATTTTACCTTTCAATTATGAAAGATTAAAATAACGAACGGGTAACAAGAAAGTGTGAAGTTCAACAAAATACCTTAAACATTTGTGTTATTTGGTGGATCCACTATTAAATCATTCTTTATCATTCTATATGATACTAAGTTAGGAGTCTTTATGATATAATTTCAAATAATACAAATATTGTTGTTGATAAAGCCGTTACACTTGTATGGTATCCTTAATGTTGAGTTTTCGTTTATTTTGAAAATGATATAGAACTTCGGATTTTCAAACACAAGAATGAAATATAATATTAGGTAATACTTTTTCAATGTGTCTTTTCATGTCATAACAAGCAAACCAAGTATGTAATTCCAATAACATCATCATTATGTGTATACACAACAATGTGGCTAATTCAACTTTAAACGGGAAAGTTTAACATATCTATATGAAGATGAACCTAGATTTGTTCCCCCGCACTCGGGCTGGACAAAGATTAATACGGACGGGGGTGTTAGAAGAGCTGGGTGTGCTGCGGCTAGGGGGTGTATTAGAGATGATCAAGGCAACTGGATCGTGGGATTCACCATGAATATCGGAGTGTGTTCGGTGGTCATGGCGGAGCTGTGGGCTATAGCGAAAGGGCTTGAAGTGGCATGGGACCTTGGGCTCTGAAAGGTGGAGTGTGAGACAGACTCGGAGGATGCTTCGAGATTCCTAAAGAGGCCAGTGAAGTCCGCTCACCCCTGCGCCAGCCTGGTGAAAGTTTGCCATGGCTTCTTAAGTAGGAGCTGGGACCTTAAGCTCCGACACTCTTTTCGGGAAGGCAACGTACTGCCTTGCAGATTTCCTAGCTAATTTCGCTTTCAATTTTCCTGTTGGCTTTTCTATTTTGGACTCGGTTCCTAGGGATGTAGCTGGTCTCCTTCTTGATGATGTGCATGGGGTCACCAAGACCAGGGTGCGCAGCATTGGATAGGAGGCTGCCTGCTCCTGTCTAAGGCTTTGGCCTGTTTGTTCTACCAAAAAAAAAGATGAACCTAGATTTGAAATCATTGATGAAGATATTAACATAATAATGCAAGTAAAATAAAACACTTATGATTGATTAATGGATCAACACAACTATCAATTAAATTAAATAGAAAGATAGAAAGATTAATCCAACTTAACTTGATATATTGTATCATGATGTTTCATCACCATGTGTTATTCATTTCATTAAATCCTAAGCGATAAACACTTTAATTATATTATATGTTACATCATATAATCCAAAGACTTAAATTACATTATATCCCACCATATAATCCAAAGACTTTAATTACATTACATTTTACATCATATAATTTGATTCGTCGAAACATCAATTTCTCACAATTTCTTTCATATCCCATATTTCTGTCCCACATCGAAAGTGTGTTATCTGTCTCTATTTTATCTATATATAGATACTCATACCCCTACTTGTCATTCCCACACTCCAACATTTTCTTTTCCACATCTAATCCATCCGATCTTGCTCCTCCTCCTCCTCCTTTCTCCCTCCCATCGCCGCTGCCCCTATCTCAACCGCCATCAGCTCCTTCTACGCAGCGATGGGGAATCAACAACAATGTCAGCGGTCATCGAGGAGTGAATACCCCAGCCTTCGGCAGCGTCCTCCGCCGGTGGAGACTTCCTCCACCAGCCACGCACCCTCCCTTGTCCTTCTCGGTTCGGATCTAGAACCTCGAAGCCCCATGGCGGTGGTGGCGATCTTGGGTGGGGGAAATCGGAGGCGGTGGTGGCGATGTTGGTGGGGGAAATCGAAGGCAGTGGTGGCGATGTTGGTGGGGGAAATCGAAGGGGATGGGCTTCTTCCTGATGCTTGGGAAGATGAAGCCCACTGTCATCCATGACACAAAGACATTCCTGATGTTTGAAATAATTTTTGTTGTTCTTCCTGATGCTTGGGAGGATGGAGGATGGTGCAGATGTTTGAATTAATTTGCGTTGATCTTTGAAATCGTTGGATGGAGACACTTCCCTTTTTTTTTTCTAGCTCCAAACAATGACGATTTCGGTAGTGATTCATTGTACTACATTGTTTTTGTTTTTGTGATTTGCTATTTTGATTTTACGATTTTATTTGCTCAATGTAAAATTGGAGTTCCTGATATGGTTGCTTCTGCAATTTCAAATTTTATTTATTTATTTTAGGGGGTGGGGTGTTCCTGGACATTTTTGCACTATTTGGATGATTGTGGACCTTTGTTGGTGCAACTGGTGCTTATAGGCCGGTATAGTTTTTTTTAGGATTTTAATACCGGTTCAGAGTCTTTAATATCAAGTGGTTCAGCATTTTTATACCAAGTGGTTAAGGGTTTTTATATCAATTGGTTCAGAGTTTTATACCAAGTGGTTCAGAGTTTTTTATACCCAGTGACTCAGGGGATTAAACCAAATGGTTCAGAGTTTTATATCAAGTGGTTCGGAATTTTTATACCAAGTGATTCAGGCTTTTAAACAAATTGGTTCATAGTTTTAAACCAAGTGGTTCAGGGTCCTTTTTTCCGAAAAAATGAATAAAAGAAATAAAAAATGTAAAGTTGCTAGAGGGAAAGGAGAAGGGTTGAACTACTAGAAGTAAAAAAGGCTGAACCACTAGGAGTAAAAGGGTTGAACCACTAGGAGTGAAAGGGTCGAACCACACGAGTAAAATGATTGAACCACTACGAGTAAAAGGGTTGAACCACTAGGAGTAAAAGGCTCGAACCACACGAGTAAAATGACTGAACCACTACGAGTAAAATGGCTTAACCACACGAATAAAAGGGCTGAACCACACGAGTAAAAGAGACTGAACCACTACGAGTAAAAGGACTGAACCACTACGGGTAAAAGGGATCAACCACTATTACTAAAATGGCTGAATCACACGAGTAAAAGTGGTTCAGGGTTTTAATACTAAGTGGTTCAGGGTTTGTATACCAAGTGGTTTAGAGGTTTAATACCAAGTGGTTCGGGATTTTTATAGGAAGTTGTTCAGGGTATTTAAAAGTAGATAAATAAATAATTAAAATAAACATTAAAATAAGAATGAAAATAAATTAATAAAAGAAGAAATAAAAGAAAATAAAAACCGATAGGCAAAAGGAAATTGAAGAGGCAAAAGGAGAATAGATTTTGGGGAGTGATTACTCACGTTGCCTTTTACCCAGAAATTAATTAATGATGTTTTAATTAATGTTCGAAAAAATCAATTAAAATATTAAAGATTTAAAACCAATAAAGATGGGATGTGAATATAGAATTCATGTTGGTAGGCTCGCTTCCGCTTCATCCCAAATCAACTCGTGTTCAAGTCTTAGTGGTTGCGATATTTTTTTTTTCATATAACAGAGGCGCGTGTTAGTACGCGCGAGAGAGACCGAAGCGCCTGACGTGTACTAGACGCGCATGCGAGATGAGCGGACGGACCAATAAAATCGCTTCTTCCCTTCTCGCTTTTGGGTTTGTGTGTACCTGAACATATATATATAGGTTGGTTCTAGTGTACTCAAGCCTTATTGTGTATCATGTGAACACATCTCGGCCATAGTTTTTTTTAATTAAAAATTAGTGAGGCCTACATTTTTTTTTTGCCCACTTGCTGGATTGGGAGCTTGTGCAGTGCACTCTCTTTAAATTATTCGATGATATATCTGGATTATTCGATCGTATCGACGAATTGTGCGATGGTATATCAGGAATATTCGATAGTATCAATTAATTATTCGATGGTATAGCTTGATTATTCGATGGTATTGATTGATTATTCGATGGTATTGCTTGATTATTCGATAGTATAGCTTGATTATTCGATGGTGTTACAGTAGTATAACTAAAATTATTCGATGGTATCACAGGATTATTTGATGGTATCGCATGATTATTCGATAGCATCGATGCATTTTTAATTCATATGACTGTCAAATTAAAAAACAAATCATGAAGCACAAAATCATAAAATCGATCCATACATATGAGTAATTCGGCTTTCTCTTCGAATATGTCTTTCAATCGAGCAATTAAATCAAGCAATTACAAACAAAAACGATTTCAATTAATCACAAACCTAGACTCCAAATCCACCGCCAGGGAAACCTCCCAACCGCAAATCCACCACTACCGGCAAACCTCCAGACTGCAGATCCACCAACAGGGCAAACCTCCCGATTGCAAATCCACCACTAGGGAGCGATCTCGGAGGCGGAGGCGGCATAGAGGCAGCCGCACCGACGTATAGATCCGACACACTAAGATGCTGGCAGGATTTGGATTCGGATCGATCCAACCCATGGAGGACAGATCGAAGGCGCCATCGCCCGATTCACCTGCCGGAAAGACGAAGGCGCCGCCATCGTTGGAGTCCGCGTTCGGGGCCTCGGGCGATCAGAGCCCTAGTTGGCGCTTGGTGGAATCAACCGGTAACGGTGGGGAGGACGAAGGCAGAGAGGACGATGCCGTCGATATTGGAGTCGATGAGGAGGCTGAGACTTACCAAAATTAGGTCGACGACGATCGAAACGATCGGGATTGATAGAAATTGGGGGCGCTTGGCAATGAAGCCAGTGCGTACTCCCAGATCTCCGCTCGCTTCCCCGCTCGCCGACGATGCTTGCTTCGGTGGTGTAGGTGACTGGTGGTGGGTGGTGGTCGGAATCCGCCTTCGAGTGGAGGAGTCCCATAAGCCCTGGTCGGCTACGGTTTCCCCTTCCGCTTCGCCTGGTCGCACCTCCACTTGTTTCTCTTTCCTCTTTGCAGACAAATATGAACGTGTGGTGGGGTTTGGATGTGAGTGGTAGCACGCGCTTTAATATAGAATGTTTTTGTGTTTTGTTCTTTTTCTTTTTTAATTAATTAATATTATTGAATAATCTCAGCCATCCGATTTCCCTAAATCAATGGATATGATTTGTTCACATGATACACGATAAACCCTGAGTACATTTGATCTATCCTATATATATATATATACACATACATAGGCAAAGGTTCAAATGTAAAATTACCTTAGGGTGTAAAATTTGCTTAAGGTGTAAAATTCTCTAATGGGTCTAATTTTTGTAAGTAAATTGCTAATGGGCCTAATTTAGTTAGTAAAATGTCAACTTCATGTGCCCCCTTGCCCCGTGCGTGTGCCCCCTGCCCACTGTGCCCCCCCTTCTCGGGCCATATATATATTTTTTTTCTTTTTGTCCCATAATTTGTTTTCGTGTTAACACTTTCTGTTGTGCAAGTATAACCTGATTATGTGCACATATAACATCTTGTTGTGCAAATATAACTTTATGTTGTGCAGACATAATAATTCATTATGGGGTAAATAGGTAAATGTGCCTATTTCAATTATAAAAATTTATAATTGAAATATGCTTAATTTATGGGTAAATAAGCCTAATTTTATGGAAAAATAGGTAAATATGCCTAATGTTATGGGTAAATGCACTTTTTCCCGTTTTCGACACTTTTTGTTGTGCAAATATAAAGTGTATAAATAAAATGATAAAGTGCAAGAATAAAATGACAATGTGTATAAGTAATAATATGAAGTGCACAATTAAGATTATTGTTAATGTGTCTTGAATCATTTTTCACCGGCGTCACATCGGGGGGTCCGGGGGGCGGAGCTCCCCGGCGAGGGGGGTTAGGGGGGGGGGGGTAGCGTCACCCCGCCTTTTACGGTATGCAATGTTTATTTTAAACGGACTTATCGTCTATTTGTTTTCAAGTATTTAACAATTTCAAATTAAAGTGCATAAATAAGATTAAAATGTGCAAATATAATATTATGTTGTGCAAATATAACATTATGGTGTGCATATATAATAGGCTTTTAAATTAAAGTGCATAAATAAGATTAAAATGTGCAAATATAATGTTAAGTTGTGCAAATATAATCTTATGTTATGCAAATATAATATTATGTTGTGCATATATAATAGGCTTTTAAATTAAAGTGCATAAATAAGATTAAAATATGCAAATATAATATTATGTTGTGCAAATATAATCTTATGTTGTGCATATATAATATGCTTTTAAATTAAAGTGCATAAATAAGATTAAAATGTGCAAATATAATATTATGTTGTGCATATATAATATGCTTTTAAAATAGAAGAACCTAATCGACCTAAAGCATATCGCAATAAAATTCTAAAATCCAATTAGCTCATGATCAACAGACATTTTGACAATGCTATGAAATTAGCTCCAAATCAAGGCGCACTTTGGTTTTTGAAAATGTGAAGGCGCGTGTCTTAATTTCAAAAAAATTGTACTTTAAAAATGTTACACCCTATGACAATTTTACATTTTAACCTTTGCCTATATAGGAAATTTAAATTAGGCAATTTACTTATAAATTAAGATTATTGTTATTTTAAACGGACTTATCGTCTATCTGTTTTTTCGTATAACAATTTGAAGCCTATTTCAATTATAAAAATATATAATTTTTATAATCAAAATAGGCCTAATTTATTGGTAAATAATAAAGTGATGTGCCTGTTCATGAATAAGATTATAAAATGCAATGATAAAATAATAAAGTGTATAAATAAGATGATAAGGTCCATATATAACATTATGGTGTGCACATGTAACATTATTTTGTGCAAATATAACTTTAAGTTGTGCAAATATAATATTATATTGTGCATTTATAAACTACGGAATAATTTTGTAATTTATTAAATTGAGATAAGGGCATGTTTGGGAAGAAAGGTAAACTATGGGACAAAAATTATAATTTCATCATCCCCTTCCTCACATCGCCTGTAAACCTCCGATTAGAAATGGCGGTTTCACCGGCAGACTTCGGCAAGCTCCCGGTGCCAGGCTAGGGCACTGCGGCGAAGGGGGGGACAGATACGGGGCCGTGGGGGCATGACGAGTCCGTTGGTGGCAATCGTTGGTGGCTTCGGTGGCGGCAAGGCAGTGGTCGAAGGCGGCGAAGGGAGCTCCGGTGTTGTTGGGCAAGGAGGAAATTGTTGGCGATTCCGACGATTCCGATGAGGATTCCGGTGATTTTGCTGAATGTCAGGATTTGTTTGGATTGTAAAGAGAGCTCAAAGCACCGTTGCTTTTCCACTATCATCAAAATGGTGTTCTGTACATCAATTTGTAACAGAGCTACAAAAGTAGAGGACAAAATATAAAGCCTTTAATAACTAGCTATTACTTAGCTGTATGTGAATGTATATTTTGAATTGTCATGGGCTTTAATCAGTTGGGCTTTGATCCATAGATGTAGATGGACTAGTACTCCCCGGCGCTTCCATTGCGCGAATGCAGAGATGGGAGCGGGCAGCTTCAAACTGAGACTTCGAGAGAGGCTTGGTGAGGGCGTCCGCAAGCTGATCCTTCGATGAGATGAAGGCGATGTTGAGAGATCGATTCGCGACCCTTTCCCGGACAAAATGATAGTCCATAGATAAGTGCTTGATTCGATGGTGGAGCACGGGATTAACGGCAAGGTGAGTGGCGCCTAAGTTATCACACCACAGGGTCGGGGCCTGAGTAAGAGGAATGCCAGTTGACGCTAAAAGGGATTGAATCCAAATCAACTCACAAGTGCCAAGGGCAAGAGCTCGGTATTCAGCCTCCGTGGACGACCTAGCAACTTTCGTTTGCTTCTTTGATATCCAAGATATCAAATTAGGGCCATGAAATACACAATAGGCACTTGTTGATCGTCGATCAGCTCGATCGCTTGCCCAGTCCGCATCGGAGTATGCAGAAAGCTGATGAGCCGGAGAGGATAAGATGTGGAGGCAATAATGTTTGGTGTGTTGCAGATACCGAAGAAGTCGCTTTACAGTTTGCCAATGAATGGTGCAGGGTTTGTGCATGAACTGTGATATCTTGTTCACGACAAAGGCAATGTCCGGCCGTGTAAATGCCAAATATTGCAGGCTTCCAACAACACTCCTAAAGAGGTGGTCGTCAGGGAAAGGAGAGGAAGCTTGCGAGAGATCAACGTTGGTGGCCATCGGAGTTGAAACAGCCTTTGTGTTGGTCATACCAGTTTTGTCTAGGAGGTCGGTGATGTGTTTCGACTGGCAAAGGCGGAAGCCACGATCATCTCGAGTGATCTCGACTCCTAGAAAGAATTGCACCGGACCCAAATCTTTGACGGGAAACTGCGTAGACAAAGAGGACACAAACTTGGATGCTAGTGCCTGGTTAGAAGCAAGAATCATGAGATCGTCAACGTAAACCAAAATGAAGATACAATCAATCCCTTGGCGATAGAAAAATAAGGAAGTATCGGCAGGAGAGGCAGAGAATCCCATAGAAAGAAGGCAATCACTTAGACGAGCAAACCAGGCACGAGGTGCCTGTTTTAAGCCATAGAGGGAGCGGTTTAACTTACAAACGTGATTGGGGAATGATGGATTGATGAATCCAGGAGGCTGCACGACATACACATCTTCATCAAGGGAGCCATGTAAAAAGGCGTTTTGGATGTCGAGTTGACGAGTTGTCCAATTGTTCATCGCGGCAATGGATAGGAGGAGACGGATAGTTGATGGCTTGGCAACGGGACTAAATGTGTCATTGTAGTCAATTCCAGGAAGTTGGTTGAACCGTCGGACTTCCTCTTGGTCTTAAAGACCCACTTGACCCCAAGAATGTTGAGATTGGGAGATGAGGGAACAAGACTCCAAGTATGGGTATCCATCAAGGCCTTGAATTCAGCCGTCATTGCTTGGCGCCATTCCGGGAATTTAGAAGCGATGGAATAGCACGTGGGCTCCTCTGGAATGGGGGAAGTGGTGGTGAGGGAGCATTGGGGCCAGGGTATCGTGCCATCAGTGCGAAGCAAGGGTTTGAGGCTGTCGGTGCGGGAGCGCGTGGTCATAGGGTGGGGTGGAGGTACGGCAATGGGGGACGAGGGTTGGGAGGAAGATGATGAAGACGTGGTTAAAGACGGCTGGGAATAATTAATAGGAGAATTAGAAGAGGGGGTGAGAGATGGGACCTCAGAAAGAGACTGGGCTAAGGGGTGATTGCGTAGGCCAGGGGGAATGAGGTAAGGCAATTGGGCTACAGGAGTGGGAATTGGGGCTATATAAGTGGAGGTAGATTTTAAATGTGCATACGGGAAAGTAGTCTCGTGGAATATAACATCACGAGATATGTAAATACGTTTGGCCTCCCAATCATAACAAATGTAGCCCATGTGATTCGGACTATAGCCCAAAAATACCGAAGGAGAGGAACGAAAGGCCAATTTGTGGCGGGTGTAGGGGCGTAAATTCGGAAAACAAAGACACCCAAACACTTTAAGAAATTTGTAGTTGGGAGAATGATTGAAGAGGGCGGAGAAAGGGGATTTATTTTGTAATGTGGGAGTTGGTAAGCGATTGATGAGATAGGCGGAGGCTTGGAAGGCATAATCCCAAAAATCAAGGGGTAGAGAGGCATGTTTTAATAGTGTGAGACCCATGTCCACTATGCGTCGATGACGCGATTCAATGCTCCCGTTTTGTTGGTGACAGTATGGGCAAGAAAGACGATGCAAGATACCCAATGAGGCAAAGAGAGAAGCCAAGGGTTTAAATTCCGTCTCATAATCCGTTTGAATGGAGACCACCTTCTTCCCAAAAAAGTTAGTGACAAGTTTAATAAATTGGGTTATAATGGGGAAAACCTGATTTTTGGTTTGAAAGGAAAACAACCAAATAAAATTAGAGAAGTCATCCAAAATAGACACATAATACTTGTTTCCATTGATAGAAGATGAGTGGGCTGGCCCCCATACATCCATGAACAAAAGATTTAACACACTATTGGACCTAGACGAACTAGGCTTGTGGGGAAGGGCATGAGCCTTGGCCCAAGAACAAGACACACATGGAAAAGAGTTTTCTGTGGATGAAGATATGGATGACCCAAATTGACTAGACACAAAACGGCTTATTTGCTGAGAGGGGTGACCTAGACGCTCGTGCCAGACTTTGAGCGTAGAAGTTGCAGAAGTGGCGGTGTGGTGAGCAGAGGGAGATGAGGACGGTGACGATGAACAAGAGGACGAACTCGATGGCCAAACGTACAATCCACCTTCAACGTGGCCCTTGAGGAGGGTTGTGGAAGTTGTGCAGTCCTTCACAAGAAAGCAGTCATGGTGAAATTGGAAATAAACATGGTTATCAAGACAAAAACGATAAACCGAAATTAAATTTTTATTAAGGAGTAGAGCATGAAGAAGGCTGGAAAGAAGAAAGGATCGAGAGGGAGAGGGGAGAAAAGATGAACCATGATTGTGAATCGGAATGGAGGATCCATCGCCCAAGGAGATTGTGTTTGTACCCTTATAAGGAATTCGATCGAATCTCAGATTGGAGACATCCGGAGTGTAGTGGTGGGTGGCGGCGGTGTCGGGGCACCAGTTGGTGGTTGTGTTGTGAGCCTGAAACGACGCCGGTGGTGGGGATTGGAAGGAGTGGTCGAAGCGACTCCAACAGCGCACAGCAGTGTGGCCTCTCTCATCACAGATTTGGCAAATTAGGCGTGTGTCAGGTGCGCCGGAGAAGGTTTGGGACCCTCGACCCCTGCCGAAGCATCCTCCCTGATCGTCTCTCCCACGACCCCTGGTTGAATCACCGCGACCTCCTCGGAATGAACCACGCCCTCCTCTGGTTGTAGTGAAGTGGAGTTCGGGGGATTGCGGAGTGGTGGTTACAGGAGGGTTTGGCAAAGTGGGGAGAATGGGAGCATTTCTGGAGGCAATGCGTTGCTCTTGAATCAAGAGATAGGTCAGGGCAAGGTAGGGGGTGGTAGGCTGAGTGGATAGAGTCGTAACCATGGACTCATAATCATTCCCAAGACCATTGAGGAGAAACACCACAAATTCTTCATCACTTATCGCCTGACCGGCGGTTTGGATTTGGTGAACCAAGGCCTGAACACGGTTAAAGTAGTCGGTTGTAGATTCGGAGTCGCCTTTCCGAACGCCAGCAAGTTGAAGGCGAGTTTGCACAATCTGGGCATGGCTGCGCCGCCTGCGCGCAGAGTACAACTGGTGAAGACGATCCCAAGCCTCCTGGGCCGTAGAGCAATTGAGAATATGAGCCATTAACGGCTCGGTGAGAGAGGCGGAGATGATGGCCAGCACTAGCTGGTCTTTGGCCATCCAATCTTCAACTGCTTGGGCGTTTCCGCCTGCGGGGTCAAGAAGGGGACATGGGTTCGAGCCATCAACAAAGCTCATGAGTCTTTGTGAGCGAAGATAGGGAGTGAGTTGGCGAATCCATGTAGGAAAATTAGTCGGAGAGAGCTTGACTGTGTTTAGGGTTGAAAAATTGGGTAGGGGAGGGTTAGGGTTGAGAGAGGCAGCGGCCATAGAGGCCTGGATTTGGGCGAGGGCGGCGGCAAGAGTTGGGTCAGGGTCAGCCATGGGTGGTATGGTGAGGTTGCGACGTTGGTCGGCTTACAGTGGCTCTGATGCCATGTTGAATGTCAGGATTTGTTTGGATTGTAAAGAGAGCTCAAAGCACCGTTGCTTTTCCACTATCATCAAAATGGTGTTCTGTACATCAATTTGTAGCAGAGCTACAGAAGAAGAGGAAAAAATATAAAGCCTTTAATAACTATCTATTACTTAGCTGTATGTGAATGTATATTTTGAATTGTCATGGGCTTTAATCAGTTGGGCTTTGATCCATAGATGTAGATGGACTAGTAGATTTCGAGGAGGAGAAGACGGATCCACACCCGCCTTGTCGAATTGACCAATGCTCGATGCTCGATTCCGGCGATTGCGATGATTCCGACGATTGCGATGGAGGAGTTCGATTCTGATGATTGCGAGGATTTCGACGAGGAATATTCCGGCGATTGACACCGCCCAGTCCGATGCTCGATGACCTGCCTCCAAGGATAATTTAGTTTTCGGAAAGACATCTAATGAGGGACATCAAAGTGTATCACTAGGATAATTTAGTTTTCGGAAAAATTTATGGCATGTGTAAAGCTTTGAATGATATGATGAATGTGTTTCTTGCTTTTTCCATTGATTGAATGATATACTTGTACACTTGTTTTCCTTGCTTTCCAAGGATTGAGATAAACAAAGATAGACTTTACAAAGATATGATCAGATTGAATAAGGAAAGGATAAATTCTATCTAAGAATATAATTCTATCCTAATACCCCCCCTCCCCCCCGCAAGCTCATGGAGGGTTCCGAACATGAAGCTTGGAACGAAGTGTCTGAAACCTGGCAGTGCCAACTGCTTTGGTGAAGATGTCTGCAATCTGATCTTGAGAACGAACATGTCGAACAACGAGTGAACCATCTTCAACTTGCTCACGAACAAAGTAGTAATCAATCTTGATATGCTTGGAACATTGATGGAAGACAGGATTAGCAGACATGTATGTAGCACTGAGGTTGTCGCAAAGCAAGATGGGAGGCCGAATAAGAGGAGCTTTGAGCTCGAGCAGTAGCTGCTGAAGCCAGATCAACTCGGTAGCGGTGAAAGCAATGGCACGATACTCGGCCTCGGAGCTAGATTTTGCAACGACATTCTGCTTCTTGGAGGCCCAGCTGACAAGGTTGCCACCATAATATACTGCGAAGCCATGCTGTGAACGACAGTCATCGCCATTAGAAGCCCAACTGTTGGTAGGAGGAAATCGAGTATGCAAAATAGAATGTAAATAAACTAAGGCAAACCAGATTCCGTCCCTTGCAAATAATTACAAGACTTCCTCCCAATGCAGCAGTGGGAGTCAGGATCGATCCACGAGGAAGCGTGTCAGCGGATCCTAGGCAGCGGTGAAATCTCACGGACAGAAGTCGACAACAGGTGCTAGATCTCGACTAGGGTAAGTCGACAGGAGATCAGGCAGGTCGAACAGCGCAGCAGTCACAGGCACTGGGTGTAGTCGATCTCGACCAGAGGCTACTCGAGATCGAGTAGGGCCCTTGTCAACGTCGGGTTGGCTTGTCGAGTACCTGTACACAGAAGCTACAGCGATGCTAGATCGAATATCAGTAACTCGAGGTCGACCAGTGTTGGTCGAGATCGAGTAAGGGCAGAAAACGAAACAAAAGAAATAAAGTAAAGGCAAATGCTTTGGGATTCGAAAATAAACTTTATGTAAAAGACTTCCAAGATTGGGGTTTGCAACAACGATAACCAAGCATGCATAAGGCAGAAATAAAACAGATAATCATGTGAATCGCATCAAAGGACTAAGCTTTCGCCTTTTCCAACAATTAGACAACTCTTTCAAGAAACCCTAATTATCTCTACCGATTTTATGTTTACAATCCAAGTTGTTAGCATGGACCTCCATTAGATGGGTAATAAACACTTAACAAGTAGTAGATGCTCAAAACCTGATAAAAAGTCGGATCTTTACCTCAAACACGTATGGCTATCGTCGGGCTCGCCCCAACTCTAGAAGTGGGTGGACTACTCGCGCTTCATCGCAACCTCAGACATTGATTGATGAAAAGAAACTAATTGCATTAAAACCAAACTGTAGAAAGTACAACCCAAACAAAGCTGGATCACTCTCGCTCTCCTGCTCCACTCGGCCTCACCTTCTCTCTCTACTATTACTTCTCCTACTGAAATTGAATTCTTAGAAATCAGCCCTATGGGCTTTATTTATAGGATTCTAATTCTTGCAATTCAAGGATATAATATCTATATCTATATCTAAAACTATATCTAAAACTTTAAAGATAAATAAAAGCTATAAAGAAATTAAATCTAAAATAGGGAAATATATCTAAAGTGTCTTCAAGTGGATAGATGATGTATCTTGATAGAGTCGGCAATCTTCGGGCTCAAGTAATCCCACACCGAGTAGAATTGATCAAACCGCGTAACGCGTCTTCTGGAGGCGTCCTCGATCTCGAGTAAGGCTACTCGATCTCGAGTAGAATTGTCGGTCGACTGGCTTGACTCGGCATCTCGGCTAGCTGATGCTTGACAGACTCGGACTTGACTCAAGGGCTTCGTCGATCTCAAGGACCCTTACTCGACATCGAGTTGGGTGGCTCATCGACTGGGTCTTCTCGGCAGCGTCGGGTAGATCTTCTCGACATGCCCGGGTGTGGCTCCTCGACTTTGTCGATCTCGAGGAACACTCCTCGATCACGAGTTGGGTGTCCGGGCATGGTCGGGTAGTCTCTCAGTCTCCTCGGACATGCTCTCCTCGACTCCGGGTTGTCTCCGAGGCCTTGTCGATCTCGAGTAGCCTAACTCGATCTCGACGAAGGTTCGGGAGTCAGATTCTTCGTCTTCAGCTTCTCGACATAGGCTCCTCGATCCTGGCAGGTGTCTAGGCATGGCTTGTCGAGATCGACTAAGGCTTGTCGATGTCGAGTAACTTTGTGCTCCGGTTCTTGCTTCTTGATTTTCTCCCGAAATGGTTCCATATTCTGCAATATTAAATAGAAACTTATGTAGATCTCCATTTCTGACAAATACGTATATACTACATAAATCCGATATATTCCTAACCCGAAATATGCAAAATGTAAAGAATATGGAACTAAAATATGCATAAAGACATGGCTACTTTGGGGACATCACCAACCAGCCTCACAGAAGGCAACAAGTCGCTGATCTAGAGCAGGGCAAAGAGTCAAGCCTGACGAGAGAGATCCCTTCAGATAGCGGAGAATCCGTTTAACAGCCGACCAATGAGTGTCCGTGGGTGACTGCATGAACTGACAAAATCTGTTAATGGCATAAGAGATCTCTAGGCGAGTGATGGTGACATACTGTAGAGCCCCCACAATACTTCTGTATAGGAACGGATCAGGAAACGGATCGCCGGCCTTGGTGAGACGAGAGGCCGGTTCTGCTGGAGAAGAGATAGGGCGGGCACCTTGCATCTTGCTGCGCAGAAGTAGATCCCGAATATACTTCTGCTGAGACAGGAGGATAGTGTCCTTAGTGTGGGTCATCTCTATGCCAAGGAAGTAGTGAAGATCGCCAAGGTCACGGAGAGAGAATGCGCAATTGACGAGGAGCACAAACTTGTCGATCTCAGCTGATACAGAGCCAGTGATAATGAGATCATCAACATATACCAAAATATAGAGAACATAATGACCCTGGCGTCTGACAAATAGAGAAGTGTCGGACTTGCAGGCACAGAAACCATTCTGAAGGAGAAAGTGACGGAGTTTGGTGAACAAAGCACGGGGGGGGGGGGGGGGGGGGGGCTGGCTTTAAGCCATACAGAGCCTTGCGTAAGAGACGACATCAGAGGGGCGAGAAGCATCGACAAAACCTGGGGGTTGAGCCATGAAGACCTGTTCTGATAGGTCACTATTCAAGAAGGCGTTGTTGATGTCGACCTGACGAAGTGACCAAGCATTGGTAAGAGCAAGAGAAAGAACAATCTTGATAGTGGCAGGCTTGACCACCGAACTGAAGGTGTCAAAGTAGTCAACACCCTCTTCTTGATGAAATCCCTTGGCCACAAGGCGAGCCTTGTAGCGTTCAATGGAACCGACGGCCCTGCACTTTATCCTGTAGACCCACTTACAACCAACAATGTTAGCTTGATTAGGAGAGGTACTAATGTCCAAGTCCCATTACGCAAAAGGGCATCATATTCAACTTGCATGGCATGTTGCCATCCGGGTGATTTGGAGGCCTGAAGAAATGTTTTGGGTTCATCATAAATGTCATTTGTAGAGGGCAAGGGATGTTTTGTGGTGGTCAAGGCCTTGGGTTTGAGATCATTTGTCCTAGCTCGAGTGGTCATAGTATGACGTGAATCAGCAGCTGAACAAAAATATGATGGAATAATGGGTTGTGGAGAAGGAGAAGGGGAAGACATACCTGTGTCTGACGTGGACGAAGCCGAGGAAGCCTCCTCTAAAGGCGTTGAGACCGAGCCAGGGGAAGGGTGAGAGGACGAAGAGCCATGTGTGGTAAGGGGAGTTGAGGGTTCAGGGGAAGCCACAGAAGGGGTTGATGTCGCCATGGGTGAGACAGTGGCGGATGGGCTCGGCATTGGTGGTGTGGTGGCGGAAGGAGGCGGTGTCTGGTCATCGGACGATGTGGTCAGCGAGGGTGGCCAAGTGGATGCCGCTTGCTGTAATAGGGATAGGGTCAGTATGGGGGTGTCAGGTAGGGAGTCTGGAGGAGCTTTGGCATGATGTGGATATGGGAACATGGTTTCATCAAATATGACATGGCGAGCAATGTAGACTCGATTTGTAGGAACATGAAGACATATGTAACCTTTGTGGCGAGAACTGTACCCAATGAATATGCATGGCAATGAACGGAATTCGAGTTTGTTGGAGTTGTATGGGCGGAGGAAGGGGTAACATAGGTAGCCAAAGGTCTTGAGAAATTTATAACATGGGATGTTGCCGTATAAAGCCTCAAAGGGGGATTTGTGATGCAAAATAGGGGTGAGGGTGCGGTTATGTAGGTAGACTGGTAATTGAAATCTAGAAACAAGACGCCCGAAAACTGACTCATGAGGATGACCGAAGCGCTCATGCCATATTTGAAGAGTGGTCTTTTCTCCAAGGTAAACACGAGGTGGTGGAATGGTGGACGATGATGGTTGTAGGTGGTAGAGGCCGTTCTCAACGATTCCTTTGAGAAGGGTGTGTCCCTGCTTGTCCTTGACAAAACAACAAATGGGAAAGAAAAGCATGTAAGCATCATTATCTCGAGTTAATTGAGAAACACTAATGAGGTCTTTCTTGATATCGGGAACAAACAGAATATTATGTAATTGAACCGGTCGAGGGTAGGCAGGCAACGATGATGAACCCAAATGCGTAATAGGAAGAGACATACCATTGCCTACTTGCAAACCTTCATTGCCGGTGTAATAAGAGTGAACGGATAAATTGCCAAAGTCAGCGGTAACATGGTTGGTTGCGCCAGAGTCGAAGTACCAATTAGGATCAACCAAAGTGGAGGGAGGATGACCTAATTGATATGCCTGACGATGCTGAGGAGCCGACTGCTGCTGCTGCGAGAAGCCGCGACAACGGCCTTCACCTCTACCAGAGCCAGTTCGGCCACCACGACGGCCGGAACCAGTGCTGAGGCGATTCCAGTAGTTGACTGCTTCATGGCCTTGCCGACTGCAGATCTGACAGGTAGGGCGAGGGCGAGACGAATCTGAGGATGTGGTGTCTGAGCGAGAGGACTGCGACGACTTGGTTCCACGATTGGCGACGTTGGCAGAGAGGGAAGTGTCGGTGGCAGGAGCAAGAGAAGCGGTGATGCGCTCCTCCTCTCGCATAAGAAGTCTGAGAAGCTGATCGGATGCGATCGACTCTGTCTGCATATTGTAAGCAGTGAGAAAAGCCGCATAAGAGTTGTCCAGGCCATTGAGGACGCATTCGACGAAATCGGAGTCAGGCACGATGTAGGAGCATTCGGCCAAGGCATCCGAGAAACCCCATTTCTTCTCAACATAATCAAGGATACTTAAAGTTCCTTTCTTGAGATTCTGCATCTGCTGCTTGAGGTGCATCAGCCGCGCCCTTGTTTGAGCAAAGAACATCCGTTCAAGGATGCCCCATGCTTCATGAGTCGTCTGAGCACGAGCGACGTGAGCCATAAGAGAGGATGTGAGGGTGGTGCGCACCCATAGAAGGATCAATCGGTCCTTTTTCTTCCATTCAACGAAAGCTGGGTTCGGCGAGGGAGGGTCGTTGGATCCAGACGGTGCTGAAAGGGTTGCTGAAGGCTGGGAACTGGCGGCCAGAAAGTCCTCGATGCTGAAGGCTTCGAGAGCCGACTTGATTGTATGCCGCCAGAGCGTGTAGTTGGTCCTATCAAGACGGACGCTGAGGTTTGGAAACGGCAGAGCGGGCATGGGACCGGATCCTGCAACCGCAAAGAGAAGATTTTCGGCATTCTTGTGGCCAGACTGGTCGATGGGAGATCCACCGGGAGGAATCTTGTCGACATGGGTACCAATGTCGGATTCAGTCGACATCGAATAGCGGAAGAGAGATTTGGATTGTGAGGATCGAAATTAGGTTGATACCATGTAAAGCTTTGAATGATATGATGAATGTGTTTCTTGCTTTTTCCATTGATTGAATGATATACTTATACACATGTTTTCCTTGCCCTCCAAGGATTGAGATCAACAAAGATAGACTTTACAAAGATATGGTAAGATTGAATAAGGAAAGGATAAATTCTATCTAAGAATATAATTCTATCCTAATAGCATGAATGTGATATTAGTTTTTTAATTACCTGAAAGAGTTGTTTCATAATGTAGTAAATACACTCATCAAAATTGAGGTGATTCACACCACTAGGCCACCCACGGCTGGGGCACCAATTTATTTTTTATTTTATTTTTTTGTAGTTATGGACCATGAGATAATAAGAGTTAATAGCTATACTCAAATTGTATTTGTCAAACACACACCCTACAATCTTGACTAGAGGTGGCTATCAGGCGAGTCGGATCGGATTTAGGTCAAGTTATTCGATTTCGGGTCATATCGGACTCTGATTGATATCGGGTTTGATGAGAATTCGGATTTGGGCTGGGTTTATTCGATCATTATTTTATCGGATATAATCGGGTTTTCGTGTCTAGTTCAGTTCGAGAAAATTGAGTTTCGATCTAAACGAGTTCGGGTGAATCGAGTTTCAGTCACAACGAATTCGGTCGAATCAGGTTCAGTCAAATCAAACCTGCAAGAATCACATTGGATAAATGAAATCAAATTTTAGTCCAATTAAACATCGATTTAATTGAAGTTTCATTTTGATTTTAAAATTTGGGGTTTAAGTTTAAATTTGATTTTTTAGTCATATTTATTTAATTTTTTCACCTATGAGATGATTATGTTTTTATATAAATTAAGCTGATAGAGCAAAAGTAATTCCATAAGAGATTCAGGGGCATATTCGTCCTTACAAGGTAAATCCTAATCAAAAACTCTAATCCTCACTATATATTCAGATGAGCTACTAGGGTTTACGGAGGCTTCTTTCAGCCGACGCATTCTGACTTGAGCGTCGGAGGCTCCTCGGGGGAGCGAGCCCCGCCTCTTCTTCTCCTTCGAATCTGTGCAGAGAGATCAATCGATGGAAGGAGAAGTGCAGATTTGATACTTAACATTTGGCGCCGTCCGTGGGGATTCGATCGAAAAGCACACCATCGTCGAAATTCCCAATGAACCAAGCAAGTTGAAATCGATGGGTTACAGAACTCCGGGGTTCGCCGGCATCAACCCGTTACTGCGGCCAGATGCCCTGCGGTTCATCTCGCTCGCCGCCGCAAGCCACTGCGATCTTCATCGCCTCTCGCCCCTCTCTCTTCTTTCCAGATCTGTATCCTCCAGAATTTCAGATCTCTCATCCCCCTCTCCTCCACTCTTGTCCCAGCCTCTTTACCCCCGTGTCTTACAACCATGGAGAACGATGCCGGTGGAGATCGACTACAATCTTGCAGAGCTTGAAGAGAGCGTCGCCTTGAGGAGTCCCCATTGCTCCGATCTGAAATTTAAACTTGAAAGGAAACCCGCAACTGTTTGGCGGTCTTGTGCACATATTCCTGGCCTTTTCGGCCGCCCACGACGGCTCCGCCGGGTCGGACACTCACCCTTTGTCAAGCTTCTGATCTGGAGCCAGACGTGCTACCATTGAGCCGCCTTGCGCGCCTCCAGTCACCTATGTCTGTTCGTCGCCGACAAGGTGGTGACTGTGTCCGCCGATGTCGCACCTCCAATCCAGCCCCACCACCAGTGCAAATCGACTCCGATGGCTTCCAAAGGCGGGCTGCTCGTAGTAAATCTAAACCCGAGAACACACCTGCATCGATGGAGGAGGCCGGGGCACCCGAATTCGCCGATAAGGGTCCTTTGCCGCCGTCGAGGTCGAGTTCGGAGCAGGACAGTGGTTGCGCGAGCCGAGGGTGCCGCAGTGAATTCCATCATCGTCGCCGCCCCTGTGGAAGATGCAAAGGTCTGTCATTCTTCCGTAACGTACTGTGAGTTGATTATGCACTTAATTCCCATAACTAATTAATGTTGAATTTGACTTCCTCTTTCTAACGGTTGTTGATCAAATTAACTTGTCTTTTAATTTCGGCCGATGATTCATTGTGGAGTTAGTGTTGCTTAGAATCGTTTGGCTAATTTATGGCATTTTCTTCAATTGTGATATATCCATGACCTCTTAATTGACAATTATAATATGTACGTGCTTATCATATTTTAATTATTCCTTTGCTACTAGACCTAGCAATAATTCAGGCATTAGTGATAACATGCACATGAGACCCGGTGTTACGAACGACACTGGGGCAAGGTTAAATAGCCAATTACGGCCAACAAAAGTCAATTACGGTCAATAGTCAATTACGAACAACGATAGCCAATTACGGCCAATAGCCAATCACGACGAATAGCCAGTCCCGGCCAGTAGCCACTCATGGCCAACAGAATCGCCACTCATGGCCAAATCATCGCCACTCATGGCCAAAGGAACGCCACTGAAGGCCAAAAGTTCGCCAATTTTAGGCCAAAGGTTCGCCACTTAAGGCCAAAGTTCGCCGATTTCAGGCCAAAGGTTCGCCACTTAAGGCCAAAGGTTCGCCGATTTCAGGCCAAAGGTTCGCCACTTAAAGCAAAAGATTGCCGTTTCAGGCCAAAGGTTCGCCACTTAAGGCCAAAGTTTGCCGATTTCAGGCCAAAGGTTCGCCACTTAAGGCCAAAGGTTCGCCGATTTCAGGCCAAAGGTTCGCCACTTAAGGCCAAAGGTTCGCCGATTTCAGGCCAAAGGTTCGCCACTTAAAGCAAAAGTTTGCCGATTTCAAGCCAAAGGTTCGCCACTTAAGGCCAAAGTTCGCCGATTTCAGGCCAAAGGTTCGCCACTTAAGGCCAAAGGTTCGCCGATTTCAGGCCAAAGGTTCGCCACTTAAGGCCAAAGTTCGCCGATTTCAGGCCAAAGGTTCGCCACTTAAGGCCAAAGGTTCGCCGATTCAGGCCAAAGGTTCGCCACTTAAGGCTAAAGTTCGTCGATTTTAGGCCAAAGGTTCGCCACTTAAGGGCCAAGTTCGCCGATTTCAGGCCAATAGAACGCCAATCAAGGCCAAAGGATTGCCACTTAAAGCCAATTTTAAGTCATAATAACGCCATTAAGGGCCAGCAAAAGTCAAAATCAAGCAATAACAATGTCATTTAAGGCGAAATGCTCAACCTCAATGAAAACAATCAAATTGTCAATCATAAGTAAAATTCAAACGAGAATGTCATCAACTAACACTATCTCTCATTTATGGCAAAGAATTCATCTAATCATTTTGAGCAGTACCTTTCAATTGATCAATTAATAATGCACCAACTGCATTATATTGTGTTATTCGGTTGCGACTGCTAAAGCTTGCAGGATACGACGAAGACAAGGGGCAAGCATTACTGGTGAAGAGTATCGAATTATTCGTCTTCCCTCATCACTAGATCGTGATAAGGAAAACCGAGGGGCAATTGATAGAGCAAAAGTAATTCCATAAGAGATTCAGGGGTGATAACTCCCTCCCTTGATGAAAATCGGAATAATGTTTCAAAGGCCTTGATAGGATGTTTGTGTCAAAGGTCTTGGAGCATTAACAGTTGATGAAATACAAAACCTGTTTTATAAGTCCGAATATTATTTAATATTATTATATACTTCCTTTATATTATATATATATGTGTAACTAATCTTTCAGGAAGTATTTTCGAAATTATATCTTTCCTTATGGTGCATATTGAGAAGATCCAATTCAAGAAAGATCATGTCTTCGAAGTGTCCAAAAATAGAAGATCCGGGCGCGCCATGATCCAAACTAGCCGTTGTTGAAGATCCGGTGTTGAAGATCCTCATGCTCCATGTTTCTTCTATAAAGGAAAGGAAGAAGAAGACAAAACACACAAGTGCTACACGAGCTCTCATTCATTCAAGCGAGATCTGTCTTCCAAGTGTACTCTCTCCTAGCGCTCAAGAGTTTGTTGTTTATTTCAAAGCCTTTGAGAGTCACTGTGAGCTTATAGGATATATTCATTTATAGTGTTACTCGAGAGTTTGTAACTCGGGAAGTTGCACTAGGCTATTGATTTGTGAGAGTAAGAGGATTGTACTAGATAGCTGAGAGAGGTGTGGCTCTTCTAGATTGGTCTAGGACTCCAAGGGAACTTGAGTTAACTAGATTGAAATTGTATAGGAGAGAGGCTTCTCGGTGAGCTATTAGGATCCTAAGCTAAGCGAATCAATAAAGCCTTTGAATCCTAGGGTTGTTGAAGAACCCTAGGCGGGGACGTAGGCCAAGTTCGTGCCGAACCTCGTAAACAATTACTCGTGTCTTTTATCTATTGCTTTACCTTTTGCGCACTTGGTTCGATTGTCTAACTTTGTGATTCAGGTTTAATCTCAAAGGGTTTTATACGAGCTCCAAAAGTCTTGAGACTTTCTGCGAAAAACGGACATACTCTATTCAACCCCCCTTCTAGAGTATTTCTATATTACATTGTTTTATATTATCGAACCTTCAATTGGTATCAGAGCTTTACTCACTGTTTTTGATCTAACAATCTTGTGAGTTTTCGATCATGTCTGGTGAAGCAAGCGGAGGATTTGCACAGGGAAGGTCTACGAGCAGACCACCACTCTTTGTAGGAAACAACTTTGTCCACTGGAGATCCTTGATGAAAATGTTCATCATAGACCAAGATCTAGAGCTTTGGAACATTATAGAGAATGGTCTGAAGATTCCAGAGAAAGATGGACCAAATGATACCAAAGTTGCAAAGAAGGAGTCCGAATACAACCAAGCAGATCTTAAACTTGTCTCCAAAAACTACAGGGCTATTAATCTACTTTACTGTGGTCTTAACACTGATGAGTTTAATCGTATTTCATCTTGTAGGTCAGCTAAAGAGATTTAGGACAAACTGGTCGTCACCTATGAAGGAACGAGCCAAGTAAAAGACACCAAGATTAGCATCTTCCTTCGAAAGTACGAGCTCTTCAAGATGAAGCCTGATGAGACAATCAAGGCCATGTTCACACGATTCACAGAGATTACCAACAACCTTGACTCTCTCAGCAAGAGCTTTACCAACGTTGAGAAAGTGAGGAAGATACTGAGGTGCCTTCCAAAAGAGAAATGGGGTCCAAAAGTAACAGCTATAGAGGAAGCCCAGGATCTCACCACTCTACCCCTTGATGACCTTCTTGGGAAGGTGATCACGCATGAGATGATCCTTAATGAAGACGATGGAGAACTTCCAGCTAGCACTAAGAACTTGGCACTCAAGTCTAAGAAGGATGAGCCTAAAGATGGATCTGATTCCGAAGATGAGGATGACGATGAGGATGATCCTTTTGCTCTTATCATAAGAGGCCTTGCTCGAATTCTCAAAATGAAGAAGCAATTCAACAACAAGGATGGATCAGAGTCTTCAAAATTTCGAGGTAAGCCTCAATACAACAAGTATGAAAAGAAGACTAAACCGTTGTCTTGTTTTGAATGTGGTGAAACAGATCATCTTGTGAAGGACTGCCCTCAAAAGACAAAAAGCCAGTCCAAGAAAGGTGACAAATGGAAGAAGAAAGCCATGGTTGCAACTTGGAGCGATTCCGACTCTGACTCCGATGTTGAGAAGGCAAATATTTGTCTTATGGCCTCAGAAGATGAATCCCACGATAAAAAGCTTGAAGCTACTGTAAGAGAACTTATGGCAAGTCCAAAAGAGGTATTATCGGAATTCCTTTCCAATATGATTGCCAATGAAGAGAAGCTTATTGCCCAAACTAACATTCTTATTAAGAGAACTGTGGACTAGGAAAAAACTATTGAGGATCTGTCTATGAGGGTCAAAAGTCTTGAAGCTTCTTATTCAGGTCTTGACATTAAAGTCAAGACGCTTGACTCAGAGAAATCTGAACTCAAGCAAGATCTCTCCTCTCTAAGAAATGAGCATCATGACTTAGAGAACGAGAAGATCTCTCTGAATAATAAGATTCAAGACCAACAGACAGCCCTCATAAGTTTTACCAAATCCAAAGGTACTCTTGATAGGATGTTGGGTGAGCAACAAAGCTCTCTAAACAAAAGTGGTATTGGTTACAATCCAAGGTTTTTAAAGAAGCAACACATTACCACTTTTATAAAGGCAAAAGGAAGCAGAACCTCTCCTACATGTCACCATTGTGCTAGAAAGGGACATGTAAAAGAGACCTGCCCCTATAGAAGAAAGGATCCATATATTATTCGCAATACATTTCCTGTTCATTTAAGAAAAGAACGGATAACACAAGTTTGGGTTCCAAAAGGCACTATTTTACCAAATATGGTTTACCCCAACAATGGATCCAAATTTGCTTATTGGTCTAGCCACAAAGGTTGATGTTTGTTTTGAAGGAGATCACCAAGGTGAAGGAACATAAATGGATCATTGATAGTGGGTGCTCGAGGCATATGAGTGGAAAGAGTTCTCTCTTTCATGATCTAAAGGAGCAATCCACGGGAACAATCACTCTTGGTGACAAAGGAAAATGTGACATCTTTGGTATTGGTAGTGTTGGAAGTGATTCCAGCCATAGTATTAAAAATGTCTATCTTGTTAATGGTCTAAAGTATAATTTGCTTAGTGTCTCTCAATTATGTGATAGTGGTAACAATGTCAAATTTAACAAGAAAAGATGCATAGTGTGCAGAGAAGACACAGGTGAAGTTATATTGACTGCATATCGCTACAACAATATATACGCTGTAAATGCTGATCAAGTGGCACAAGGAAGCTTAACCTGTCTAAAGGCTTTGACGGACGATCCAAAGCTCTGACACAGCTGACTCAGTCATGTGAGTCCACACACACTACAGAAGCTTGTGTCCAAAGGGCTTGTAAGAGGGCTACCAGAAATGGACTTCGAAGGTATTGATATGTGCAATGCATGCACACGAGGTAAACAAACACGTAGCTCTTTCAAACCCAAAAATGTTGTAAGTTCTTCTAGACCCCTTGAACTTTTACATATGGATTTATGTGGTCCTATGCGAGTCAAATCTCCCAACGGTAAAAAGTACATGCTAGTTGTTGTTGATGATTTTTCTAGATATACTTGGGTTGCATTTTTAAAAGAAAAATCAGAGGCCTCATTTGAGTTTTCAAAACTTTGTAAGGAGTTGCAAACTTTAAGAAACGAGCCCATAGTGTCAATTCGGAGTGATCACGGTAGGGAGTTTGATCAACTTCAGTTTGATTTGTTTTGTGCTAAATATGGCATCTCCCATAACTTTTCTGCTCCTAGGACACCTCAACAAAACGGGGTTGTGGAACGCAAGAACCGCACCTTAGAGGATATGGCCAGGACTATGCTTTTAGAAAATGCATTACCTAAAACCTATTGGGTTGAAGCTGTTAACACAGCTAACTACATTTTGAATCGTTGTCTTATTCGTTCCATCTTAAAGAAAACTCCTTATGAACTTTTCAAAGGCCGCAAACCACTTATATCTTATTTTAAACCCTTTGGCTGTACTTGTTTTGTTCATGACAATGGAAAAGATAACCTTGGGAAATTTGATGCGCGTAGTGATGAAGGTATATTTCCTGGCTACTCCACGAGTAGCAAAGCTTATAGAATCTTCAATAAAAGGACCCAGTTAGTTGAAGAAAGTATACATGTTATTTTTGATGAATGCAATGACGGTGCTTTGAGTGAAAGTGTTGCAGATATAGATCTTAACATCCATGAAGAGAACGAGGAAGTTGATGATGCTACTACTAAGAACACAGAGAAGAGGAACATGCAGGAACAGATCCTTAACACTGAAGATTTGGCCCAAGGTGTTGAAGATTCGTCCAAAGCCCTTGGTGTGCAATCCAACAGTGTTGAGACGTCAGAAACTGCTGTAACTGAACCTAACAGGACAACGGAGTCAGATGTACCACAAGTCAATCCTACCAGTGTGACGAATCAAGAAGCTGAGACTAGCAAAAGGAAAGATTTTGGCTGAGGAAGTGGACGAGGAAGAGGAGGAAGATGACCTCGATGCCATCCTGGAAAGAGATGCTGCCAAGGAAGCCGAGGAGGAAGCCTTGAAGAAAAAGGTCGATGAGGAGGCCGAGCTTGCAAGGAAACTGGCAGAGGAGGAAGCTGAGAGGATTCGGAAGGAAGCCGAAGCCGAGGAGGTTCCATCCGAGGAGGAGCCTGAGGAAGAAGAAGAAGAGCAAGAGGGATCTGGAGATGACGAGGAAGCTGAAGGAGATGAAGCGGGGTCCGGTGAGGACTCGGGGTCTGAAGAAGAGGAGGAAGAATCTCCCTCTTCTTCTCCTCCTCCCCCGTCTCCAAAGAAGCGGAAAACCCCTGTTGCTGTCAAGCCTCCATCTCCCAAGCGCACCAGAAAGGGCACCCTCAGGAGTCTTGAAGCACCTGTCAAGAGAGCTGCTCCGACAATTGCTCGCAGGAAGAATGCCGACCCACCTGCATATATCTAGGTAAATCAATCCTTGCCCTCCTCTTGGTTTGAAGATGTTGAGACTGCTGGTAAGTGGGTAGATGAGTTTCGAACTCGTAGGATTTGCTGTTCTGATTTTTTGGATTTTGAGTTCTTCGAAGCTTTGAAGTTACCCTGCATTGATCTTCTCAAAAAATCCCCAGCCTGGACCCTTCTCAATCTTGAAACTGTCTACTACCCCCAGCTTACCCGTCTATTCTACATTAACCTAAAAGCCAAACACGACACCAATGGTTGGTCTTTGGAGTCTGTTGTCAAAGGGGTTAGAATCTCTCTCAACTCCAATGACTTTGCAAATTTCCTTGGCTTACCTAGCCCAGCTCCACCCTCTGAAATATACCCCTCAAAAGAAAATTGCATCATTCTTGCCCGAGCCAAGTACCTCCTACCCGAAGCATCCAACAGCACCTCAAAGCAACTTACCCACTCATCCCTAACCCTTGAGGCAAATATTATTTTCAACATCATTGTTCGATGCCTCTTACCCCGTCTTAACTCTGGCTCACTCCTTACTGACAATGCCATGGTCCTGCTTTACCGCATCTTAAATGGCCTTGACCTTGATCTGGCCAACACTATCCTTGGAACCATGGCTCATGCTAGAAAAGCTAGAAAAGGCTCTCCCCTCCCCTTTGCTACCCTTTTGACTCCTCTCTTCAAAGCTTCTGGAATTGATGTCAAAAATGAAGAACAGCAGCGTCATATGGATAAGTTCGACTCTAAGGGCCTTGAAAAGATTGGCATCACTCGGTCTCCCCAAGGGACCTTGAGTCTTGCCACTCCTTCAAAAGCCCTTCCCACTGCTTCAGCTTTCGATGAACGCATGGACAACCTAGAGTTGGGCTTGGAGGAAGTTTGTATGGATATCAAGGAGCTACAAAAGGAGTTTATGACGGAGATGAGCGGGATTTCCAAGATGCTACAAGGACTGTGGACGAGGCTCACTGATGATGCTCCGGACGACGAAGCTTAAACCCTACCCTACCCTACCCTATCCCAAACTTGATACATTGCTGGTTTTTGGAAACTTTTTCAAAACATTTGGTGACTGTTTTACCTCCTCCCTTTGTTGAAAGACAAAAAAGGGGAGATGATCTGTGGTTGTTTAGACTTTGAAAACCTCTATCTGCTTGAAGGTCTTGGAAGACCTTGGTTTTTGATTTTTGGTTTTCGGTTGGATGGCTTTTGCATGCTTTAAAAATTTTGATCCAACATTTGTCTAACCCATGCAGGTACTTAGTCCGATTTCTCTTATATTATTTATGCTTGACTAAGTTGCAGGGATGCACAGGTTTTGTCTTTCATCAAGGGGGAGATTGATAACTCCCTCCCTTGATGAAAATCGGAATAATGTTTCAAAGGCCTTGACAGGATGTTTGTGTCAAAGGTCTTGGAGCATTAACAGTTGATGAAATACAAAACCTGTTTTATAAGTCCGAATATTATTTAATATTATTATATGCTTCCTTTATATTATATATATATATATATATATATGTGTGTGTGTGTGTGTGTGTGTGTGTGTGTGTGTGTGTGTGTGTGTGTGTGTGTGTGTGTGTGTGTGTGTGTGTGTGTGTGTGTGTGTGTGTGTGTGTGTGTGTGTGTGTGTAACTAATCTTTCAGGAAGTATTTTCGAAATTATATCTTTCCTCATGGTGCATATTGAGAAGATCCAATTCAAGAAAGATCATGTCTTCGAAGTGTCCAAAAATAGAAGATCCGGGCGCGCCATGATCCAAACTAGCCGTTGTTGAAGATCCGGTGTTGAAGACCCTCATGCTCCATGTTTCTTCTATAAAGGAAAGGAAGAAGAAGACAAAACACACAAGTGCTACACGAGCTCTCATTCATTCAAGCGAGATCTGTCTTCCAAGTGTACTCTCTGCTAGCGCTCAAGAGTTTGTTGTTTATTTCAAAGCCTTTGAGAGTCACTGTGAGCTTATAGGATATATTCATTTATAGTGTTACTCGAGAGTTTGTAACTCGGGATGTTGCACTAGGCTATTGATTTGTGAGAGTAAGAGGATTGTACTAGATAGCTGAGAGAGGTGGGGCTCTTCTAGATTGGTCTAGGACTCCAAGGGAACGTGAGTTAACTAGATTGCAATGGTATAGGAGAGAGGCTTCTCGGTGAGCTATTAGGATCCTAAGCTAAGCGAATCAATAAAGTCTTTGAATCCTAGGGTTGTGGAAGAACCCTAGGCGGGGACGTAGGCCAAGTTCGTGCCGAACCTCGTAAACAATTACTCGTGTCTTTCATCTATTGCTTTACCTTTTCCGCACTTGGTTCGATTGTCTAACTTTGTGATTCAGGTTTAATCTCAAAGGGTTTTATACGAGCTCCAAAAGTCTTGAGACTTTCTGCGAAAAACGGCCATACTCTATTCAACCCCCCGTCTAAAGTATTTCTATATTACATTGTTTTATATTATCGAACCTTCAAGGGGCATAATCGTCCTTACAAGGTAAATCCTAATCAAAAACCTTAATCCTCACTATATATTCAGATGAGCTACTAGGGTTTATGGAGGCTTCTTTCAGCCGACGCATTATGACTTGAGCGTCGGAGGCTCCTCGGGGGAGCGAGCCCCGCCTCTTCTTCTCCTTCGAATCTGTGCAGAAAGATCAATCGACGGAAGGAGAAATGCAGATTTGATACTTAACATAAGCTAATGTTTATCAATTCTTAATCAAATACCACATTCGTTAAAAAAATGTAAGTCTACTCATTTTTTAGAATATTTTCTTAAAAAAATCAAAATTATATAAATATTAATTTCATTCTCATAACTATGAAGTTATAAAAAATAACAAAAAATGATATTTATATAATTTTAGCGTCTTAAAAAATGCTAAAAAATCAAATGACTTTTTTTAACGAACGGGGTACAAAATTATATATAATTATACTATATGTGTGTGATAATATTGACATCTGTTATTAAGTATTAATCTGTTTTGAGTATTGTAGAGGAAATGGTAAGATTTAACCATTCCGGAATAGCTCACCGGAAAGGACTTGTGGGTAGTACCCATAGGTCCCCGGTTCGAACCCCGGAATGACCGCTCTTTATTTACCTATTCAAGGAAATGGTAAGATTTTTATTGGCTTTATATCAGGTTTGAGTTATTTCGGGTTTCGGATATGTTTAGCTAAGGTGATTTCGGGCTTCGAGTTGATTTTGGATCGGGATATAATCGGGTTCGAATTACTTTTGGGTTCGGATATAACTCGGATCAGGTCAGTTGGTCTCGAATCCAAATATTTTTTTTCCAATTATTTAGGTGTCACTCGGGTTTGGATAAGATCAGTCATATAATCGGGTTCGGATATAGCTCGGATCGGGTCAGTCGGTCTCGAATCCAAATTTTTTTTTTCCTAATTATTTAGGTACGTGTCACTCGGGTTTGGATCAGATCAGTCAGATCAATTTTCTCGACTCGGGTAGGTATTGCCGGATCTAATCTCGAGCTGATTTCATGAAATTCAATGATTAAAAGTGGAAAGTCAATGATAAAAGTGTAATGATTGCATGAAGATTTTATAACTATTTGTCTAAACTGTGTTAAGAGAATATGTTACGTAGTAAAAGTCTAATTAAGAAATTATTCTCTTTAATTTTTTAAAATGAAAAGCAGTTTGAATGAAATATTAATGATCAGTCCATCTTAAAACCTCATTTCAAATGAAAACCTATAATTCTAATTCTACAATGTATCCTCTACATATTAACAGTACAATCTCTTCTTTACATTGGGTAAACTCTATAATCTATTTTTAAATTAGCTATAAAGTATTTGTCAAATTTATACACCAAATGATAGGTTAGAAATTTCGGTTTATCAGATAAAATTTGTTCATAGTCTATCCGTAATTGACCTAATACCACCTTGTTTTCGGCAAGATAAAATAATAGCGATACTGCACAATCTATTTTGGGCAAGATCAAATAATAAAGATACTGCACAATCTAAAAATAATACTCCGTAACACGAAACTATTTTATAATGACAGAAAGAATTCAAGAATGATGGGAAATTGCCGATTTAAGGAATACAGATCCGCCTAATCAAATTATAAACGACGTCTACTCCAACAATGGAAACCCCAAACCAATTCATTATTCGATTTGGGGCCCAACCCAGCCCAGCCCAACCCAACCCAGTTCATGGCCCATTAAGAAGCATCTGACGTAAGCCTAGCGTCATCTTCTGGTCAGATCTTGTCAAGCTTGGCGGCTTTGATCACGGGATTCGCCTTTGCGATGGCTTCCTTTCCCAACGCCTTGAAGTCGAACGTGCACAGGTGCTGCTCCGGATACCTGTGGGTCCCACAAAACGTGGCCCCACACCTGCAGTTGAACCCCGTCAGCCCCACGCGCTTCCTGCACGCGCCGCACCTGCTCGGTCCCGTCGGTGCCGCCTGAACTACGCTGAGCGGCGCCTCCTCGGTAACAATCGCTGACGGAGACGAGGATGAGACGGCGAGGGACGGCGTCGGCGCCGATTTAGCGGTCACGGTGGTGGACGCGAAGAGAGATTCCATCTCCTGGCTCTGCTGTTCCTTGAGGCGGTGGTCGCGGTAGCACTTGGAGCAGAGGTTGAGGGTTGCTGGATTGCCGAAGAAGCCGCAGTTGTTGGCGCAGAGACCCGGGGCGTTCGATTGCTCGTACCGTTGCTCCTCCGCCATGGATTGAATTTCTTCGATCGTATCTGAGAGATTTGAAGGCGAAGATTTGAGGAACTGAAGCCTCGATTGACAGATTGATCGATTAGGTTTCCGAATCGCAGGAATTAAAGGGCAAGATATCAGAAATCAAGACTGGATCTGAAGAAAACCAGAGATTGCTAATCTGAACGGGGGGCGAAAAGGTATTTGTAGGCCAGGATTTGTAGGGGTGCGAGGTTTTAGAAGATTCCAGGCATTATCTTTCTTTTTTAAAAAATAAATAAATTCCTTTTATCTAAAACATGTTTTGATAAAATAACGCGGATTTTTTTAAAGGACAGATGTCAGATAGAATAATATTTTCATTAATTCCGGGTGGTGCCTCTAATTATGATGGTATTAACCTAACCTAACTCCTTTAATTTTTATTTTATATTGTAATGTATTTGTCTATTTTATATTGTAATATATATATATATATATATATATATATATATTATAATATAATTTATTTATCTATCTATCTATCTATCTATCTATATACATATACTAAAACCGATGCATTGGTGTCTGCGTGGCGGCGCGTGAGTGAATCTGCCTACGTGGCAGCGCGTGAGTGCGTCTCGCAAAACTTTCTCCCGTCAAAAAGGAAATCTAATTAGATAGATGAAATATCTTATAAAAGAGTAAATATTATATAAGGAAAAAACTATATCAATATAATTAAACGTATTAGTAATAATAATAAAAATAATTAATAAAACTAATTTTTATAGTCATACTTACCAAAAATATTAATAGATAAATATTTAATATTTGATAGGTGCTATTTTATTTATATTTAGATTCTTTTTGGTAGAAAGAATTATTTATATCAAAATCAATCATTTAATAATTGTTATTTTATATCCATCTATATTATTTTTTGAGGCCAAAATAAATAATTAAAATATTATATAACCATATATGTAGCCACAATCTATCATTACATAGATATTTTAGTAAACTAATGTAATAACTATATACTACATATTTAATAAAAATGTATATTAAAATATTTTTAAAAATCAACTATCTAATTAAATTACATGAGATTTAATTAACCATAGATTAGGAAAAAAAAACTTTTACGTAATACCTTATAAATGTGAATTTTATTTATATTTTGAGAGAATCTAATTAAAAGATATTTAGATTATATATAACTTGTCGAACTAATTTTATTTATATTTATATTATTTTTTGAAGGAAAAAATAATTTATATTTAGATTTACGCATTCCCCGTACACGGGACGGGATCTACACTAGTATATCTATATACTAAAACCGATGCATTGTTGCCTACGTGGCAACGCGTGAGTGCATTTGCATACGTGGCGGCACGTGAGTGCATCTCGCAAATCTTTCTCCTGTTAAAAAGGAAATCTAATAAAAAATAATTAGATAGTTCTAAGAAAAAAATTGCAAAATAGGCACTTTTTTTGGACGATTTTGCAAAATACCCGCGTTTTCGGACAATTTAGTGAAATGGCCGCAATATATACTGCCTCACGCGCTATTTGCTACGCGCGCGCTCTCTCTCTCCGATCGGGATGTCCGTTCTCCCCTCCTCAGACCTAGGGCTTCAGATCCTCCTCCTCCTTGCTCCGGCGCATTCATATGTCGATCGTCCTTCTCCTTGCTCGCCCCCACCACCGCCGAATCGCCTCTGTCCAATTTTGCTGATCTTCAACTGTTTTCCTGAGATTCATGGATTCGGAGCGAGATTCATGGATTCAACGCTTCTATCTCTCTCCTCCTTTCTCATATCTTCGGCGTCGTTCCTCGGATCTCCGGTCTCCAGGTCCCTCTTCTCATGAAGATCCGGCTCCCATCGAGTAATCGAAGAAGAGGAGGAGGAAGATCCAACTCAGGGACAGGAATTGAAGAGGAGGATGAAAAAGATCTGCCATTGTTGATCTGTTGATTCCTCGTTGTTCTCGATTCCCGCTTCTCAATTCAGACTCGGTGAGTTTCATTTTACAATTTGTTGATCTGACTTTGTTCATCGTTACTGGAGATTGTTCTGATGCAGGCTGAGCTTATTTGTGTGAAGGATATTTTATCTCTGTCCTTTTCTATTTCACTAGATAAGAGCTTGCTCACCTTGATCTTAATAGAGAACGATGATTTGTACAAGGAGTTGCACTGTGAGACAATCAAAGAGAGGAGCCACTGAGAACGATGATTTGTTCTCACTACTCGATAGAGATTGGAATAAGGTTTTGATCAGTACTTGTCATGGAGGTGCATAGGTCGAGCGAGCGGAGCGAGCGAGGTCGAGCGGCCGGAGCCAGCAATCGAGCCAGCAAATCTGGTTGTATTGTTGGTAAGTACAGCAGGTTGCTTTGTACAATGAGTTACCCTTTTGATTGCTTTGCTATTGGTTTTGTGGTTGAATTTGATTGAAATTTTAACATGGAACAGAGTTGATTTGAATAATAATGCATTTATCTTAGATATCCTTGGAGATGGGCAGCTGTGTCTCTTGGCTCTTTCTGAATCTGTATGTCAGCATGTTGAATTTGTCATTTAGTCTTTCTGAATTTGTAGGTCAGCATGTGCTTGATGAGTTTATGGATAAAGATTATATATTGTGTCAATTGGGAGTTAGTTTAGGGAATTTATGGTAGGAGCATCGGAATTTGGCTAGTAGAGTTAAAATATAAACAAGCTTGCACATGGCTTAGTTGTAGAGGTGAATCTTAATGTAGATTTCTGTAGGTTGAACTGATTGGAATGGTTGTTAAGCTATTGCAATCTCCCAAGTTTTTCCAATGCATATTTAGATGTGTAATTGCTATGGATTCCAACAATGGTGGTTGTTCTGTCAAATTAGTTTGAATTGGAATGGAACAAATCAATACACACACAAAATAGGTCCTTTTTTTAATCCCTCTTATTTGCCCTTCACTAGTACAGCAGTTTTTGTCCATTGTTTATTATTTACACAAAATAGGTCATTATAGTTGTGGTATGTTGAAAGAAAAAATCAATGTCAAAAGAAGCAGGTGACCCCCATTTTTATTCCTGAGTTAGTGGGGGGCAAATTAATGGTATTGAGAACAAAAGATAGTGAAGCAAGCAAAAGAAGGTTGTAGGCTTAGACAGTTGAGTCATACTTCACTAAAACTTCCCTCAAATGTTAGTGCCTTGTTAGATTCCTGGCTTTGTTTGTGGTTCTCAGCAGCAGTTGATCTCTCCTTTTTCTTTCCTTTTTTCTTCTCTTTGTCCTTTTTTAAATTGTAACTGCTGTTCAATTATAGCTTGGGTTGTTGTAGGCTTGTAGCAATTATATTTGGATCATGCTTGAGATTTAACTGATGTCGGAAGTTTATCTTTTATGTTTTATCAACAGGGATTGCTTGCTCTCTGTGGGGTGTATGATGCAGAATCAAAGCCAATCTTGCTTTGCTCTTGCAATGATAATACCGTCCGCATGTATGATCTACCATCGTACGTTTCTTTCTCATCTCCCTTGATAAATCTTGTGTTTTTAGGTTCACTAATCTTCTTCTGTTTCTTGGAACACTGCCAGGCCTCAGAGAAGGCCGTTGCAATGCAGTTACTAAATGCATGTTTTCATCCAAATCCCAGAGAATGCATATACTAGTTAATGCATATTTACATGATTTGTTGAGTGTTATATACTTGCAACATGGAGTACAGTATCATTTTGGGTTGTCACCTGGGTCTGGGATATTATTTAGCATTATTTCGTGTACAAATATATGATTCCCTTCTCATATGTTGTCTCTTCATCAGGTTTGTGGAGAGAGGAAAAATATTATCAAAACAAGAGATCCGATCCCTAAACTCAATTCCGGCTGGACTGATCTTCACAGGAGATGGAGCTGGGCAAGTTAGAGTGTGGAGATGGTCCAAAGAACCAACCCCTGCTGCTGTATAAGCGGCCTCAATTATAATGCTTGTATTTCCAATTTGCCCTCAGTGAAAAAGAGATTTGAGACCCTCCTTGGTAGTTTGTGTCATTTGCGAGAATTTCTCCCCTTAATTTCCCTCGAAGCCTTTTCCAAGTGTAAGAGTAGAAGCTGGACATTCATCAGTGAGCGGTGCTTTTTCAGTGCTCGGAGCTGACAGTCCTACAACAATGTGATCGAGGAAACTGCTCCACAGCCGTTGGAGATACGAACGTACTTCAGACTATTTATTCTATTGTGTGTGCTATTAATGTTCATGTTTTGCAGCAGAATTTCAAAGAGCAAGTTCTACCGTCCCTTGTTGATGAGCTTGATCGGGTAAAGGAGGGATAGGGCTTCATAGCTATTTTTAAGTTATCAAAATTTTATTTCTATGAAGTGAAATCCACGAAGTGGAAGTTGGGTGTAATTTTCATGCTTTGTATTTGGGCAGATGTGCAAGTTTCGTTTAACATTTTAGCTAGGCACTTCCCTTCTACAGGTTGAAGGGAACAAAGTATCTTACCGAGTTGATGTTGATTGTTTGTACTTGTGATTAGAATCCGACGACGAGAATATAATTGATATATGAACAATCAGTTATGTTCAACTATTTACAGTGCAAGTAGATTCATTTTGTCAAATGATCAATTGAAGAGCATGCTGTAAACAAATGCACATGGTATGCTACTACTGCTAGGAATTCGGTACACAACATACACTTCCTTTCTGAATTAGAGCAAGGCTGGCTCCAACTCGACTGCGACGTTATCTTGGAACATCTCTCATCTCTGGGCAACTTTGAGATTCGATCTTTGATTAAATATCCCCATCAATAGTGTACCCAGAAACTGGTGCCTCTTTGCAACTTCTGTGTGAACTTCTGTGAAAGAAACGTTTGAAAATGATCCTTTATTTGTGCATCATAATAATAAAATGACGGTGCAAGAATAATAATTTAGATTTATAGAGTTGCACGAGTCTGTTGTAAGAGTTGCACAACTCTGTTTTAAGAGTTGCACGAGTCTGTTGTAAGAGTTGCACGACTCTGTTGTAAGAGTTGCACGACTCTATTTTAAGAGTTGCACGACTCTGTTTTAAGAGTTGCACGGCTCTCTTGTAAGAGTTGCACGACTCTGTTTTAAGACTTGCACGACTGTCTTGTAAGAGTTGCACGACTCTGTTTTAAGAATTGCACGACTCTCTTGTAAGAGTTACACGACTCTGTTTTAAGAGTTGCACGACTCTTGTCAAGATTGCACAACATGGGGGATTGATGGAATTATGCTCGATATGTTCTTATTTTTGCTCAACAATAAATTATATTTTGCACAACAATTGTGACTTGTGAAATTGTGCTCAACATGATCTTATTTTTTCTCAATATTATTTTATAGTTGCTCAATAGATTATTGCACATCATGGTCTTATTTTTGCTCAACAATAGACTATAATTGCACAACATGGGGAATTGGTGGAAATTTGCTCAGCATGATTTTATTTTTGCTCAACATCATCTTATTTTTGCTCAACTATAGGTTATTTTTGCACAACAATCGAGACTTGTGAATTTGTTTTCAACATGATCTTACTTTTCGTAAATATAATTTTATACTTTTTAATAGATTATTGCACAACATGCTCTTATTCTTGCGCATCAATAGACAATAATTGCACAACATGAGAGATTGGTGAAATTTTGCTCAACATCATTTTATTTTTGCTCAACTATAGGTTATTTTTGCACAACAATCGAAACTTGTGAATTTGTTTTCAACATAATCTTATTTTCTCTCAATATAATTTCATACTTTCTCAATAAATTATTGCACAACATGATCTTATTTTTGCTCATCAATACTTTATTTTTGCACAACTAGTGGTGAAAATTAGTGCTGACACTGATATTAGTTACAATTAGTGCTGACACTGATATTAGTTACAATCAGTGTTGACACTGATATTAGTTACAATTAGTGCTGACACTGATATTAGTTACAATCGAGTCATCTTCCTAAGTAATAACTTTGTAGTTCGATATATATTTTTTCCGCCTGTCAGTGCTTTTTTTTCTTCATGTCAGCACATTTTTTAGAGTTGCACAACCGTATTTTAGAGTTGCACAACTTTAGATACAATTAGTGGTGAAAATTTGCACGACTCTGGTGTAAGAGTTGCACGACTGTGTTTTAAGAGTTGCACGACTATGTTTTAAGAGTTGCACGACTCTGTTGTAAGAGTTGCACGACTCTGTTGTAAGAGTTGCACGACTTTGTTGTAAGAGTTGCACGATGTCAGCACATATAAATTTCACATAAAAACGATGCCAGCACTAAAAAATTGCACTAATATATCTTTGTGTTTCAATTCAAGTGGCTCGGTGCTTCAACCAAAGTTTACACAACCAACAACACGATAGCCTATACGGGATTTGAACCCATATCTTTTTGTTTGCACACAACGCTCTACCGATTTGAGCTAATAGGCTTCACAAAATAATAAAACAAGATGACAACTTGATTGAAGTCCAAGGCATCCAACAGGTCATTCAGCATGTTTGTTCCCATACCGAGACGTCTTCTTGTTTCATTACCAATAGCCAGCTGATCACCAGAAATGGACATTTAATGAATCTCAAATCACCTGAAAAGACCACTTGCAAGATGATCATCACTTTCCAATCTATAAGAAATGAACTTGTAATCATCTTCACACTGACACCGAGATCCAAAGCTCTCCTGATCGTCTCTGCGCTGTCATGACGAGGAGGATAAAAAAGAGGCAGGAGGGCGACGAATTCCCAGGGCCCGCCAGGACTGTCTTGGTTACCATCAGAAACTTCCCGGGGATCAGAAACAATATAAGCTTGTGACTTGTTTTTTAAGGTGATCATAACTCATAAGGTTGTCTTGCAGGAGCACTTGATTACTTGGCGAGCAACGCCAAGGGAGCGCAGTCCACGCTCAACATATTTATCAATCAGGGAGTGCACTTTCTTCTCAATTTCTGATTTATTGTAAGCCAGGTCCAGAATCTGCGGCGCAAGAATGCAAGTGAGGAAAGAGTTTCTGGTGCATTGTTGTGGATTTCATATAATGTTAAAGAGAAATTGCATATGTACCTGTTCAGGTGCACCTTTGCTAACTCTGTGCATTTTACCATCTTGATCAATGTATGTTAGTGCTGTTCTTTTATCTGTAGGATTAAACGGTAAGAAGTGCACCTCTTTGATTCCAGCTCTTGCCTTTAGGAGATCAATCAAAAGGCATGAATTTCACAAAATGAACACAAAAAACAGTTTCTGTCAATCACTGAACTGCAACCTTAAACACATATACATACCTCCTTAGGATCATCCAGCATTGCAACTATTGCGAAATCAATGGCATCTTGGTTCTACAACCTTGATGCTCTTGCAGCCATGAGCACTACCATATCCTTGTCAACGCCTCGCGGGAAAACCTTATAGCCCATTGGAAACATTTTGAAGTCAAAACCTCTCCTTTTAAATTCAAAAAAGTGCTATATGACAGTTGTGATGGAGTTCACCTCAATCAAATTTTTGTCAACTGTAAGCTTGTTGAGCGTCAATGTACCAGTTTTGTCACTGCAAAGGACATCCATACCCACCATTTCCTCAATAGCAGTCATTCTTTTCGTTATAGCACCCTGCAACGTTACAAGAAATCCTTCACAAAAGGACTTAAAAAGTACAGTACTCTAACCTCAGTTTAGGCATTGACCTGTTGAGCTAAACAATGAGAACCAATAGCCATTGTAACAGAAAGCATAGTTGGCATTGCGATTGGTATTCCACCATTGAGTAGGACAAGAAGATTATCTATCCCAACACGGTATGGTCTCAGTTGAATCCCATAAATCACAATGATTTCAATCACCATACCCAAAGCTATCGAGCATATGCAGAAGTTCCCAATTGTGGTTAGAACATGAGAAGACCAAGGAACAATTATACGGAGTATATTTCATTCAGAAACAGTAACCATTTCATTATGAATATACCTTCTGGAAATTGCCAACATGGGTCGTGTTCTGTACAAGATGAGCAACTTTACCAAAGAAAGTATTGATCCCGGTTGTAATAACAACTGCTTCAATCTCACCTTGATTACATGTTGGACCAGAGTAAACAGCTTCTCCGGGACTCTCTATCATAGGAAGTGATTCTCCGGTTAGAGCAGACTACAAGCAACCGAAAAGATGTTAGAGCATAGGAAGCAGATCATTCATAGCACCTAGTTGATCACACGATACATAACCGGAAAAATTAGTCTTACCTGGTCAATCTTTAGAGGATCTCCGTGTGGAAGACGTGCATCAGCTGGAACAATATCGCCAAGCTTGATGCTGATTATGTCCCCAGGAACCAACATGGATGCATCGTCTTCGCTCCAGGTTCCATTTCAGAGGGCCTAAACAGTAAACACCAGGAAAAAAAAAGCATCAGATTTATACATCACACACAATATCAGGCAAAAATGTGGTATGTTTATTTGATTCAGACCTTGGCTTGAGGTGCTAGCTGAGCCATGAGAGCAGCAGTCGCGTTACCAGCATTATTCTCTTCGATGAAACTGATGGTGGAGTTGACAATAAGCAGAACAATGATACCAACAACGTCATGGTAATCCGGACCTTTTCCCTGCACCGAACCAACCCACGTTTTGTGCATTCTGAATCTTTTGTGGAGCTGCTGAAAATGGTAGAAACACCAATGCAAAATGCAACTTACACCCCAAAAGACCAAATGCCATCATATAAGTCATTTACAAGTTGTTGATGAAGAAAGCAGATCTGTCAATTCAACGAGTTTAGGTGAGAACCTTGCTACTGAACCAAGTAAAGCAACAGAAGAGTCAGCAGAATCAGCGACAGAATTCCAGTTGCACAAGAAAGCTTCAATAAGCAATATGGGACCAAGTTTCTCATTTGACAATGTGTGCTCACGTTATGTTCTTGAAGGAGAAGAAATGGTTTTCCAGAGACTGACTAAAAAGTACCTCTTTCTTCTCTGAGACAGGTACTGGTGCCACTGGATCTTCAAATTTTTGTAAATCTGGAGGAGCAAGTCTACCTTCTTGAAGTTCCTTATCTTGACAAGTGCTGCCCAAAGTAAACCACTGTGCAATAGGGTATAACGAAGCAATGGTATTAAGAGTTTCAGCAAGCACAAATTGCTTAATTTTGATCCCTTATGATCAGATCATCCACCACTGTGCAATAGGGCTTAACAAAAAGCCTGATTTCAGTAGGAAGTTGGCTAAGTCCATAAATTAAGGATAACCTACTTGAATTCATTACACAACTAAGAAGAACCTTAATATTCATAATAGTAAAGGTTCAAGTAGAAAGAGCAAATGATCATCATTAACAGTGAGTCACAAGCTCGAACAAGTCCGATTACACACAGCATACTACATACCATAGATCATCATGCAGAATCAAAGAACGCCAAGCATTCCAATTTGACAGAACAAAATTAGAAGTCCTTTGCAGATTTTTGACCTGGACAATGCAATGAGCCCAAACTGCATTTGAAGCACAGAGTTGTGCATTTGAAGCACACCGATATAAAAACTCAAAAAGTGCTGACACGGAAAAAAAATGCAATTTTAGTATGAATGTGCAATTTTAGAACTTAAATGTGCAATCTAATCAAGATATACCAAACGGAATAATAAGAAACAAAAAGCAAGTAATACAGGGAGAAAAATGCAAAAGCTGGACAGTTGTGCAACTCTAGGCTCGAGTTGTGCAACTCTAGGCTCGAGCAGCAGACTGTTCTCAGCATTTGCGAAACAGTCATTTGGCCCTGAAGAAAGAATATAATTTGAATGTCTAAATACAAAAAAAAATGATTTTAGGAGAACATTCACAGCATAACAGCTCATTCTTCCAGAGTATGGTCAGAAAGCCTAGGTTGTTGACGATGTTAAACTGAAGAGAGAGGAATTAACTCAACTCCCCTTGCCTAAAACTGAAGAAATGAATTCCCTTCTCAAAATCAATGTAGGGGTAGTTAAGGGCTACATACAGGACCATTATTCAATCTACTATGCATACATGCCACTTCTGATGAACTAAAAAAAGAGTACTACTAAACAGCCAAATGATCGAGGAATTTGCTTTCAAGAACAAAGGATGTATTGATGCTTCAATGAACATAATTGCAGGATTTTGGACCTTTTCATCTATAATTGCAACAAGATTTCAGATTTCGTTCAGCAATTGCAATCCATCACAAACAAAATCGTGTTCCTTATCAATCGATCTTCGATCGATTGATAAGGAAAACAGTCGGAAGCAAAGATCGCTTAGTCAGAAGCAAAATCTGTCACATGTATGCTCAATTTCGAAGCCTTCACAGTGCAATTTGACAAAGAAACATAAACACAAACACCTTGAGACTTCAAAATCAACTCCAACACTTAAAAAATCGAAGAAACTTTGCGCCTTCGGCGCAAATTTTCACATCACAGACAAAATCGAAGGCCGGGAGGGAGGAATCGATTGATAAGTAAAATAGTAGAAGGCAATCACAGACAAAATTTGCACATCACAGACAAAATCGAAGGCCAGGAGGGAGGAATCGACACTTACAACCAGATTTGAGTTGATGAAGAAGAGCGCTTCCTCGAGCTCGCTCCGCCGCCTCGCTCGCTCTGCCGCCTCGCTCACCCGCTCTGCCTTGCTCGACCTCGCTCGCCCGCGCTACTTCAGATCTGGACCGGAGCAGGAGCACCGATGGAATTCGACTTCAGATTGGGACTCCCTCGCTCGCTGCCGCTGGACGAAGACCAGACGCTCGCTCCTCGCTCTCGGCCTCCCTCGCTCCCTCGCTCGGCCTCCCTCGCTCCCTCACTCGACCTCCCTTGCTCCAGGATGGACGCAGATGGAAGAAGATGGAAGGAGGAGCCGGATTCAGGAATCGCTCGCCGGAGATGCGGGAAGATGGACGGGGAAGGAGGAGCTCGCGGAGAGGACGGGAGAGAGAGCGCGTAGGAGCGCGTAGAAGGGTTTATATTGAGGACAATTCTCAAAATTGTCCCAAAACGCGGCTATTTCGCAAAATGGGTCATATTTCGTGGCTATTTTGCAAAATGCCCCTAGTTCTAATCTATATAATTAAAAATGATTAAATAATTATTTTATTTTACCATTAACTCATATAATTGGATAGAATCTTATAAAAGATTAAATATTATATAAGAAAAAAACTATATCAATATAACACAATCTATTTATGCATAAATATTTTAGTAAACTAACGTAATAAATATATACTACATACAGTATTTAATAAAAAAAATATTAAAATATTTTTAAAAATCAATTATCTATTTAACTATATAATATTTAATTAACGATATATTAGGAAAAAAACCTTTTACCTTATAAATATGAATTTTATTTATATTTCTAAAGAATACAAATAAAAGATAATTAGATTATATATCATTTGTTGAACTAATTTTATTTATATCTATATTATTTTTTGGTGGAAAACATAATTTATATTTAAATTATTTTTTTTATTTATTGGAATTTATCTAGATTATTTGTAATATTGCATTAACGTACAGTCCGTGTACGGGACGGGACCTACACTAGTAATCTATAAAACTTTTATCTATCTATATCTATATAACTTTTATCTTTTATCTTTTATTTTTGGTTAGTTTCGTTTTATGATAGTTTCTTTATTTTATATCGTTTTAGGATTAGATTTATTTTATTTTAGATTTAGATTATTTCTATCCATCTTTAGGTTAGATTTATTTTCTATCTTAGGTTAGTTTATTTATCTTATCTATTTTTATCTATCTTAGGATTACAATTTTTCCTTCTAGGGTTAGTTTTCTTTTTTCTTAGTTCTAGGATTTATCTTTCTATTTTTTATATATGTAGTTCTAATATTTTCTATTTTTATCCCATAATTTTTATCTATCTATATCTATAACTTTTATCTTAGGATTAAAACTTTTATCTATCTATATCTATATAACTTTTATCTTATCTTACCTATGTCTATAACTAACCCTTAAAATTGCAACAATAACACAAAAATCCTAGTATATCACGCTCAAAGTAGCGTTTGAAAGTCGAGTTGTACACACCCTTTTTTTGACTAGATCGAGAGGATGTTTCCTAGTGACCCATTACAAGTCATCAAATACTCCACAGTCCACACCGACAAACAACACACAAAGAATAAAAGGATCAAAAGGATAACACATTTCGATCTCTAGATTCTAAAATACACGTCTAGTGTTCGTCGACTCCGATAACCCTCCTCTAATGCCCCATATCTCGTGTCATCTCCTTGGTAAGTCTCAAAACGACCAAGTGTTGTTTAATCATCTCATCCAAACTCTTCTTTGGGCGCCTTCTGCCCCGACAGACACTTCCAATCAAGCACGGAACAAGAAAATAAATTTTGGGTGGGCTGAATAGACTAAAATTTCATAATTTTCATTAACAAAACTTTATACTAATAAAAAATACATAATTTTCACTAAATTTTCCTTATTTTTAAACCTTTTTTTAAAAAAAATGGGCGGGCTGGAGTGGACGTCAGTCCACCCCTAGTTACATGCCTGCTTCCAATGGACAAGTTGTCACATCTATGCACTGGCGCACTTGGATATCTCTTTTGTACATGTCCATATCATTGAAGTCTCGATTCCCGCAACTTAACCTAAATACTAGTCACACCTACCCTTTCTTAGATACTCTCGTTTGTGATTTTGTCGCGCAAGGTCAACCCACAAATCCACCTCAGCATCATAATCTTCGCCACCATAAGTTTTTATTCTTGCGCCTTTTTTGTGGCTCAACACTCTGCCCTAGATAATAAACCTGATCTTACCACCACTATGTAGAACTTGCCCTGAGCTTGAGTGAAACTTTTCTGTCACATAAGATTCTTGACGCAACCCTCCATTTCTAGCACCCAACTTGAATCTGGTGTTTGACATCCATGTCTACACCTCCATCACTCTACATCACAAAACCCAGATACTTGAAATTGTCTTTCTTTGTAACAATGTCCCCAACTAGCATAACGCCCTCACCCCTCTCTTCCTCCTCACCCAAACTGAATTCCACATATTCTGTCTTCGCTCTGCTCAAGCGTATCCCTCCATAGATCTAACTTGCTACTAACCCCTTCTCTAGCTATTGACAATTGTGTCACCCAAAAATCATTTGATTCCACCACTGGGCCTGAGGTGATATGAGTAGACAATGGACTAGGGGACTATACGCATGATTAAAATATCATCAAACATATAATTATGACATCAATTTCTAAAGTTGGTAGATGTTTTTTTGCTTAAAACAGCTTCTTGACACCAACATTCAAGTTGTCAGAATATTTACCTCTTCCGAAAAGAGATGTCCGCAAGTTATTTATAGACAAAAATGTATATCAACTTCGAAAGTCATTGTCGTGACCGTAAAAAATGCAAATATCAAACCGAATGGACTAACTACGTTATTTCCATTTTTATCATATATGGTCGAGATCCACTTTTTAACCAAGCTAGTATCCTCTTATTTTTGTTGTTTGTTTTTGTTTTCAAACAACGAAGGAGGGTTTCAAGCATTCTAAGATATTCTTCCATCCTTTATCAGTACGAGTTTAAGTTCAAATTCAAATCCTTCAAATAGAAGATCTTGCAACAATTTATGTACCGCCTCCAAGTTGTACCACCTGCACTAATTTTGGAATTAATGAAGTAGGTTGCGGCTCTCCGAACCCAACCCGACCAACTCGAAATCCATTTTAACTCGAACTTCATTATCCGATTCAAATCTGTCTCAATCCGAACCCACCATATATCCGACATATGAAATGAGCCGGCATTGACCGAGTCCAAATGTGTATACCCAAACCCGTGCCATCTCTACCCCTAACCAATCATTTGCTTCTAACACTCCCTTTGATGGTGATTTTAAGCTTACTTTCACTCCGTCTCTTCTCCAAGTATTAAAAGGAGAAGCTTATTTTACTTGTAAGCAATGATAAACATTCCAATCAACCAACGAAAGTAAATTCAAAGGCAACCCATCTTCCCACATATTTATAGAATGTAAAAATGCCCAACTAAACAAACCCCCAAAAAACACTTAATTGAAGAAAACAAGCTAAGGAAAACATGGCCTCCAAGTCCTCTATTTTCTTCTGCATTACCTTCTTATCATCACCCTTCTTCATACCCAGCATCAAAATTTCCCTAGCAGACATGGACAACCTCCAAGACACTTGCCCGACAACCGAATCCTCGACCAACGACGTTTTCATCAACGGGTTACAGTGCAAAGGCCCGAAAGATGTCAGTCCATCAGATTTCAAGAGCACCAGGCTCAACAAGGCAGGTGACACTGAAAACTTCCTCAGATCCTCCATGAGCATTATAACTGCTGCTGAGTTCTCGGGGCTCAACACCCTTGGCCTCTCGGTTTCCAGGACTGACCTGGAGGTTGATGGGCTCGTGGCGACTCATTCTCACCCTCGGGCTTCTGAGATCTTGTTTGTGAGCAAAGGGAGTGCCATTGCCGGGTTCATTGATACGAGCAACAATGGATTCCAGCAGGTTCTTAATGAAGGAGACGTTTTTATTGTTCCGCAAGGTATGATGCACTACTGCTTTCATACCGGATCAGAAAGTACCACTGTCTTTTCAGTGCTCAATAGCCAGAATCCCGGCCTGGTTAGTGTCACCGATGCAGTGCCTCCTGGTCCTAATGCAGAGGCTGCAAGGGCGATGACAATGAGGTTAGCGTCTGCAAATAATGTGGAGGGTGAGGACTAGGAATACCATGAACATTTTGAAGGCTTCAGCTACCCCAGAAGAAGCAGAAAATTAGAAGAAAATGGTAAATATGCGAGGTCGCACTGCAAAAAATTTCTTTAAAAAATGATTCCTTTTCATACAATATAATAGGATTAGGATTATAGAAGAAAATGTGTCTTTTGGACAAGTGCTGGTGTCTGGAATGATATCTATATATTATATGATATGTAGCATCTTGCAACTTGACTGAAACAGTTCATCGGTCCTTCAAAATTGCAGATTTTCATGACAATATATCTTCATTGTAATGATGCAAATTAAAACGTGTATCTTGAAAGCCTTCAGATATTGGTAAGACTTGCTAAGTCATTAGTAAAAAAAAAAGGTCCAAAGATTGAATCAACAAGACCACAAGGGCATACTTGGACTCCTGCAGCATTTCCTCACATTTTAAAGGACGGGGAAGGGAGAGACAGTAAATTTTATTTGAAGATAAAGGGCCTGGATTTACCACATTATCTCTTGATGACTTAGCTGGTAAATAGGACAGACCTCACAACAGAAGGGGTGCTTCAATGCTCTCTATGTCATCCTTGGTGTCATTGTTTGGTGTTGGTCCTGATTTTAACTTCCATGAACAGACCAAGGCAACAATCTAAGTCCAGAAATGAAAAGGGAGAACAGCTGGTGAGCTCAAATTGTATGTGTAGGAATTTGTTAGGAAGTGCAGAGAAGGAAAGTATACCAGTGAAAAGGATGCAACAATGAAGCTAAAACCTTTGCAGTTAAAAGGGGCACTGTCGGACAAGAACCATGCTGCAAGAATTAATCCAACAATTCAGCAACTTAAATCGTTTAGTCCGAAGGTTATAACATTGCTAGAAACTTACTGGTTAAGGGGCTCATAAAAATTGGTGATAATAAACTTGCTATTGCTTCTACACCAGCAACGAATCCTTGTGCTTTTCCCTGCAGATTATAAATGGTATAAAATGGTATCTCTACTAGTACTCCTAGTGCTTCCTATAGAAGTGAGTTACTTTTTTCAAATACCAATACATAATTTGTTTGCCAATATGCCCACAGTTGTTTAAAGACGCGACAAGACTACTTGAGATTTTCCATGTATGTTATTACGAACCTGGTCATTGGAGTTTGATGCTTTTGAAATAATTGCGTAAGTCTGTCAAATCATAGAAGAAAATAACTTAAACCATGTCAAAAGATCTAATGAAGATAGAGATAGTGGTTGCTCGACTTGTTCCCTTCAAGTTCTAAAAGAAGGGACTTACAGAAGGTTTCACAAGGACATATATGACTCCAAAGGATGCACTTATGTATGCCACCTGAAATGCAGAAGAGTATTTTTAATCAAAATGGGAAGGGAAAAATAAAAGGCAATTAACCATTCAAAACAACCATATAAATTTGTGTGGACTATAACTAAAAATATTCGACAAAACAACAACAACAACAACAACAACCACCCAGTAAATCCCGCAATTGCGGGGTCTGGGGGTCAGGATGTACGCACTCTTACCCCGACCAGGTTGAGAGAGTGTTTCCGAAAGACCCATAACAATACGAAACAAAGACATCAGGGAACAGAAGGTGAAAGGACAGCAAAGGAGCTAAAAAAAGGCACATGCAATAGGACATTAGGACATAACAACAGAGCCTAAGATACTACACATTAGCAACCCATATACACCCCCTCCACTGGTCCCTGTCTAGGAAGCCTAATGCCTTATTTGTACTAACTTCAATCCCTTATCAGTCCTAAGCGTCTAATTCTAGGAGATTCTACCTTTCTGTTGCCACTTTCACAAATTCTAATTTATATATCTATATACATATACTAAAATCGATGCATTATTGCCTATGTGGCGGCGTGGGAGTGCATATGCATACGTGGCGACATTATTGCATACTAAAAAATATTCGACAAAAACAAAAGAGAAAAGATAGTAAGAACATGCTGTTCTCTTGTCAAGTCAATATACAGACTAAGTAGATATAATTCCTCTATCATACAACATTTCAGCGGATTAAACTTTGAACAGTAAGAACAGTTTTGGCATGAATGAATTAACTAACCCAAGGTGCCCAAGCAAACCCATAAAGAAGTGCCTGCAAGAGAGAAGGTATGAACAGTGAGACCTTTCATGCCATTAAAATTGCATCACAATGATAATGATTGTTCAATTCTAAGTAATGGAATACATACATATACTACAGATGCAAGCAAACCCATGCATAATATCAATTTCTCTCCCACCAGTGGATTGATCAGAGGCAGCACCAATATCTGGAGGCAGCTCAATACTTAACATTCCTGACATTGCATTTTCCGCCTACAGTAAAACAACAGAGCTTACAAGAGAGTTACCTGGGATACAATTGAACCAGCTCCAACAACCATCAGTATTTGTGAAAGCTGGGTTTTGTTGAAACCAAATAAAGCCTTGAGATAGTACTGTAAATGTAATAGTTCAAGTATCAGTATCTGACTGCATATGGCCAGTAAAAAAACGATAGAAATTAACACAGGAATGTAAGCCCATGCCAATGGCCCAGAAATTTACCAGTAGGATGCTGCTGATTCCTGACACCCCCAACTCATAGAAGAAGGAAACAAGGGATATGCCTTTAAGTGTTGAACTGGATCGAACACAATGCAAGCTTATTAGAAGAATGATCAATGTTTTTCGGAAAATTACAAGTAGGATGCTTGCTGCTGATTCCCGACACCCCCAACTCATAGCAGAATGTTTTCGGTAAATATTTACCTGCTGAATACTACAGTGGTTGCGTATTTCATGGAATTGTATCTCTCTTTGGAAACTTTCAATAATTTGGACAGAAGTGTCAATTTCTGTTCCTGCATTGGTGCTCGCTTCACAGTTTCTACCAGAAAGAATTGCATATAAACGGGGCATATGATCAGAATGGCAACTGACACCTGGGGATAACCAGAAAATGAACAACAAACTAAGGATCAACTAAATAAAGTTCCGAATTTAATGCATCAAAAAGCCAAAACCCAAATGTTAAAACATGCGAAGGGATAGGAACAAACCCCAAAAACATATTTTTCAGGGAGAAACCAAGCAAGAAGGTTTCCTATGACATGTGAAGCAGAAAATATTCCGGTAATCCAGCTAAATGTTGCAGCTCTTTTGGATTCTTCGAGTACATCTGCCTATCATAGAAAGGTTTTTCAGTCTGAATCTAAGCTCCATTAAATCAACTTTGAATTGATGTATTGAAGGATGTGGGCTTACCACATAGGAAACAGAAATGCAGAAAATACTCCCTTGACTCAGAATATAGGATATGGTACGGAGAACATAGTATCCATACACGGCTCCCTTGGACTGGTTGACAGCGAGTAATGCTGAAAAGATGGAAAGAGACGTCAAGGATCATCCTGGTAGCAAACCAATTACCTCGGCTATTGATAATTTCAGATGAGCTTGTATCAGCAATGACTCAGCATCAAATGAATTTCAATAAAGGACAACACAATCCAAACTACATACTGTAACGGAGTATTTAAATCTACAGGCTTATATATTGAATTACCGAAGGGGAAAATCGAAGTTGACACTATAACGAGGAGGAGAGGTTTCCGGCCATACTCATCAGAAAGCTGGCCTAAGAGTGGCAGGACAACCATTTTAAATATTCCAACGACCTGCAACCGGAAAACAAAAAAACATTAATTACTTGATAAATGCGTAGAAAAACATATGCAACTACCTGCAATGGTATGATACATTGTTGATTCGTTGCAGAGGCAATAACCACATATTATGTAGGGAGTAGATTCAAAGATATTTTAACATCCCCATGCCATCCAGTGGAAAATGGCCTCAGAAACTGAAATAATTATTGCAAAGAATATTCTTTTCAAAGAACTCAAACCAGTGTAGTCGCACTCCCAAAATCCAATAAAGAGGTAAACCCTCTCTCATTGACTTTACGAACTTGAGACCTGACAGCAGCCAGCAGGGAGGAGAGTTTTACACTGCTATTGCAAATTTACCTCACTAAACCAAACATAGTGTAGTGTAGACGTGAAATTGGACCAAATTATAAGCTTCTGTTTGGTAAACCCTAAGCAGGAGCTTGAAGATCAAAGCACTAGCTATACCTAAAAATGATAGCTGCAAACGATTCAAAATTTCACTGAAACGAAACTATCACTAATCCTTGACGGAAAAGTCAACAGGCGCGAGACGCGATCTAGGAAAAGTCGGAATTCAAACTCTGGTGATGAAAAAGGAAAAGAGAATTGAAATTGAAGAGGAAAGAGAGAAGGAAATACGGTTTGTTGGAGGCCGTTGAGGTAGATGGCGGCGGCGCAGGTGGATTCGTCTTGGCAGAGAGCGGAGGAGATGACGTCGACGAGGACGGAGACGGTCATTTCTTCGGCGATCCAGTGGAAGCAGAGGGGGAGAAGCAGGTGGATCAAAGGCCGGAGATCTCTCACCGTCGCATAGCACTCCATTTTCAACCTTGATCGAGAGAGAGGGGTGGAGGAGATGGTTAATCCGGAGGGATGAGGGCTGTTTTCTGAATTGGAAATTGGGAGGGAAATGTATATATACTGCCTGAAACTGCTGGGTGGGCCCACCGCCACCTCCAATCCAGGGCTCGTGGCTGGCTCGTGCTTCTCCTCAGTCCCGCACACACCTTTCTCGTGCCTTTCTCGGCTTACATTCTATACGGCTCGGCTCGCCACGCCTGACTCGCTCGTCTTCTCTCCTTTTCTTTTTTTTTTGTCTTTTTTTTTTCTTTGGTGAGGTTCTTAATTTCTTATGTGCCCTTTTTACCGTAGGGTACTTTCAAAGCCATGATGTTATTATTTAGGATGGTTATTTACACGGGCAATTTCTCGTCAGTCGACATCGAAAGTCTGAGTTGGCAAGGAATTCGTCGACACCTTCGCCAGAAGTTGAGATCAACAATGTCGACACTGGCTTTCAAAGTTGGCATCCATCAACACATTATTCACCTGCAAGATGCCTTGCACAATGTCAAATTAATCAATTCAACCAACCATAGGCGGAGCTAGGGGCAAGGGGGGCATTCGTCCATCTTTTTATCCGACGAATCACCTATATTTGTCATCGATAGTTTCATTTTGATATATTATAAGTCTCAACCCGATAAGTAACACAATATTATGGATGTGTTTCATAATCGAAAATGGAAGGAAACTGGTCAGATCCAAACGGATTCGATTCCAACCCCATCCATTACCTTCGGTTAGGGTTGCTCAAAATTTGGATCTAATCCAGACCAAACTGGAATTTTCCGTCTTGGGTCGAACAAGAAATATTACGGTTTGTTCCTCGGTCCATAAAATGTCACCATTCCCCTTTTTTGTCCAAGACCAGAACTACAACGTAAATTCCGGTCCTAGACCGTTGAATTGGAATGTGTGTGGTGTTGCACGTTCATAAGCATTGTCCGAATCCATAATACATTTGTGAGCATTAAGCACTCAAACTATAATTAAATATAAAACTTCATTTCTGGAAAGAGGCTATTTCAGAGCAAAATCTTTGAGTTCTCTATAGGAGGCACGTTTATATTGATGCGCACAACGTACTGAGAAATGAAATAAAGTTTGAATACTAAAGGGGTCAAATTCTCAGTATTTACACATCCATAAGAACGTCAATAGTACAGTTGTGTAATTTCTGAGTTTGCTAGTGCCACGCGTATATATAGACGTGTAAAACGTAATGAGAAATGAAACAATTTGAACACTAGGTGGTCAAATTCCCAGTATTTACACGTGCATATGAACATCTAACTCATTTATAGTATAGTTGTGCAATTCCTAAGTTCACTATCCTCTTTGAGTTCTCTATAGGGGACACGTGTTTATAGACGCGCACTACGTACTGAGAAATGAAACATAGTTTGAATACAAAAGGGGTCAAATTCTCAGTATTTACACGTCCATATGAACGTCTAACTCACTAATATTACAGTTGTCCAATTCCTAAGTTCGCTATACTGAAATTGTGCAACACATTTAGATACCTATTTGTCTTTGACTACTTGATATTCAAATGTCTTATAAGAACTACAGTTAATGCAACAATCACAAAAATAGCAAGTCTAATTTTTGTGATGAACAACAAATTCACAAACAACAAATTCACAAATCACAATTCCAAATTACAAACATATCACACTAAAATTGTTTCATCTTGAGAAAGCAGATCATTACAACAAGTTTGACAAAGTGCTCGGTCAGTCACATGAAATTGGTGAACCGCTCTTCGCACGATCATCTTCCTCATCTGAGTATCTTCCTCCGTCTCATAACCTTCTTTGTCCGGTTCTGGGGATTCTGGATGCAACTCTTTTGTTTTTTGCAAAATAACACTGATAAAATGCACTTTCATTTTGTAGGTGTTCATTAAGAAACTTTCAAGGTGGACACGCGTCTGCAAGAAGTCACTTGCTACGACATTGATCTTATCATTCGAAGTGATCTGTTTTTTAGCGACCATTGGCAATAATCCTCGCTTATATAACTCGTCCTTAAGATGAGTGAACTGTCACAACTCGTCTTGTGTCATATCCCTAATATTCAATGGAGATGCGCATTCATCACTGGAACTCCGTCGGTGGCGCTTTGACATTGGTCCAAATAATTCATGGGACATTTTTCTCTACAGTAACAATCATAGGTTTGAGGCATAACAATAAGCCAAAAAATAACACAACCAAAATAAGAGAAACATAACCAAAAATAGAAACCTAAGCATGTTTAATTTATTATAAGCTGCTCAATCGCAAATAACCATGCAATCATCCTAAAAATCACAGTTATAAAAAAAATCATCTATTTTTATTTGAAACAATAAACAAATATGGAACAGATGTGAGCACTAACAAAGTGTGCACACCTATAACGATGGCTCTCTCACTCAATTAAAGCAGCGAATTCGTGGGAAAAAAAAAGAGGGAGGGGGATGAGGAATGTATCGGATCATGAAATGGCACAAACAATTCTACCAAAAACCATTCCAAACCATAAACCACTCACAAAGCATTCCAACCAAAATAAGAGAAACAAAACAAAAAGAGAAACCATTGAAATCTCAACCAAAATATGTCAGAACTCACCAATATTACAACTGACGGCGGCAGCGGCACCCGTGCGCCCGATCGAGATGGACCCCCTCCCCTGCCGATAGCTATCAACCTGGAGAGAGAGAGGAGCATATTATGATATTCGTCAGGGCCCTACGGTCTTTGGCAACTCACCGTACGTCGATTCGATGAGATATGCCACAAAGTTATGGACACATAAGTCATCTTTCTAGCCAGACGTACTGGCCCGTGTTTTGATGTATATGGACATATTAGTTGCATTTGTATTAAATTGTAGTGTTTTGTTGGACGTTTTATATGTATGGGCATATTTAATTAGGCGGCATATGGATATGATCATTGTATATTGTCATTGTTTTGTTATAGATAAATTGATACAACACAACTCAACACCTAATAAATAGACCATATTACAATATCACTTCCTTAATAAAACACAACTCAACGTCTAATGATTGTGCAACAAGTTTTGGACGGGTTGCACATTCATCAGCATCGTTCGAATCCATAATACATTTGTGAGCATTAAGCATTCAAACTATAATTAAATATAAAACTTCATTTCTAAAAGGAGCTTATTTCGGAGCATAGAAAAAGAGTGGAAAGAAGAGATATTATCTCTGAGTTCTCTATATGAGGCACTTTTATATTGACGCGCACAACATACTCAGAAATGAACCAAAGATTGATTACTACATGGGTCAAATTCTCAGTATTGACACATCCATAAGAACGTCTATAGTACGGTTGTGTAATTTATGAGTTTGCTAGTGGCACGCATATATATACACATGTAAAACGTAATGAGAAATGAAACAATTTGAATACTAGGTGGTCAAATTCTCAGTATCTACACGTCCATATGAACTTCTATCTCGTTTATATTATAGTTCTGCAATTCCAAAGTTCAATATTATCTTTGAGTTATCTATAGGGGACACATGTTTATAGACGCGCACTACGAACTGAGAAATGAAACAAAGTTTGAATACTAAAGGGGTCAAATTCTCAGTATTTACACGTCCATATGAACGTCTAACTCGTTAATATTACAGTTGTGCATTTTTTAAGTTTGTTATACTGAAATGTGCATTCATCACTGGAGCTTTGTCGGTGGCGCTTTGACACTGGTCCAAATAATTCATAGGACATTTTTCTCTACAGTAACAATCATAGGCTTGAGGCATAGCAATAAGCCAAAAATAACACAACCAAAAAGAGAAACCTAAGCATGTTTAATTTATTGTAAGCTGCTTAATCTCAAATAATCATGCAATCATCTTAAAAATCAAAGTCATAAAAAAAGCATCTATTTTTCTTTGAAACAATGAAAAAACATGGAACAGATGTGAGCACTAACAAAGCGCGCACACCTATAACGATGGCTCTCTCACTTAATTAAAGCAGCGAATTCGTGGAAAAAAAAAGAGGGAGGCAGACGAGGAATGTATCAAATCATGAAATGGCACAAACACTTCTACCAAAAAGCATTCCAAACCAAAAACCACTCACAAAGCATGCCAACCAAAATAAGAGAAACAAAACCAAAAAGAGAAATCGTTGAAATCTCACCAAAATATGTCAGAACTCACCAATAATACAATTGGCGGCGACAGCGGCACCCATGCACCCGATCGAGATGGACCCCCCTCCCCAGCCGATAGATATCAACCCAGAGAGAGAGGAGCATATTATGATAGCCGTCAGGGCTCTACGATCTTTGGCGACTCACCGTCGATTCGATGAGATATTTGACAAAGTTATGGACACATTTGTCATCTTTCTAGCTAGATCGGTCCGTGTTTTGATGTATATGGACATATTAGTTGCAGTTGTATTCAATTGTAGTGTTTTGTTGGACGTTTTATATGTATGGGCATATTTAATTAGGCGGCATATGGATTTGATCATTTATATTGTCATTGTTTTGTTATAGATAAATTGATAAAACACAACTCAACACCTAATAAATAGACCATATTATAATATCACTTCCTTAATAAAACACAACTCAACGTTTAATGATTGTGCAACAAGTTTTGGACGTGTTGCATGTTCATAAGCATTGTTCGAATCCATAATACATTTGTGAGCATTAAGCATTCAAACTATAATTACATATAAAACTTCATTTCTGAAAGGAGGCTATTTTGGAGTAGAGAAAAAGAGTGGAAAGAAGAGATATTATCTCTGAATTCTCTATAAGAGGCACGTTTTTATTGACGCGCACAACGTATTGAGCAATGAAACAAAGTTTGAATACTAAAGGGGTCAAATTCTCAGTATTTACACGTCCATAAGAATGTCAATAGTACAGTTTTGTAATTTCTGAGTTTGCTAGTGCCACACTTATATATAGACACGTCCATATGAACGTTTAACTCGTTTATACTATAGTTTGTGCAATTCCTAAGTTCGCAATTATCCTAAGTTCAATCAATTAAAGCAGCGAATTCGTGGGGAAAAAAAAGGGAGGGATATGAAGAATGTATCAGATTATGAAATGGCACAAATACTCTACCAAAAAGCATTCCAACCCATAGTCCATAAACCACTAACAAAGCATTCCAACCTAATTAAGAGAAAGATAACCAAAAAGAGAAATTGTTGAAATCTCAACCAAAATATGTCAGAACTCACCAATAATACAACTGACTACGGCAGCAGCGGCTCATGAGATTCTTCGAGCAGGACAGAATGTCAGTGTGAAAACACTTATAAGCATACTAGCAACCCTTTATCTTGTTGTTCCCTTTCTAAAATGATTTTAGGGTTCCGGTTGTTTTTGACGGTGGATGGAGATTGATAACCTCCCGGTACATGCTATTGGAGAGCTCATGAGATCCTCCAAGTAGGACAACATTTCAATACATACTGTAGATGATGATCTGATTCATGCCGGTGGACAGCATGTCAGTACATACATTGGTTAGTTGGGAGGAGTTTCCTCCATCTTCAAGTGATAATGCTCCTTCGGTGTCTCATGAAGTCTAGAATTTCATCTCTGCGTCTGATTACATCTCTTATTATATTTGCAAGATAAAAGGTTGCAAGTATGCTTATAAGTGTTTTCCCAAGATAAAGGGTTACAAGTATGTCTCTGATTATGTTTATCTCCGGGAAGCTGAGATTGACATTGGCTATGATCCCAAGGTCAAGGATTACATGTATGTTAAACTTATCATTGCAAGTGATAATGAATTGGCTTTGGTTGTAGTGTATACTTTTGGAGCTTCTTCGTGGAAGATAATTCCATTTCAAGGAAAAGAAATTTCTAATTTTGTTTGGGACTTTGATTCCATCAGCAGATCAATATATCTAGGGGCAGCTTGCTGCTAAGCTTATACATGTGAAGAGTTTGCTCATGGCATATATCCGATGACAGGAGAAAATCTTTTTAGATTTGAAAGGAAAAAAATTTGCTTTTAAATAATCAATGTGAAAAAAAAAACTAATTAGATGAAAAAACATCAAAGAGCAGCTACCTTTGGAAGATCAAGGCTAACCCTAAAATCCAAACTCATCACTATCAAACCATATCAACACATAAAACCCTAATCAACCATTATTTCAACATAATTTCAACACAAATTCATCCTAAATTAACCAAAATCTGAACACAATAGAGGAAGAAAAGCTTTAAAAAAACATACCTTTTTGTATTCTCGATTATTCAATTGAGACAACATTTCAACAAAGATCGAATGCAATTCGTCCAGTCGGCAACAGTCTGGAGAACGAGAGTTTGATAAAGATAGAGCGGGATGACAGTAGCAGAGAGTCGAGAAAGTAGCAATAAGAGGCATCAACATACCTTAAAGTAGAGCAGGAGTGAGCGTCGGGAAGAAGCAGTCAAAGGCGAGAGCGTCGGGAAGAGGTTGTCAACTGCAATAGCGATGTTAGAGAGGAATCAACCATAATTTGACCTAAATCTAAACACAAAAGAGTAAAAAGAACCAATGAAACACAGACCTTTGATGTCTCGAAGCTTCAATTGAGGTAGCAACAAATAAGGCACGATGTGGTTTGTAGTAGAAAGCAGCAGTTTGTGAACTCGAGGCGGAGAGAGGAGGGAGGCGGTGAACAGGAGATAGACAGAGTTGGAGGAGGGAGTAGGAGGAGGGAAGACAAAGTCGAAAGAGAAGAGAAGACAGAGTCGGAGGAGGGAAGACGGAGTCGGAAGAGAAGAGATCGGATGACGGAGTTGGCGTGAACTAGAGCAAAATGAACGACAAGAGAGGTCAGAGGAGAGGGATACGGAAGAAAGGTTTAGGGATTCAATTGGAGAAATACAAGAAAATGTTAGGGTTCTAGGCACAGTTCGAACTTCCTATAAGACATTGAAATGTGATTTAATCTTAGATGGCATAAAAGAGGGTTACAGAACTGTGGTTGAAGGAATTAGAAAATATTATGAAATCGGTATGGCATATATATGATTTTGTAGAAAGCCTTATTTTCCCTCATTTTGACGTACACCGCTTGCCTTGACTGAGTGAAGCTCCCTCTATCTCTGATTTATCAGCTGTTCGACTAAACGAAGCAAAATCAACAATCTGATGGGCTGCTGGAAAATTGCTAGTCTAGAAGAATTTGCAGCTGAATTTTTACATCTATTTGGCTTTGAACTAGTTTCCTGCTATTGTCTGCAAATAATTTCAACCTAGATGAAGGACTTTTGGAAGCTATTAGTAGATTGAGATGTCATTTTGCGTGTCCAGTCCCATTCCTCATAACCTATAATAGTTAGTTGCTTGCCGATATACTCAAACATGTTCAGTATCAATCTTGTTTCACCTATTTATTTCATTGTAGGACGAATGTTAACTAGTATCCCAAATGGTTACTTGTGTTCTCGGTTAAGATCAAATATATATTTGAATGCGAAAAATGTTTACCAAATTTTATGCCTTTGGCTCTCATCAGATGAGATCGATCCGCTTCTACCACATTAATAAAGATTTGGCTCTCGGTATGATGAGATCCTCTTCTATCACATATGATATGTGATATATCCTTAATCTCTCTTTAAATGTTTTTCCTAAAAGCACTTCCCATAAAATTGACAGAAAATTCTATTCTCGGTCGACAACATACTTTAGAAGAAAATAACACAAGTAACCATTTGGGATACTAGCTATCATTCCTCCTACAGTGAAATAATTAAGTGAAACAGGATTGATACTGAACATGTTCGAGTATATCGACAAGCAACCAACTATTATAGGCTATGAGGAATGGGACTGAACACGGAAAATGACATCTCAATATATTCATAGGTTCCAAAAGTACTTCATCTAGGTTGAAACTGTTTGCAGACAATAACAGGAAACTAGCTCAGAGCCAAATAGATGTAAAAATTCAGCTGCAACTTCTTCTAGACTAGCAATTTTCCAGCAGCCCATCAGATTGTTGATTTTGCTTCGTTTAGTCGAATAGCTTGTAGACAAATCGGAAATAGAGGGTGCTTCACTCAGTCAAGGCAAACGATGTATGTCAAGATGAGGGAAAAGAAGACTTTCCACAAAATCGTATGTCATACCGATTTCATAATATTCTCTAATTCCTTCAACCACAGCTCTAAAACCCTCTTTTATGTCATCTAAGATTAAATCACCTTTAAATATCTTATAGGAAGTTTGAACTGTGGCTAGAACCCTGACATTTTCTTGTATTTCTCCAATTGAATCCCTGAACCTTTCTTCCGTATCCCTCTCCTCTGACCTCTCTCGTCGTTCGTTTTGCTCCAGTTCACGCCAACTTTGTCTTCCCTTCTCTTCCGACTCCGTCTTCCCTCCTCCGACTTTGTCTTCCCTTCTCTTCCGACTCCTTCCCTTCTCCGACTCCCTCCTTCGACTCCATCTATCTCCCGTTCACCGCCTCCCTCCTCTCTTCGCTTCCAGTTCACGAACTGTCACTTTCTACTACGAACCACATCGCGCCTTCTTTGTTGCTACCTCAGTTGAAGCTTCGAGACATCAAAGGTCTGTATTTTACTGGTTTTTTTTACTCTTTTGTGTTTAGATTTAGGTCAAATTATGGTTGATTCCTCTCTAACATCGCTATTGCAGTTGGCGACCTCTTCCCAACGCTCTCGCCCTTGGCTGCTTCTTCCCGGTGCTCACTCCTGCTCTACTTTAGGGTATGTTGCTGCCTCTTGTTGCTACTTTCTCGACTCTCTGCTACTGTCATCCCGCTCTATCTTTCTCAAACTCTCGTTCTCCAGACTATTGCTGACTGGACGAATTGCATTCCATCTTTGTTGAAATGTTGTCTCAATTGAATAATCGAGAATACAAAAGGTATGTTTTTTAAAGCTTTTCTTGCTCTATTGTGTTCAGATTTTGGTTCATTTGGGATGAATTTGTGCTGAAACTAAGTTGAAATAATGGTTGATTAGGGTTGTATGTGTTGATATGGTTTGATTATGATGAGTTTGGATTTTAGGGTTAGCCTTGATCTCCCAAATGTAGCTACTTTTTTATGTTTTTTCATCTAATTAGTTTTTTTCACATTAATTACTTAAAAGAAAATTTTTTCCTTTCAAATCTAAAAAGCTTTTCTCCTGTCATCGGATATATGTCATGACAAAATTCTTCACATGAACTAGCTTAGGAGCAAGCTGCCCTGTAGATATATTGAACTGCTGATGGAATCAAAGTCCCAAACAAAACTAGAAATCTCTTTTCCTTGAAATGGAATTATCTTCCATGAAGAAGCTCCAAGAGTATACACTACAACCAAAGCCAGTTCATTATCACTTGCAATGATAAGTTTTACATGCATGTAATCCTTGACCATGGGATCATAACCAAGGTCAATCTCTGCTTCCCGGAGGTAAACATAATCAGAGACATACTTGCAACCCTTTATCTTGGGAAAACACTTATAAGCATACTTGCAACCCTTTATCTTGCAAATATAATAAGAGATATAATCAGATGTAGAGATGAAATTCAAGACTTCATGAGCCGCTGGAAGATCATTATCACTTGAAGATGGAGGAAGCTCCTCCCAACTAACCAAAGTATGTACTGACATGTTGTCCATCAGCTTGAATCAAATCATCATCTGCAATATGTACTAACATCTTGTGTGTATGTGTATGTCTGTGTATTTTAAAATAAAAATAAAATTACCACGTGAAAAATATTATAAATTTTTATCATTCATGTATTTTGGAAGATTAATTCAATTAAGTCTATTTTCACATTTAATAAACTACTTTAAAAATATCATAAATTATTTTTTAATCCATTTAATTTTCAAACCGGTCCATCCGGTCTGTGGACCTGAAAAACCCGGGACATATATTTTGATCCCGGTCCGATCCATGATCCCAAGTTTCTAAAATTCCGATCCACCGGTCTTGGACTGGATTGGAATTTCTAGTCCAGTCTAGACCAGTTGGGCAGCCCTACCTCCGATAATAAAATGGCTCACCTTCTTGTCCAACTGATCTTCATTTAAGTGTTGAAGAACTAGAGACAATAGAGGGTACTCATAAGTCCAATTGTCAGTCCAGAAATTAATTGAATAACCATTGCCACTACTCCACCGTAACCCTGATTCAAACAAATGACGAATTGTCATCAGTTTTGACCATTTTCAGGATGAACATTGCTTCTTTTTATATTTAAGGATGTGGACACCCTTTCAGGTACTTCTTAATAACCACTCTAACCCAAATATTGGAAGTTTTGCCAATAATTTTTCACAAAAGCTTCATTTGAAGAGCAATGTTTATCGTCCCTCCTTTGTAGATACCCAGTCCTCCCGACATAGTATGCGGGCAAATCTTGTCCCAAAAAAATGCCGGTATACCTTGTCAAGATCTTTAAGAACATGAGAAGGAAATAGGAAAGATTGCATTAAAAAGACTAGTTGAGAACTAAGGTTGGACTTAATGAGGACCCTACACTCTTCAACAGATCGACAAATTAGAGGTTTTCCACTTGGTTAATGCTTCCTAGTTTGGGGAATTAGTAGTAAATACCCCACTTTGATAATTGGTTTGCAAAAATACCTAGTTTTGAAAACAATTGCATCCACATTTGAAAATTTGTAAAAATACCTTATTCAATTATCAAAACTATCCACCACTCCAAAAAATCAAGAAAAAAAAAGTAAAATATTTTAGGTATTTTTTATTTTTCTGATATTTTTAAATTATATCAAATTATCAATTAATAATAAAAATCTGGAAGTAAAAAAAAAAATTTCTCAATCCCCTTCCTAACTAATAGACTCGACCCCCAATCCAAACCCTAACCAAAACATTCAACCCCATCCCTCTCCGGCTCCCTCGGTCCCAACCCCAGGTCTCCGGCGCTCAGCCCCAACCCCAGATCTCCGGCGCTCAAACCATAGCTCGCGTCTCCGGATCCGTTGCTGCGCCTACACTTCCGCGCCCCCAACCAACCCAATCCCACGCCGAAGAAAAAAAAATCAGCCCGACCGTCGCCGCCCTCACCCTCCGTCGCTGTGCAAGCATTCCGGCACAATCAGTCTCCGGTTCCGGCCTCGACCCCAAGAGCAGACCAACCCTCCAGCTCCGGCTCCATCAAGCTACCCTGCGACTTGTCTAGTTAGAAAATCTCCCGAGTCTTGGAAACTCTCTCGAGTCTCGAATTTTCTTATGACCCTTGCTGAATTTTCTTAGAGTGTATACTGAAGCTACTGAATTTTCTTATGACCCTTGCTGGATTGGCGATGGTTGGTTACGGGATCTACTTGTTCGTTGCGTATGAGCAATTGTCGTCGGCTAATTTGGCACTTCAGATGGCGCCTGAGAGCATTGAGGAAGGAATGGTTCTACTCGATCGCCCCTTCCTTTCTTCAGTTGCTCTAAACATCAGTTTTTGGACTGACATTTCTTCAGCGTGGTATATATTCCTCTTGTATTGGTTTTATCTTAGATTATAGATTTGCTGAGTGGCATGATTCAATTCTCAATCTGGCTTATATGACCGTGTTCAAAAGAAGGTGTTGGATTGTTGCAATTCATATGTTAATTCCTGGTACTTATGCATTGATATGATTAAGGGTAGGAGTGAGGTAATACTGAGTTTCAGCTAGGATTCAGGCTCTATTGGATGCATTTGTTTGATATTTATGTGTCCTCACACTTTTATTGGACAAAACTGAATTTTGAGTCAAATATTTGTTTGAGTACTGTCTGTTAATGGCTTAAGAAACGTTCTTTGACCAAATATTTATTCTCTTGTTAGCATTATCATGTTCTTTCCTCTCTCTAATGTTATTTTCCTGCACGGGAGCCGCTTCTTGTACATTTGGTAGGAAATGGTTAAAGTGCATTTCTCCTAAAAGTTCATTTTACCAGTTGTGTGATGGATCTTTGTATTGGCAAATGTTAAAGCGATGTAAAGAAGGGATTAATACAATTTTTCTGGCAACTGAAAGGCAGTCCTCTAGAGATTCGAATTTAATTACCTGGTTTTTGGAAATTATTGTCTGTGGAATTCATCTTCATTGTTGTTTGAATTTGTGCAGGTACTTGAGACTATTGTTTGGAATCGACAAGCATAAGGGAGTTATCTTCGTCGGGGAAGAGTGGAAGCTCATTTTATCTAACGCAAGATGATCGTTTTATGATAAAGACGGTCAGGAAGTCTGAAGTTAAGGTTAGATGGAAATTCTTGATGTAGTGTAGTCCATTTCCATGGAATTTATTTCGAATCTTTGCAAAATATGATGTTGGTTATTCATCATACTAGGTTCTTATACGAATGCTTCCTATCTACTACCAACATGTTTGCAAGTACAAAAATACCCTAGTGATAAAGTTCTTCGATATGTCCGGTATAAGCCTGATCTCACCATCGTAGGAAGCTCGTGTTAACATGGATAGTGTTAGGAAAGCATGGGAAGATTAGGCTTTGTTGGATGTCGATTTTGCAGGGGACAAGAAGCTTGGTAAGGCAAAACAGGGTCTTGCTAAGGAGGCTGCAATAATGCTCATGGCTGCCTATGACGGGTTTTCGGCCCTTGAACTGTGCCTACACTATTTCCGCAACGGAGGTGGATGATATGGTGTTCTCGTGTGCGATTAGCAAGCTGAATATCAATGAGATCTCCGGGTTAATTATGTTCTTTTTTGGAATTATTTTTTGTTTCCTGTAGAAGTTTAAGCCTCATGAAATTTTGCAAGTTATGTAAGGAGAAGATGAGGGTAATGCTATGAAATTGGTCTTTGTGGACATGAATGGACACAAGTTTTGATACAATATGATATATGAAACTTTTATTTTGTGATTGAAGAAAGTGTTGTGTTGTATCTAAAATTGCAAGATTTCTTACTTTGACGAACTCGCATATTCATCATGTTCTAGAGATTAAGACACCAAATGCAATGTTCAGAGAAAACAATGTGCCAAAACTAGATCGTTAACTAGCCAGATGATCCCATAAACTGTAGTTGTTCATACCCATGACTGCAATAACAATCAATCGATTACACACTTCCTGTCAACGTTCATAATTGGCATTGTCAACGTTGATATTCATTCTGTCAATTTGATACTATTATGGTTTCAAGACATATAATGACAATACTTTTGTAAATATGGCTAATAATCCAGTAGATATGATTTACCGTATCTTTAGTCAATCTCTCCCCGATTATAGCTTCAATCCTGTCAACATAAATCTATAGTCTTGTCACTATAAACATTAATCCTGTCAGTGTAAATAAATAACTTTGTCATCTTGGATATGCCTTTAATTTCTAGTTATGGTATGGATAAAATCATATCTTTATTCTCTTCCCTATTATAGACTCCATCCTGTCATTATTAGTTATCTGGTTTGTCATAAAAAAACTATATCTTGTCAAAAACAAATATATTCTTGTCAATTTTTTATTTTCGTAATAAGGCAATGATTTTCATCCGGTTAGTTTTATTATTCTTAAATTTCTGAGAAAAATATATTTAAAACATTATTTTAATATATATTTTATTTTTTTAATATATTTTTTACTTTTCTTTTAATTCATAATTGTCCTTTAAATGATTTTTACATTTAAATTTAAAAGTAAAATCAATTATTATTTTTTAGCACAAATGACCTATTTTTTAGCACAAATAACCCACCTATTCTATTTTTGCTATTCTCATAAAATAGGTATACTTTTGCAAACCGAACACCGATTTGGTGTATTTCTGCAAATCGGCCTCCTAGTTTTCATAACAACGTTAGCGAATGTATCTTTGTTAATCTTACCATTAATGACAAGACACCCTAAATATTTTGCGAGAGTATACTGGAGTGTGAAACCCCCAAAGTTGTCGTTATAAACCTAATAGTTTCTTTAATAGTACTCGATGACACTTGAAAACTAGATTTATGTTGTTTAGCTTTTTGACCTAAAAATTTACAGTACCAATTTAGAATATCTGAAATTTTTTTGCACGATGATAACAATGCCTTATAAAAGATCATTGTCATCAATAAATGTTAAGAACGGAATTTTCATCCCATCCTTGGAAAAGCGAATCTGAGCATCCTTGTTAGAGTTAACCTCATATTGAAGAGAACAAGCCAAGACTTGACAAAAAAAGAATAATGATGAAAGGAGACAACAGATCTCCCTATTGCGTCCCCCGTTTAGGGAAGAATTGGTTCATTGATTCATCATTAACCAGAATAGAGTATGAGACTATGGACAAACATTCAAAAATCTACACAATAAACTTCTCATGGAAACCGAATATTTGTAAGATTTTGTGTAGAAGGGGTCATTCAATACAATCATAGGCCATTTTCATTTCTAGCTTAAGAGCTAAACACCCAACTTTTCATTTCTTGGATTTGAAAGCATGAAATTCCTCATGAGCGATGAGGATATTATCATGAATAGACTGACCTTTGGTAAAAAGCTACTTGTAAAGGATAAATTAATTTATCGGAAATTGGTGCCAACCTTGCTATAAAGTTTTTTAATATAACCTTGTGAATAATATAGCAGCTGCTTATTGGTCGATAATGGTTGACGGTACAAGGAATTCACCATTTTCTTTTTTATTTACTAGTAGTTTAATTGATGAGTGACAACTCCGTCCGTTCGTTTGGTTAACCAAGCATGTTTATGGATTCATTTGATAGTTATAAGTTTTTAAGAGCTTTTAATTTTGATGTTATATAGTTTTGGATGAGTCAAAACTTTATTAGAAAAACGAAAAACTTAAAGAATATATGTACGAGGATTTCAATAGTGACAAATCCAAAAGTTTTCAAAGCATTTTTTTAAATATATCTATAAATCTATCAACCAATTTACATTATTTAAGGTTATCAAATATCTTATTAGCATATAAATAGATTTAACAATTTAACTTACCATTATTTTACATAGCAAACCTATCTACCCTAACAACTTCGTGTTACAAAAAGCACTCTAAATTTAATTATATCTAATGCCTTTTGATTTATAAATGTGTGAATTAAGATATTTATACAAATACCATAAATCTCTTAATTCACACATCTATAAATCAAAAGGCATTAGATATAATTGAATTCACAAACCCAATCACAAATCTCCTTCATAGCTTGAGGACAATTAAAGAGATAAACAAATATTTCACCGATTTAAGTTTCCTATGACATGCTATTTGGGAACTCGAAAATAATGTTATATTTAATAAAAGGAATATAAATGGGACTAATACGTGTCATTATACTAAAATAATGGTGGAAAACTGGTCTCAAACTCAGCAGGGAGAAATCTAACAAAAACAGCGTAGAGTCCCCAACAGGAAACGACCACCTAGAGGCGTCTACAAAATAAATGTAGACGACTGTGTCAAACCGTCGGAGAATTGTAGTATAGGAGGTATAATTGGGAATAATAATGCTCAGGTCATTGATATTTTTTAGATGCAAACTTCGAAGGGCTCAGTTCTACAAACTGAAACTAGCTAGGGCTATATGTACTAGTGTTAAGCTGACAGTTGAAAGAGGAATCAGGAATATCATCGTAGAAGGAAACAATCTTAGAGTAATAACTGAAGGTTTATTAGATACATTAAGCGGAATTTTAGATCATATTTAAACATCTAACTATAGGATCTTCATGCATAATTGATAGATCAATCATTGTTAGAGAATATACCTGTTGATGCGTGAACCGGATTGAATTTGGATGGAATCGGAAGAGATCAAAAGCCTCAAGCTTAACTTCTCTAATTAGTCCACACGAGTCCGGTATCTAGTTCTCCTTTGCCTTCGATTGTTAGGACGAAGGTCGAAAGACAAGCAGTCGAATTGACTGGGATCGTGATGGTTACAGTTTTGGTCTTAAAAATTGGCAACTAATTTGCCTTGGGTGCCTTTGATTTCTCACGTACAATCCCAACTCTCAAAGAGCGCAAATGAATTGTAAGAATATATTAGCTTTTACCACGTTTTGCCTTTTGTAACTCTTTGCAACTTATTACAAAAGGAACGGAATGGCAACAAAACAACTTAAATGCTTAACATGTAATACCCAATCCACCTCTTATACTTATTATTTTAGAAGCAATCCTTTTCTTAAATTTGCACCACGTGTCAAACCCTGAGTAACCCTAAGAATTCCTCCCTGCAGCCTCTCTCCCACGTTCTCCTTCAACTGCCCACACAATTACAAGTTGAAATTGGTTTTTATCTTGCACGTTCTATAAGATGTTTATCTTCTTCACAATTTGAAATTGGAGGCGGTGCGCAATCGGTCCACGACCGGAGGGAGATTGGTGGGCGCATGGGCGGCGATGCAGTCGATGAGGGATGGAGGCGGCAATCTAGTGAAGCCGTTGCACAATTAGGTGGCGGGCAGAGGCGGGGGAGGCGACTCAGTCGGGGACGGCGGAATTAGTGGCAAAGGAGGGCGGCGACAGTCGGTGAGGGCTAGAGGTAGCAATCGGGTGGAGCCGTGGCACAATTAAGTGGCCAGCAGTCCTATAATTTTTTTTTTTTGGGTTACAGTACAACAACCTTGTATGGAGGAGGGTTGACTGGAGGGAGCACGAGGGAGGAGTTCGAATGGCGAGTGGCGAGCGCTAGGGAGGAGGGCCGACTGGACGCTGGCATGCCGCGAATAGAGTGACTGAGATCCGAGAGAGGAGTTTGAGAGGCGAGATCTGAGATTGAGGAGACTGAGAGACGGCGAGCACAGGAGTGTCGGCGGTGGTGGGTGGCGACCGGTGAGGCGCGACCGACAAGCGATTCCCAGAGAGGCGAGATCTGAGAGAGAGGAGATTGAGAGGCGGCGAACACAGGAGTGCCGACGGTGGTGGGTGGCGACCGGAGAGGCGAGACCGACGGCGATTGAGCGCGATGGAGGAGGTCCGACTGGAGGGGTGAAGGCGTGAATCGAGAGACCAAGGTGGCGACTGGCGAGGACTAGAGGAGATTGAGAGGCGAGAGTGGGGGATTGAAAGAGAGAGAGAGGACTAGAGGAGATTGAGAGGCGAGAGGGGGGGGGGGGATTAAAAGAGAAAGAAGCGTATTCAGAGGGAGTACTGTAGATCAAATCTCAATAGGTACTAGGCACGCACCGCACGCCTCCATTTCTTTATTTCTTTCCTCTTTTTTTTTTTTTAAATCAACACAACACGGCCCAATTTCGGTCTGATCCGGAATTTCCGGTCTGGTCCCGGGTTTGGACCGGAACCCGGAATTCAGATTTCCTTAGACCATAGACCAGACCGTAATAATCCCGGTCCGATCCAAGACCGTAATTTCCGGTCTGGTCCCGGTCCGATTCCGGTCCGATCCAATTTTTGCTCAGCCCTAGATGTAAGACACTTAATTGATTCCCAAGAGTCATCGTTACATCCATGCCAAAGGTTTTTTGAGTAGCTCAGGAGTTGCATACTTACACGTATTGAGTGCAATTTTTTTTCATAGTTGCTTGGCAGATTTTATTTCAGCCGTTAAAAGGACTCTATCGATCCCTTTTTTGCTTCTGATTAAGTTAATGTCGTAAGTTAATGTAGTGATTGTTATTGTTACCATTGATGCACATATTTTTCATTTGCAATAACACATTTCCATGATTTTATGCCAAGGAGTTTTGAAATATATGCACTTGGTTGAAGCAAGGTTAAGTGACCCTTTATTTTATTTTTTTAGTTGATACTTATCCCCATGTTCGGGTTTCGTCGCTTTTGACCCCATTTTTTTAGTTGATACTTATTCTGTTTGGGCTCCGATTAGATTACACACAACCTTAGAACGAGTATAAATATAAATCATGCATTTTCTGCAGCCCGTTTCACATGCATGATGTGAAATCTATTATGGTTATGAAATCAATTTTCAATATCAAATACAATGGGAATAAAAAAAACCAAACATACTCGATGTTCAACCCGTCATATATTTAGACTAATTTCCGAACTTAGTTTTCTTAGACAAAAACTATAAGGTGTGGAAACGATCGATTTACTATTTTTTTTTATTAAATTTGAGGTATTGATCATCTTGAGAAAACACTTCACCATGATAACAAAATATTTCGAAGAATGACGAGACAAGAAACATAGGCAAAATGACACATAATAGATTTCGGTATTTTGTGGGGTATGTCAAACTCGGTCGAAAATATTCCGAACATGGTTCGGGAAAAGTACTAGTTCAATTCATTCACAAAAGCGCAAAATAATTTAATCAGGGGAGATGAAAGAATGTGTAAATCTAATTATTTATTTCTCAAATAAATAATATATGGTTATTATTTATTTCTTAAATAAATAATATATCTTCCGTCAACTCAAAGTTAAATTCAATTCATTCACAACTTAAGTTCAATTAATTCACAGAACCGCAAAATAATTTAATTAGGGGAGATCAAAGAATGTGTAAATCTAATTTAGGCCGATTTGCAGAAATACACCAAATCGGTGTTCGGTTTGCAAAAGTATACCCGTTTTCTGAGAATAGCAAAAATAAAATAGGTAGGTCATATGTGCTAAAAAATAGGCTATTTGTGCTAAAAAATAATGACTGATTTTACCTTTAAATTTAAATATAAAAATCATTAAAAAGAGTATTATGAATTAAAAGAAGATTAAAAAATATAAAAATATATATATATATTAAAATAATGTTTTTAGTATATTTTTCTCGGAAATTTAAGAATAATAAAACTAGCCAGATGAAAATCATTCCTTATTAAGAGAATCAATTATTGACAAGGATATATTTGTTGTTGACAGGATATATGTTTTTTATGACAAATCAGATATCTAATAATGACAGGATAGGGTCTATAATAGGGAAGAGAATAAAGATACGATTTTATCCATACCTTAACTAGAAATTAAAGGTCTGCCCAAGATGACAAAGTTATTTGTTCCAAATGACAGGAAAAATGTTTATAGTGACAGGCTGCATGTTAATTCTGACAGGATTAAACCTATAATCGGGGAGAGAATCAATGAAGATACGGTCAATCATATCTTTAGGATTATTAACCATATTTACAAAACGATTGTCAATATATATCGTCAGGATTATTATCCATAATGACAGGATAAATGAGGTTCTTGACAATCTTAAATATGAATACTGACAGGATTTGATCAAAAATCGGCGGGAGATTGCGTAAAGATACGGTTTTGACCTAAATCACAACAACCATATTTTTAACCCTAACCGCTTAGTAGGACCGCCCCCACGAGGAGGAGCTCGATTGGAGAGTAAGGATGAACCATGACCCAATTAACTGCCTTTTTATACACAAATCCACAAAAGAAATGAAGAAACTCGGCACTACAACCAAGCGTGGCCAAAACAACACAAATCTTACCAAATTGGAATTAAAATCAAGGAGATCTGGACAACAATTACACAAATTCAGCAAGGCATATGCCGAAATTGTTAGTATGAGGAGATATTGGAAGAGATTTGGACAGAAACCTAGGGTTACGTTTGAGAGGAATTTTTGCACCTTTGGTTGGGTTTTGGTGTGCGTAGCTGTGAAACACAGAGGGAGTGGATTCACCGTGACCGGAATCGGATCCCGGGGAACAGGATGTGGCTCCACTACGGGTCCATGGTGAAGAACCCAAACCATGGGGGGCTGCAGGGGGAGTTTGGGGGAGGGCGGATTGGACCATTGGAAGGTTGATTCCACCAACAGAAGGTGGATAGGGCAATCCAAACCACGGCTCAGCCATAGCGGAAAGAAGCCCAAAATGCATCAGACGCGAGTAGACGGATCGAGTTGCCAGAAAAGAAGGGAGACGAAGCATCCTCTCCGGACTCGAAGGGAACCCAGGAGGAGAGAGGGGGACGAGACCCAACGCAAAGGCAGCCAGGGTTGGGTTGGGGCGGCCGAAGCCGAGGTGAGGCGGCCGAAACCGGAGTTTAGCGGCCGAAGCCAAAACCGAAGTGATTTGATTGAGATAGAGTGGTAGCATACTACATAATTATTAGTCAATGAAAGAAAAACACTCAATTGGGTATTATTATTTGATTATTTAATATAATTTAAAAATACCAGAAAATTGAAAAATACTTAAAATATTTAACTTTTATTTTTTCTGATTTTTTGGGGTGGTGGATAGTTTTGATAATAAAATAAGGTATTTTTGTAAATTTCCATATATTGATACAATTGTTTTCAAACCTAGGTATTTTTGCAAACCAAATATCAAAGTGGGGTATTTAGTAGTAATTCCCCTTATTTATTTCTCAAATAAATAATACTCCCTCCGATTTTTAATATAAGGCATTTGACTTTTGAGCATGTACTTTAAGAAGTTAAAACTATGTAAAATATTAATTTTTTAATTAAATTTTTTTACATTATAATGTAAAAAAAATTATTTAAAAAAATTAATATTTTATATAGTTTTTATCTCCTTAAACTACGTGTACAAAAGTCAAACGTCTTATATTTCCAATCGGAGGGAGTATATGTTTATTATTTATTTCTTAATAAATAATATATCTTATTAATAATATATAACATTATATATTACTAATCAACCATCAATCCTATTGATCTATTCCGCCAACTCAAAGTGTGTGACCTCATAGGACTCATTTATAATAGTCATGGACTTGAACTGTTCAACCTCATTAATCGTAGTTGGCTTCTAGCAAAGCACTACAACTCCTGAAATAATCGGATTGTATATCTATATCAATTGTTCTATTCCAAGTTTAGTCATTGCACATTAAATTAAAGGACACGATTTCTTCAATAACAACTATTGAAGATAAGACGACGAAAGTGCCTTGGGAAATACTCAGAACGATTGAGGAAATCAACCATCTGAAGAGATGTTTCAACAACATCATCTTTAGACACTGCTTCAAATAATCTAATTCATGTGCGGACTTCATTGCTAAGTCTAGTGATACTTATAATATGATTATCCACCCTTTGAATAGAGAGCTTTGAAACATCATCTAAAGGGATGATCAAGATTGATCTTTGGTTTCCAAAGACTTTCTAATTTTTGCTTACTGTAAAAAAAAATGATAAAAATAAATAAATAGATGTGTATCTTCATTCAAAGAGATGTTAATTAATAGGTGCGGGATTTATTTTGGAAAAAAAAATCAATTTTTGGATGTAATCTGACCCGACACGACCTACCCGAACCCAGATCCGACCTTAACCCGAAAATCTAGTGTCATGCACAACTCAATCCCGATCCCGTCCCATTTTTACCTGATACTCGAATGGACTCAATCCCGATCCCGAATCCGACCCAACTCAAAATTCATTTGACCTGAACTTATCTGCCCGAAAAATTACCCGACGTGAACCGAACCCGACCGAACTTACCATATACCCGACATATAATCCGATCTGACATATGACCGAACTCGAATGGATATACATGAACCCAATCTGAACAGCCCGATTGCCACTTTTACGTGATTATATCCATTTATGAAATGAAATGAAATGATATGATGTAAATAGTAAATGGTAGACCGACGTACTTAGCATTTTTGTCACGGCTATAAAAAGGAAGAGTCTAGAACACTATTGTTGGGCATTACAGCTACCAACTAACGTTCTAAACACTCACTGATCGCTTTCTGTCCTAGAATCTAAGATAGATAGTACTCCTACTCCGTAGTAGATTAGATACACACCACCGTACACAGGTAGGGGGTACTAAAATACAAAGTTGATAGGAGCTCCCATCCATAGTTGGGCTTGGGCCCACTTATGTATAGATCTAACTACGGTATCAGCTATCAAATTCAGTCTGACATGGACCGCACCCCCCATCTACCAATTCAGTTGTTCCTTCCATCAGCTAATAAAGTAGCTGCTGAAAATTGCAAACCTTAAATCAATCAGTTCATGTGGCGGCTCCGTTGAGCCGATCAAGCCAAAGCCAACTGATTACCTGGCAGCCACATCATCTTCTCATCTGCCAACGTGGCAGCCTAAGATGAGCCTTGATGTGGAGTGCCCTGCCCTTTCATCGTTTGAGAGGGGTAATTTCGTTGGGGCGCACTCTTCCTTCAATGCTTTTTCCTGTTTTTGATGTTACATCTCCCAACTAGGTTGTTATTCAAGTCGAACGAACCGAATATTATTGGTTCATATTCCGCTCATTTAAAAACGAGTGAAACTCGAGCCGAGTGTAATATTGTTTATGAAATGAACGAGCTCGAGTCAAGCATTTTTCGAGCATTAAACAACCCTATTTGCTCATAACACAGTAAAAATAAAATTTTTTAAAAATCTCACAAAATTCAAGTTATTCGAGCTTAAATCGAGCAAACAAAACCTTGAACTGAGCTTAAAAATATGCTCATACTCGGCTTGTTTAGAAAATGAACAAGCTCGAGCTAAGCTTTTACCAAGTCGAGCCACAGCTCAAGCTACTCTGCTCATATAACAGCCCTAACATCAACCTACATTGTGCTTTGGTTCTCAAACTTGGGTTCGCCCAAGTGGATCTTTTTTTCAGTGTAAATTGGTTCAGAGACACTGAAATTTTACCATTAAAAACCAAAATCACATCTAGAAAATGATACAGGTGAATGATTAATCCATGTTGGAAAAAATAACATAAATATGTGTATTAAAATTTCACTGCACTATAACCAAACACAGGATCAGGACCCTACAAAATTTTGCAGCACAGACTGACTGGCCGATGATTCCCCCAAACTGAAAGCATCTTTACGGTACAATCAAGTAGGTTAGGCTTGTAATAGTATTGTCATTCCGCAACGCTTGTTCTCTTTTCAAGCAAGGATTCCAGAAATGCCGAGCATAATTTGGTGAGCGGTGGGAGACTATAGGACGGACCAGAAAATATGGTCTCCCAAGGTCTTTCAGATGGTAAGATGGGAGAATCATCTGAGTTTTTCTTGGGTTCGAACTTTGGAAGCTCGCCGTACAAAGCAGTGTAACCAAATTGCTCTGCATTATGAAACAAAAACAAACAGATCATTCTAAGTATTCTATGAAGCAAAACCAAACAAGTGCTATGAATACCACAAAAAACAACTGATGTCCCACGCAATAAATGGAACTAGAACATTAAGCACACACCCTCCAAAGCGAGTCAAATACTTGAATGTAATATAACAAATGGGAAGTCGGAAATAAATAAAAAAAAGAATATCAGAGGAGATTAAAGACAAGGAGCGGAAGCATAATGTACCTGCTTCGTCTTCAGCACTATCATTTTGGCGTATCAAATTTAATTCTGTTGCGTCTTTGTTGTAAGGGTCAAACACGATATACTCATGTTCATTATTGATGTATGTGAGTAACAAGGTTGGTTTTTCTCCAGATGAGGCATATACTTCAAAAGGAAGCTTGCTTGGTTGAAGAAATGTCAGACCACCTCCATTAGCCTAAACAATTATATCATTAAATCAGAATACAGAAGCAGCAAATCCAACATGATCATCAGTGAAATGCTAGGAGGGATCACGTGTGCAAGGGGGCAAAGGGCAAGTGATGACACTAAGTTGAGCACGTTTTAAATGGCACCAAAGACGTTGACCAATGCAAGCTATTAAGTTTTTTTCTTTTGGGGCTCAGAAGTTGCAGGAAGTACGTAAACATATGGACATGTCTACTTCATTTACTAAACCAAAAAGAAGGGTTTATGTGCTTGCAAAACACAACGTAACTGCACCATCTGAATGAAGCCCAACGCACAAGACACATATAGCAGGATGAAGAAAAGAGATTTGATACCTTTCTTACAGACCAAGAAGCAACAGGATCTGGATTACCAGCATTGAATAATAAGATTAGGCCATCTCTTGGGCATACAACACTACCCTGAGAATCAAGGTGTGCGGACAAGTTTGGAAGAAGTGCGAGAACTGCAAAAGTTGCAGTGTTTTCCAGGCAAGTAACAGCTGCATAAAGGAAATTGAATGTTACCACAAGCTGAAGCATCTGAGCTACTGGTTGAGCTAAAAATCAGGAAGAACACAAAACAGGCATCAAGAGCACAAATACTGAACACACAGGAAGAGAAACCAAGGAATATACCCCTGGAGTTTACTCTCCAGGACAAGTTGGTAACCAACCTAACTGACTCTTAGGCAAAAACCAAATACAAAACACTAGCAAATTCCTTAATGTCATCCACTTGTCACCCTAACAAACCTCCTTTACAGCAATATAACTAAATTGAGTCCACATTGTTAGCTCAGCTTTGAACCTTCCAGAATATTCTATTCATACGTAGCAACAACAATTATCAACATGCATTCAATCTAAAGAGCTTTTTATATCGGAACAAGAATAATAGCATTACTAACCTTGCACTTGAAGCTTATACGACCATTCCAAGGACAAATTTGACAAATTCCAAATGCCTAATTGGGGAGTTGTACCATGGGAAGCTGAGAGAAGATATTCTGAGTTTCCAACAAATAAAAGGCTGCGAATAGGCTGCAAAAACATTAGACGAAAATGTCAAAGTTTGAAGGAAAAATTTACATGAGCCCTCAGTTAAAGTAGTTTAGAGAAGTAAAGAAAACCAACTGAAAATGTATAAACATGGATAATTAGATATTGACTAATTTGGAAATTGATTGTTAATGATGTTCTATACTCTCTTTCCTCACATGCTCTCCATCATTCATGTTAGTTCTCACTATATAAGATAATCCTCAATTTCAACATTCATATGCAAGTAGAAAAAAAAAAACAAAGATCATTTGATACATCCTCCTTATCTTTTTTTGTTACTCGAAAACAAAGTTTATCCTCTAAAAATAACAATAAATAATGAGGTTATAGCCAATAATTTATGAACTGTTTAAACAAATATTCACATAGATTCACAAGGGTTTTCTTTGTTTAAAATTTTGAAGAGGTTTAGTTTTTCTCTCAAGATTAACTGGATCGATTCTCTTTTCCATATGCGAGGAACAAAATCCACTTTGATTCCCTCCTGCAACAGGCTAATCATATCTCATGATTCCCATGCTCGAATCGTTTGGTACATGGATATTATGAATGTAGTTCACATTTGAAAGTAAACTATTCCGTTTATCCTCCCTATTTAACTAAACAAACCCTACTCTGATAGAATTTCCTCCCATTGGCTAGGAAGGTATCCTTTTCCTTGCCTGAATTGTGGTTCCATTTGGATTTTAAAATGGCAAAGGTAGAACATAACTCTAAACAATACATGTGATGAATTTATCAATGAAAATGTGTATGTTATAGGTCTTTCTTGCAACAAAACCATGCAAGAAAAGTAAAAATTACCGCAGAAGATTCCACAATTACAGCCACGAGATAGTTCCTCTCAGGATCCCACAAAGTAATCACAGTCTCAGCAGCCACAGCAAGTACAGATCCATCAGCAGAGAACGCAGCAGCTGTCATGGGCTTTTTTCTGCATTAAAATAGAGAACAAAATGTTGACAGTCAGTAAACAGATTAATTTGTATTTAAAGATTATATAGAAAATTGAACAAGGAGATGGTTCATCTAAAAAAAAAAAAAAACTAGTCAAAAAGTGTATCTAGTGAATAATACTTTTTCAGTTTTAGAAAGTACAAAAAAAAATCTTACTCCAACAGTACGTATCAAAAGTAAAAAAGTAAAAGTGGAAGCTTGTCAAGAGAACCATACTTATATGACCCAACAGAATGGCATGTCCAGCCAGCATTTTCAAGAGCTTGATCTTTGCCATTAATTGTGTGATTGTGAACCCAAACCTGAGCAGGCAAAATCAAACAAACGAACCTTGAAGATCTGAGCTATAATATATTATAGAAATAGGAAAGAGCATAAGTTCTTACCTTGAAGTCGCCACCATGAGAAGCACTGGCTACCATGTTAGAAGCAGGATGAAAAGCAATAGCAGAAATAGCAGCATCCCTGCAAAATTGCAACAATAAATATCTCTAATAAGAAAAAACCAACTTGGAAGGCGTTATTTTAATAAAAAACAACAATTTGATGACATCATCAGAAGAGAGACGTCCATGGAAGGGGGGGGGGGGGGGGGGGGGGGAATACAGCCACATCTGATGGGTATGGAAAGTTTAATTGAAGGTTGTAAAATGTATTTATGAAAATATACAACTTCCTTTGCATTTCATTCATTTTATGCAGAACCTGGAAAACTCACCGATGCGGTTCATAAACAATAGTTGACAATTTAAATTCCTTCTTATGTGATTCACACGCCCAAAACTTCAGGCTGATAAGTCCTCCCACGCCATCCTCTGGGAGTCTGGTTTCAGCCGTGCACATCACAGAACCATCAGGTGAAAGGGCAATTAAACTCACCACTATCTGCAAAGAAAACAAGCTAGAAGATTTACAAAATCACTCCACACACAAACCTTTCAGAAAAGATAAGAGACTTAGTGATCAATTAAAATTAAATATGTTGATTTGATAACAGAATGTAATATTATAAATAAAATAGTAGCATAGGAAACAGGATAGAAGTCTACCCTCAAGAGAAGAGAAACTAAAAGCTACTAAGGGGGTGTTTCAATGCCTACTATTTTGTCAAATGATCGTTGAAAGGATTACTAGATGATTCCTACTCCAGTCTAAAAATCGCTCTCTTTTTCATACTCCTTTCTTTTTATGTACTTCCCTTCCCTTCCATTAAGTAGACAATCATTGCTGCACACATATTTTCCTAGATAAACTTCATAAGCAAGAATATCAGATGCTAAATTCATATTTAGCTATAAGACCTTCCAGAAATAACAGCACATGCTCAACTCATTTTCCAAGGTCTTCCTTTACTGTGAAAGGAAAAGCTCAGGTTTGTTTAGCTTCAACATAATTGAACTTTGTAACCATGAGTATAATAGTGCTTTATGAAGTTGTTCTGCTCTTAATAGCTACTACATCATGAGCATCAATAGGTTTGCTTGTGATCATGGCATAAAAATATTTACAAAAAAACCACAATAAAAAAGAGAAGTTGAAAACCTCCATAAGCAAAAACAATTAAGCAATATAAAGCGAAAGAACTCCATTCACAAACATGAAAGGGTCCTAGAATGGCACCCCGAATGTAGCCATTAGTGTCCAACCATGGCCACAACTTAACTGCCACAACTAGGCACAGCCATCAATGTTGTGTTGGTGAATTTGAAACATATACATTATTCCTCTCAAAGTTATTAGTACAGTTTCACCAAATAGGTCATTAGCTTACTCAAAGAAAACAAAAGGTCGGCAAAGTTTTGCTTGTAGATAGACAAGAGTTGTTCCAATAATTGTGCACCCAAGGCATGGTCTCTTTGGCCAAAGCTTTATTTTCGACTTGATTGGGGTGCATTTGAGATATATTGTTGATTATATGATAGAGTTCCTTTTAAGTTGGGCACACCATTTGTCAAAGTCTCTAGTAGCATTATATGTTTAATTTACAATCAATTGGGGCCTTTTTTTGGAGAAAAGTTGAGGGATTTTTTTACACAGTATATTTTCTTGTAGATAGCAAAAGAAACTTCATCAAGGACTTAAACATTCTCCACCATACATACACAAGCATATTACGCAAGTGAATTAAACACGTCAAAAACTAGTCCTGGTTCAGACTAATGGTGTGCCAGTTAAGATGCAAGAAAGAGAAGGAGAGGGGAAAGAGTGATTTACTGTAATATCATCACCAGGTTGATAATTCCTTTCACAGATTTGAACCTGAAAAACAGCACTCAACCAGTTAGCAATTAGCACGTAATGAATGATCAAGTGATATTTCAGTTTTAAAAAAGGATAACTAATCAGGTCTTTAAAACAATAACACCACTTGGTGCTTCCACTAGAATCAAGGAAAAAAGGAATATCCTATCTACTAGATTGGAAAGTCAAAAGTGCAATATGATAAAAAGAAGACCTTATCAGTATAGATCACTTCAAAAGAATATATATATATATATATATATATATATAACTCTGTATCATGCTTGTGTCTTTAGCCGAGTAAAGTATTTTCTAAAGTTAAGCATAGGTATACTACTCATCAAGTAATCGTTTAATTAACATGTTCATTATAATTACAACCTCATAATTTATCACAGGTTTTCTTATCAGATTCTTTAATCTTAGGATATTAGGATTTTCATCCACCATTACATAATTATCCAAGTTTGAAATGTTGTGAACCTTTTTATTCTCTTACGAATATCAAACTACTAAAATAACATAATTCTTAAAAGAATTGCATGATTAGCCACTTGCCGTACTGTCGTTAAATTTCTGCAATGAGTTTTCCACACATTTTAGGGCCATGGTCAATGTCCAACATGTTCGTTCAGGCCAGGCTAAGAGGCAGGGACTGTCATTTTAGATATTCTCATTGTCCATATGCACCCTTTTGGGGGCCAGACATACCGGGTCTAGTTTGAAGTTATATAAGATATTATCATTTTACTGTTTTTACAAGATTTTCTATGTCTATTATGTTCATCTCTATGGAATACCACAAAAATATATAAATTAAATCTTGCGAGTACCTGAGTAGAATTTTTTTTAAAAAAAACAATTACCAGCTTTCACACATTTATGCGGGGAAATGACACTTTCTTGTTCTCCTCTTTATCTCTTTTCCTAATACTTGTATTTATATGTATTAACACCTTCCTCGGTAATATTAATAAAATATCTTGCTCAGCTAATAACATAACTGTTTGGGGACTTCTTAATATACTTTAATTCACCTAGAGATGGGCCCGGTTCAATGGGTCGACCTGTGATGGGGGTGACGAGTACAAGTGAATCTCCACGTACGGTAGAATTGTGACCCATCGGGACATGACCTGAGCCCATCTCTAAATCCTCCTATTTGGCTAACAATGAGATGGTATCTTTTAGCTAATTATGTCAAGCTAAATGACTAGAATTCATAGCATCCAGTGAACCTAAAATTTGTGAGTTAACAATCAAATTCTAGAGATATATACTCCCTGCAAAACATGTCCCTTTTGGTTATTGCACAATTTTAAGGGAAACCAACAAATACACAATAACACCCTCATTTATTAGACTGATTTTTTACTTTCTCAAAAACTACGACTACTAATCCACTAATAATTACAAGGGCATTTCCATAAAGTAAAGACCAAAATACCTACAATGACGTCATTTTTTAGGAAAAAGCACTAATATGATATATTTGCCAAGCGAAGGTAGTATAGGATAACCCACAAGCATAAGGGAATTGTGCAGAATATACCTCTGAAATCTCACGATTATCAAGCAAGCTATAAAACTGGATGCAATAATGGTCTGTAGGCAAGCAAACTAGCCCAGCTGCTTGATCAAAGGCAAATCCATTACAAGATTCATTGCCTGTGTCCAAAAAAGAACAAGGAAGCTGCAGAAATGGACCAATATATCTCAGAATTTGGCAGCATGTAACATAATGTATCGTCTTTAGAGGGGTCAAATCATAAGAAGAAAATTCAAGGATTTAGCGTTTAAAACAAAGTGCCAATATTTCAAAGCAAACAACCCTGAGTTATAAAAGTATTTAATGGATCATGGTAGAAAGGATGCATTCAAACAGATTATAAATGATCTCGAAGATCTCAAAAGGAATTAACTTCAGTGCAGTATGTGAGTTAATATATATATATATATATATATATATATATATATATATATATATATATATATATATATATATAAACTGGTTTCTAATTTGTTTGACATCTAAAAGAGCTGAAACCCTCCACTTTGAAGCTATACAAGGTGATGTATTCTCTAGTCTAACAAGACTAAAATTGTCGAAAGAAATAATGCAGACTGATTGTGGACTTTAAGATTAGAAGAATAAGTAATCACTAACCTTGATCCCTGAAATGGACTTTAAGATTTCTAGTGATGGCATCTTTAGAAGAAGAATCCGATTATCTTCACAAGATATCTAAAGACAATCATATTAGAAAAAGGAAGGACGTATTTAGATCAAATTCAACAAAAGTAATGTAGTGACAAATAAATTAGAAATACTCCATATCCTGTAAGGGAAAAATAATTCTAAAATATAAAGTATGTATGACATTTTGGGATTAATTACAGATTTCATCTAAAACTATCTTCTTCATTTTTAGTAAAAATTTGTAAGTAGAAAAAGAACATCATCAACCAGGAGATCAGTTCTTACGGATGAAAGAAGAGGATCGGGAGAATCAACAAAATACAGGAGAGGTGAACCAATTCGTGGTAAAAACTTCCTCTTCCCCGTTTCTAGTTGCCAAAGCACAAGGACTCCATCAGTTCCACCTATACACGAATAAAGAAAGAAGACATCCTTTTTGTGAATAAAGCATATAGCAAAATAAGGCAACTTCTGCTCAAAGTAAGAGAAAAAATAATAGAAATTCAATCACGACGCAAAAATGTGGAGCCAAAATGTTTCACATCACTCCTTTATTTTTAATTTGCAACACCACACAATGCATCCAGGGACTAAAGTCGCTCCCCAGGAGAGCTGAGGGTTAACCCAAATGCTGTATTTAAGAGATGACTAAGGCTCTTTCAATGTGGTCTGGTCGGGGGTGCTACCCGTTTCATGCCTAGCTCACATTTTCAATTAATCAATTTGACTTCAACCTAAAAAATCATGCAATGCATATGCAAATCACACTGACAAGTAACACCAAATAACACTAGTCAGGACTAATGTGCATGCAATAACATCCACAAGTAACCTCAAATAACACTATTATTGACTAATATGGCTCATCACTTACATAACATTAATGTAAAAATTCAAGTCATTTCTATCCGTGATTCTCAAACCCTAACGTAAGACATATGTTTGACTTGCAACTCAACATGTAATTTCTACACTACTACTCTTAGTGTATTCTCTCGCTATTGGACACTTTCTAAAACACTTTCATAGCACAAGTTGACAATCTCAGAACCTAAACTGAGGAAATATTCCACATCTCCTGAGTCTAGAAGATGGAGAATCTTCAAACCTCTGCCTTAACTATGAATGACAATTTTGACCATTTTTCCTCTGACATTCTCCTAATTTAATTGATGTATCTTGGAAGACACAAAGAAATGGGTAGCCTTCAGAAACTAATTCTCAAGTGATGGGTGGTAACCAGAAATTAGTTTCCGATTGGCTATGGCAACCAGATTAGTTCCCAAGTGATGGATTAGCTGAAAACATAAGAGTTAAAAGATAAGTGCAATTGGACATGGAGGTAAGATTATCATATGCGTGGTTTTCAGTTCTTCACCAAATCATGTGATTGAAGAGGGAAAGAAGAAGAATTGAGAAAGGCCTATTTGGATTAAACTTGCTCAATCAAAGTGACACTCATAAAGGAAGAACTCTTAATTTCCTTCTCTTGTCCTCAACCAATCCAACTAAATGGTCCATCTAACAACCAACAACCCGTCATTTTGTACACACACACACAATTCCTAGTTTCCTACAAATTAAGATCCACGAAGGCAGAATCAATCATCACAAAGATGATACATAAGCAAGTTAGAACTACTCTGAAAACATTGCACTTTAACAGCATATCTACCTGAGTATAAATAGGCTCCATCAGAAGAGAAGGACAGAAACTTGACTTCGTCTGAATGCCAATGCCATGTCGAGCATGATTCAGCATCATCATTTCCCCTGACACCAGGCCTATCATCCTCATTCTTCATAGAATTCCCATCAGCAAATTCATCAGTGGAAAAAGTTCTTGCACCAAAACCTCTCCAAACCAAAATCCTCCCAGTTACATCGCTAGCAGCAACAATTCTCTGAGTCGGATGAAAAGCCAATGCAGAAAATGCCTTTGTGTGATGCAATTTCATCCTCTTAGGAGTAGCATTATCAGAATCCTTATCTGGGACCATCCATATATTAGTTGTTCGTCTGAATTGAAGTCCAATGAATTGGCCAGAAGGGCAAATGTTTAAAAATGCAGGCGCTGCAGTCTGTAAACAACAAGAAAAACTCATCATACAACACAAAAGGCCAGACGGTCCTTACATAGTTGTGCTATAAATTATATTAGATATTTAGCTGTCCACTCAATTAGATTCATCATTTATCCCACAATAGGACAATTGTTAACAAACTCCTAGGTTCAATTTTCTTAAGCAATGATATTCTCATAAAAATGAAGGCAATCTTAAGCATCTTGATAAGCAATTTCTACAGAAACCATGGGCATTACCCATTAAAGGCAATTTTCACAAGAATACATTCCCTTTTTTGTATGTTACTATACTCACATTTAGTCAAATCTGTCAACCAACATCAACCATTAATCAGGAAATCCACAAATTCCGCTACTGTGATTATTGTCTATAATTTCTTCAAACAAATTATTACTATTGTGAAATGGAGACCTGCATATCAAAATCTAGGGAGCAATATTGCCAATATTGCAAGGCCAGAACCGGAAGGATCTGACTCATCAACCTTGCTCAAACTATTACAAAATGCCAAGCAAGAGTGTCAGAATTGTCAATTCTTAGACAGTGACTGTTTGGGGAGTAAAACTCATAATATTCTAAGGCCTGATGACCTTATGTCTAATTCTCTGCAGGATAGGAACCTAGAGGAGACACACAAGTAGTCCATTGTGTTCTTGCCTCCAGCATGTTTGTAACCTAGAGGAGACACTCAGTTTGAGTATCTTTATCAAAATATTCATTTAAGACTTAAAAGAAGACACGTTATTGAGGATAAAATATTATCTAGTTCAAAAGCATTAGTGAAGCCCAGTACAAATGACCACGCGATAAACAGGGCTCAAATTTATCTATGGTAAATAGTTTATTAATAACAACTACAAATGAAAACAGAAGAAAAAAACAAAAATGCAAAGTATAAGATATCAAGGGTTCCACTCGGCAAACCTCTGTTAACATTAATCCAAGAGCCACATGATTCTTCTTTGCTAAGTTGAACTTTCGTAATTGTCCACTTGGAAAATTAGGCTTTTTCCCATGGCCAGTTAAATCTTGCAAAGAAAGATAAGCGATTATATCTGCTTCCTTTTGATCATTCACTTCTCGTTTACGAATCAAACTTGGAATTACCTGAAATTGATAAATGATAAGTCTACAAAAAGTTGAAAGAAAATAATAAATATGACAATATAGCATTTGACACCATGATCCTTCAAAGGAAAAAAATCTTGTAATTTGCCTAACATCTTGCAACTTCCAAAAGGTCACAAGAGTACAAATTCAACAACTTAACCAAAGAATTGCAATTATTTACAACCTATCAGAGCAGATTTATAAAAAAAAATTGAATCCAGCAGATTGATAAATCAAATCAAAATGATAAGTGAATAATGAACACTGAAAGGAGCCTATATGAAACTTAGCATTGAGGTGTGTAAAAGCAGGATTCTTTATTTTCAGAAGTTCCTAGCCACAAAGAGAGATGAGATTGCAAAGGTCAAAGGCTTCCTCAACCAAAGGTTAAGAATTTGAGCCCCCGGAATTTTTCCTTCAAATATAGTACATTTTTCATACAAAGTACAAACATGCACTCCTCTAGCTTCCTTAATGGCAAGGGCATAGGTGTTCACAAAACGCGAAATTACACAATAAATTCCGATAAACACAACTCTATGACAACTTCTCCATTATATGCATACAAAGAAAGAATAAAAAAAGTCTCACCATAGAGAAAATGGGAAGACGAATATCGATGGTTTTGACCAACTCTGGCACAGAGAAATCCCAATACCGAATAGTACCGTCAAGGGACGATGTCCAGCAGAAGCAGAACACTTTACTCGAACTCGGAACCACCGTGATTGAAGTCACTAAAGCATTGTGCCCAATCAACTCTGTAATCTGAACCACGCAAACAAAATTTTACAGCAGAAAAATTAGAAATCGATACAAACGCCCCCAGTTTCTAATTAGAAAACGGTTTACTCACACAGAAATTAAAAAACACAGGAGTTTGGGAAGAAACAGAATTGAGAGAACGAGGAAGGAGAGAGAAACAACCAGCATTCCAGTGGCGGTGCTGAAGATGGAGACAGTGTTGCCCGTACAAACAAGGAGTTTCTTCGCATCGTTTGAGAAGGACGGAGGGCAAGAAACCAAGCTCTTGCCGCCGGAAATCATCTTGCTTGGTCTCACGCGGAGAGAGAGAGAGAGAGAGAGAGAGAGAGAGAGGGTTTCGAAAAGGGAAGAAGAAACACAAGAAGGGGCAGCCAGGGTTTCTTGGGGTTTATGAGCAGCTGGGCCAGTTTGACGCCTCGTACTACAAAATTATTTTTGTTATACATTAAGGCTTCGTTTGGCAAAATAAAACTCACAGTTTTATTATATAGTTATAAATAAATGAAATAAATATAAAATTTTAATTTAATTAGTTTTTGGAATTAGAGTATTTCAACACTTGCTCACCGAAGCTTTTTGGAGTTTATGATTTTCTATTGACAGGTTTTCATCAGCTATTTACCAAACATCATACTAGCTTATTAACATATATTTAACACAAATAATCCATCGACTTTAGTTATCCCATCAACTAGCATTTTGCCAAACGGAGCCTAAGGGGTCGATTGGTATCCATTCCCGAGAATCAAAATTGGGAATCGTAATGGATGATTCCGATTTAAGTGTTTGGTATTATAAAAACTTGGAATTGGAATGATTTATGAAAATCATCCATTCTCAATTTTATATCTAATTTCATTTTCATCAAAATACTAAATAATCCTCCATTCCAACTCATAAATCCATCAATTCTCAATTATTATTATTATTATATTTTTTTACTTTATTTATTATTATTATTATTATTATTATTATTATTATTATAAATTTACATTATGAATTTACAGAGAATTAGTGGGGAGCCGAGAAACAATCTTGGCCTCCACCCCTTTACTCCTTTAGCAATAGAAAACCCCACCCTAGTGAAAACATGAGCCGCATTTCGAGCCCTAATATCTTGAGCTTGAGAGAATTTCTGGATCCTTTTAAGGAGGGCTATGGTGTTTGACTCAAGTTCCCCCACCGCAGAGAAATAGAAGGATAAGAAACCATAACCAATGGCTTTGCACTTGGCTAGATACTTGACCCGCTTACGATGAGCCGCCTCGATTACAACATGCCCTGGGACAAAATCAGCCATCCCAGATTGCGTCAACGGAGATGATCCTGTCAGGTCAACACAAACATCCATCCCATCATCCCACGCGTAAAGTAGCATGTCCGCAGGTCGGAGAGGCTTCCCGTCTCCCCCACACAAGTCAATATCAACCTCTTTACCAACACAGATCCTAGAACGACAACAGACATTTATCAAAGTATCACGGACAACATTATGGCGATGTTTAATCCCCACAACACTTGCACACGAAACAACATGATCTCTAAAAATGTCTCCCTCAAAAACCATGGAGCAAGCAGAACAGGGCTCTGAAATGGAAAACAAAGGGATGCCCAATCAATAGCACAAGACACAACGATATGTCTTACTAATCATAGTTTGACCCAACTCTGAGATCGGGACAGCCCTAAGCCAGTCAGTAGCATGATCTCCACGCTGAGAACTCCACAATGCCATCTGACGTGGTGACAGGGAAAAAGTGTTCTCTGCATCTTTCCTAATCCATGTGAAATATATGTCTGCCAGTTTCTTCATGAGTTTGGGGGCAACGATCTCACTTGGATTACTCAGAATATCAGAGCTTACCTTTGTGTTGAAGACACGCACGACATCACCGAAGGCACATCCAGATGTTGTGACATTTGTATGTTGAAGAAGCTTAATCTGCAGGCCACCAGACTGCAAACGCGAAGCCAGAAAAGAATAAAAGAGAGCGTCACCTGCTGAATAAACCCCGAGGCCCCCAAACCTGAAGGGTAATGTGGCGAGCCTACACTGCCAATTGCCAAAACCTGGCCAAGAAGCAGTGATAATACGTTCCAGAGAACGTCGAAGAGCTAGATCAAACTTAAGATGAGCAGACTCGAAGGCACGAGGCGGGCATGTACGCAGAGCAAAATAAAGTTTTGATACCCCGGTACAAGCACGCAACAACAATAACTCACATTGCGGGTCACAATCTTAGCAACCGCATCCATAAGTGCGATCGTCTTGTTCACTCTCTTCATCATAAGCTCGCTACTGAACCCAGAATTAACACTGACAAGTCCACCAAGAAGTTTAACCCCCTGCAACGGCCTAGCAATGTTAGGTGGAAAAACACCAACAAGCCTACTCCTCGGGTCATCTCTCGGCCAAAAGACCTCAGTTTTATCAACATTAAGGTGCAAACCATAACTGGGCCCGTCCTCAATAATCATCTTCAGAACCTTCCCCATGACCAAGGTATCTCCAACAATAGTGTCATCATCCAAATACCAACCCTGAAAACATAATTATAAAGTGTCCCAGATTTTGCGCACCAACGGATGCAAAACTAAGGCAAATAGTAAAGGGCCGAGAGGATCCCCTTGTTGCACCCCCTGACATGACCATAAGGTATGGTCCCCATAGTACAACCTAGCTGGATTAGAATAGCAGAATTCAACCCAACAAGAGATTGCAAGGCAATGGGCCCGGACTTCATGGATCATAACTTCCCGCTCAACCAAAGTGAAAGCATTTTTAAAGTCCATCAATAACATAGTAAGACCCTCATCATCACCACGCTCCTCAACTAAGAGATTCACAACATGAAGAATGGCCTCACCCCTGCCTGACACACCACCCCAAAATGAAAATAATGGGAGTGTCAGATCTAAGACTTTCCCCACCACTAAAGTATCTACAACAATAGTGTCACCATCTAAGTACCAAACCTGCAGACTCAGGTCAAAGGAGACTTTGATCTTGCACACAAAAGGATACAACACTAAGCAAAAGGCAGAGGGCTTAGAGGGTCTCCTTGCTCCCTCGACAAGACCATAAGCTATGCTCCCCATAATATAGTAGTGCAGCGCTAGAGTAACAAAACTCCACCCATTAGGATAGAATCGGACAGTGACGTCAGGCTTCCTACAACATAGTCACACGATCAACTAAGTTGAAAGCATTCTGAAAGTCGACCATCAACATGGAAAGACCCTCCTCCCCACCACGAGCTTCAACAAGCCGATTCAAAGTATGCAGAATAGCCTCCCCCCACCAGATACTCCGACCCCAAACTGGAGGCTTGCAAAATAACTAGACAAAGAAGGATCGACCAAACAAGTACCAACCTTAGAGACAAGGCGTCTCCAAACGGTGCCAACAATAATAGGATGTATACCACCACCCGGTTTAACAAGAGGCATGAGAGGAGCACTGGCAATGTACTCACCCAGAGCTTGCGGACAACAACCCTTAAGAAAAAGATTGACCACTCGAGTAATAAAGACGATCAAATCATCCAAAATAGCAACATCAGCTCCACCCAAACAATCCAAAAGATGCTGAGCCTGGAACCCGTCTCTTCCACATGACGTGCCATGCGGGAAACTCCGAATCATATCCAAAACATCGGCCGAAGAGCTAAGAAGAGGATGGTGATCCACGGGCAAAGGCGGCAAGTTGGGAGACGGGGCAATGGGGTGCTTATCCCGTAGAGCCGCAAGAGTGGCATTAGAATAAGGAGCGATACCTGATGAAGAAAGCACCCGAACAGCGGTAGTGAAAATATAAATGGCAGCACGAGCCCCAAAAGACCCTAGGATGTAGGGCCGGGCTTCCGGTCTGGACCGAACCGGACATTTTGGTCCCGGTCCAATCCGATGGATCGGAATTTTCGGGAACATGGACCGCGGATCGGACCGGGACCGAGATATATGGTCTCGGGTTTTCCGGTCAACAGACCAGAAAGATTTTAGGAGGAAAATCAAGTATGAAATATAAATATCAAATTCGACTCCATGATCTCCGCAAATTAATTACAAGACTTCCTCCCGCTGTAGTAGAAGGTAGTCAGGATCGATCCACGAGGAAGCGTGTCAGCGCCCGCCTTTTCAGTTCCAAATCTCAGCAGAAAATCAACCAAACAAACAGAAATAACAGAGAAAAGCAGAAAATAGAGCAAAGACAACAACTTGGTCGATATCGACCCGGGTGAACTCGATATCAAGTAGAAATATCGACTGACAGAAACTCGAAATCGACTGGGACAGAAACTTTAAAAATCCGAAATTTGTGAAATAAATCAATAAAATAAAAGACTTCCAAGATCAGGGTTTCAATACCACAACGATAATCATGCAAAATAACACATAAAGGCATAAAAGATCATGTTTTTCATCAAATAACTTTCGTTATTAACAAATAGGAATATAGAGGCTTTCGCATAAACCCTAATTGTTACTAACCCTTTTTCACATAATTAATCCAAGTTGCATTAAGATCACCTTCGCTTCAATAATACAAACAAGGATCACCTTCAACTTTCGCAAAAGAATCATGCTCATAGGGATAGAAGACGAATTGCATTCAAAAGATTGTACCTTTACCGCATCACCTCACATGGCTACCGTCGGGCTCACCCCGACCCTAGAAGTTGGGTGACTACTCGCTCTTCATCATCAAGAAAGACATCAATAATAAAAGGGAACTAAATTGCATTAAAGAAACTAAATAAGAAAGCTTACAACCAATCGAAGCCAAATCCCGCTCTCGCATTCTCTTGCTCCTCCTCGCCACAAGCTCTCTTCCTCTCTCTCTATGTAACTAATTGTATCTAGAATTGAATGAATAAAAATCAGCCCCTAAGGCCTTATTTATAGTGTTCCATGTAGCTAATCTAGGATGGAACAACTATATCTAAATCTATCTAATAATATAAGATAAAATAATGGAAATAAAGAAATAAATCTAAAAGGAACTATATCTAATGTAGATAAATATCTCCTCCATCTTGATAGATCTTGATAGAATTTGATTTTGTGGATATCTCCATTGGACTTTGGATAGAACTTTGATTAGAAATCGGATTAGCTCGAAATCGGCCACTGTTGGTCACTCGATATCGACTAGGTCAACTCGATATCGACTTGCAATTTTCTTCACTTCACTTCTTGACTCGATTTCGGCTTCTAGGAGACAGATCGACTTGATTCAACTCGATATCGACTTGGCATAGTCGATATCGACCTTCTTCTTTCCTCTTCAGCTTCTCGGGTCGATTCCTGGATCTTGCTCGATTTTTGGTCAACTCGATATCGACTTGGCATGGTCGATATCGACCAACTCCTTCCTTCTTCACTCGATTTGGCTTCTTCAGGGTGGAAATCGAGTTGCTTACTCGATATCGACTAAGATAGGTCGATATCGACCCGTGTGTGTCGACTCGATTTTCTCGTTTCCAGCTTGATTTGTCCTGGTTCCGCTACTCCTTGACCTCGGACTTTCTGTAGTTGACTTCGAGCTTTTCCTCCTTTCTCTGAACTGTTGTAAATTGCCTCGATTTCTGCAAAATTAAACAGAAACTGGTGTAAATTCCATAATTGGCAAATAAACATAAACTATATAGATTATGAACTATTCTAGGCCGAATGTATGAAATGCATGCAGAAAACGATATAAAAGTATGTATAAAACATGACAAATTAGGCTCACAACATTCTTTTGTTTCTTGCAGGTTAATACAATGAAGACCGGTGGGGCGTTGTAGGTTCGAAATATAAAGTTTCACCTAACGCCAAAATTCGTAGTCGGTTTGAAATCGAGAGTTTCACCGCTACATCCGATCTCATGAGATCGATTCATATAGTCGAACTGCTGGCAAAATTTTACCAGGACTGTTCGCATTACACCTAAACTGGAATCGTCAAAAGAGTCTCTGGTTTTTTTCAAACTGGGTCACAAATGACCCTGCGACTCTCTTCAACAAGAAATTAAAAAAGGGAGAAAAAAGAACAAGAGGAAGAATCAGACAGTGATGAATCAAGGCTCTAAAACGAGCATTCTTAAGGCAAATTAAGAGACTAAAACTCAAAATTCCCGTCTCAAAATTGACATGTTTTGAGCCAACAGGGAAGCAAACAAATTAAAACTCAAATATACTGGATTCCATGATTCAGTTGAACCTCCTAAGGCTAAAATAAGCCAATTACACCCAAATTAATCGGCATTGCAACATTCAACAGTACGCCCAAATTGGGACCGAAAAAAAAATTAATTAAAGAAGAAGAAGAGAGGAAGGGGAAGAAGAAGAGGAAAATCAAATCTATAAACTCGTTGGACATACGGAATCTAAGTCTTCTCTTGTCAGAGGCTCCTTCGATTCGCTCCTTCGATTCTTCCTGATTCCGGGGCCGAGGGCCACTCCGTTGGCTGCTCTGGTTTCTTTCTCTTCGTTTGAGTCGCACCGGGTTTGTCCGGAAGTGCCGCTAGCGCCGGTCGACGAAGGTCTCTCCAAACCTTAGCCGGATTTGCTGATCCCGACGCAGACAAAGGGCGAGACGGTGGATTTCTGGCTGTTGAAGTACACGAACTGGTGTGGGAGTGTTTAGGGTTAAAAAAAAAATAACATCGTCAAATCAACAGAAAGGGACGTGTGAATTGGGACTGGATTTGGAACCGGACTTCGTTACCACACATGGGCTTGGTTTGATTTGCAAATTGGGCTTAAGCCCACAAAACGTAGTATATGTTCATACATATATATGTGACAATACACATCCATTTGTTGCTTTGAAAAAATACGTGTTTTGTCTAAAAAAAAATCTCTCTTTGTTTTGTTAAAACAATACAGGGGTTGAATTAATCAAAACAAAAGCAAACCATGTCATGTATACATACACGTGCATGTTTGTAAGATTTTGGAAAAAATTGTTTAATTACAAAACTAACCCACTAAATTATACGAATTATAATTGGCACAAGTTAAGAATTCGAGTTTTATAAAAAAAAATCTATAAAATTAAACTCGTCAAAAATTCTTTGCCGATTAATTCGAGTGGGTCAATCTCAAGTCGACTCCTAAACAAAAAACGGAGTCAAAAACCCTCAAATCAAGTTTCACTAAATATAAACTTGGTTTTAAATAAAGAACTACATAAGATTTGATCCCGTTCAAACGGGTATGTAGGAAGCTTGACATAAAGCTACGAGCTCGTCAAGTTCAATCACGATCCTCAAACGATCAAATTTTTTAAAACCAAATCAAACTTGGTTTCTAAACGAACTACGAGTGATTTGATCCCGTTCAAACGGGTACGTAGGTAGCTCGGCATAAAGCTTAAGCTCGTCGGGTACAATCCCCAAATCCAAATTAAATCGGTTCATTCAGAACTACGTATAGACTTGATACTCTTTTACGAGTTACGTAGGAAATTCGGTATAAAATTCTAAATACGCCGAATTCAGTCACCGGTTACAAATTGAATCAAACGGTTTCTATAAAGAACTACGTAAAGACTTGACACCGTAAAACGGCTACGTAGGTAACCCGATATTAAACCTCAAAATATGTCGGGTACAGTCGCTAATCCCTAAATTCACTTTTAAAATGAAAATGGGGTAAAAAATTAAATCTAAAATAAATACACATGATTTTCCGTGTAAGTGATAGCCGTTAAGGCGAGAAACCCTTCCAAGAAGGTGTGCTCGGTTTATTAGGGTGATACACGAGAAAATCTCATGCATATGATAGTGTGATTTATGTTAGGGCTACCCTTCCGAGAAGGTGGGTCCTAATACGATCCGATGATGCATGAAAACCTTTAAAGGGGTAAAACACACCAACCAAACACTCTGAACTACGTAAGGCTTGATTCTCTTCCAAGAGATACGTAGGCAACCCGCTAAAATACGGGTGCAGCCCAAATCACCAAAACCATTCAAATCTTGGTATCGATACGACTTCGAATCAAGAGGATAACCAAAAGGGGTCGAACTCAAATATTACAAATCAAATAAAATGTGTTGTACGATTATTGCGCATTTTTGTTCAACATATTTTTGGCACGCCCAGTGGGACCCTTTTTGCCTTTTCATCTCTTAGTTTTATTCGATACTAATATTTATCTATTTATTTTGTGTTGCAAGGAAAATGGCACCAATCGCGAATGTGAATTTTGATGAGCTACCGGCCACTTTCATGGTGAAGGGGGGTCGTTGGATCAAGAGACGGTCGTTCGAAGTTCGCTTTGAGGTTAGTAGGGATTCCATCACTGCGGAGATCCCAGTCAAGAATGTTTTCGGGGATCTGCCAGCTCCGGAGGATGAGAAAATCACCAACTCGGTGATTAGGTTTCCACAACCAGCCTCAAGCAAAGAAAGCATGAAGCTTAGAGGGTTCGCGAGTCACGGGGGCAAGAAAGCTAAGCCTGTGAAGCTTGATGAAAAGAAAGTTGAGAACCTATCAACCAGCAACAGACTTGTACTCCGTAAGGGTGCGAGCAATGTTGCCGGTCCGAGCGGTACAAAGCCTGGAGAAGGAGTTGTTCGAGGACCCATCATTCAAGTCATAAGAAAGAATGTTGGGGCGAATGTGATTCCGGCCGTGCAATCTGTACCCATGGCCAAGAGGGCAAGCAAGCCCAAGAGAAGGAGGGGGCGAAAATGCGGCTCTCAGCGTGGGAAAACCGGGGCCCTTCGTAAGCTAGCCCGGTCTCCCGCGTTGGAGCAAGCCAACGCCATTTTGTGGAGAGCTGCCAAAGACCTCCTTGAGACAAACAAAACTATCATCGCACCTCAAACTGCGAGCTCAAGCCATATTTTCTTCGGTTCAATTCCTTGCGATATGAACCATGTGGAGCAAGTCATGGTTACCTCCTATTCGGAGGAGGAGGTCGAAGAAGGATCTTTAAAAAAGAGAGATCAGAAAGCCAAAGCTCCGAAGGTCAAAGTGTTGAAGCCGACGGAGCCTCAGAAGGATGTCCAAGCATCTTTTCAAGCTCCGGACAAAGGGAAGAGCATAGTGGTGCCAAGAAAAGCTACCTCACTCCCTATTTATATGGAGGGGTACGAAGAGCCAATGACAAGGTCAAGATCTAAGACCACGTCATATGCCGGCGCAGTTATTCGTTCACCAAGTCCGCCAGCTATAACAAAGAAGAAACAAAGCTCTCCCTTATATGGAGATTCGGATTCGTTGTTTCATGAAGATGAGTTTCCGACGGCAGTTGTCAGCGGTATCGGATCAAATGATGGGTCCGAGGAGGAAGTTGAAAGCATGTCAGTGCTGGTTACTGGAGCCTCAACTGTTGAAGAACAACTTCAGGATTTGCAGAAAAAGTTGGAGGAAAGGGATGCTCAAATCCAACTCCTTATAGCTCAAGCTGAACAGCAAAATTCCGAAAACAGGGAAGAGCAAAGGCGAGAAGAAAGCAGCTCCTCTATCTCTCCCCAAGAGATAAAGGAGTTGATCGCTCAAGGGATACGGGAATTTAAGATCTCTCAAAGTCCGCCAGTGATTGGCTACAGAAAGCCATACCCTGCGGATTATGATGCAATTCCTTTCCCTCCGCACTATCAAAGGCCGACTTTTGATAAATTTGACGGCATCCATGGTTCGCCTCATGAGCATCTAGCTCATTTTTACTCCGCGTGCGGAGAAACTGCTTTAAGCGATCAATTGTTGATAAGGCAGTTCGTCCAATCGTTAAGAGGATCCGCGTTTACATGGTATACGCAGCTTCAGCCCGAGTCGATCCATACCTGGGATGACCTACAAAAGGAGTTTTTGGCTCAATTTGTGAGCTCAAAGGCCAAAGTTTCCATAATGGACCTTGCAAATGCTCATCAACGGCCAAATGAATCTGCAAATGATTTCATTGCAAGGTGGAGAAGCTTGCGACTGCAATGCCCGGAAAAATTGAGTGAAGAAGCATGTGTGCAAATGTGCACTAACAACTTGATTCCCGAGCTAGCGGTGCATGTAGGCAGTGCAGAACCTAAAGCCTTCGATGCTTTAGTGTCGAAGGCCTGCAATGTTGAGCGTCAATTGGCTCGGCGTAAAATCGGGGCGAGTCGGCCTCAAATTAATGAAGTAAGGAAAGATGAGGGTAGAAAACCCGCGAAAAAAGGAGAATCGATGGCCACCTTCATTAAGCCTCAAGGAAAACCCTCCGGGAGTTCTTCTAGGGCAAATGAGAAGGGTCAGGCCAAAGAAACTGTTAAAAGGCTATCTCTCGAGGAGAGAAAGCAAAAGAAATACCCCTTTGATGATGAAGATGTAAGGGGTATATTCAGCGAATTGATGAAAGAGAAAATGATATCTCTCCCGGAGTCAAAGAGGCCCAATGAAGTCAACAAAACGGGTGATCCGAGGTATTGCCCTTATCACCGTATTGTTAGTCATCCAATTGAAGACTGCTATGTTTTCAAAGACATTGTCGAGAGGATGATCAACAAGGGTGAGATTGAAATTGAGGGAGTAGGCTCTAAAAACCAAACCGCTTCGTCGAATCATATATCGATAGCGGAAGAGGTAGAGAGCAACCCTTCGTCGGAGGTTGTCAAAGAGGACGCCATTCCTACAGTATCATTGCCTCCGAAGGCCGTCCCCGTGCAGTTTCAAATGCGCAATGAGGTGCGTACTGTATGGGCCTATCCGGATATGCCAAGAGACGGGCCAGGCGGCATGTCTTTATATGACGTATTGATGCAAACAAACGTCGAAGAATCGTTTCCGCCGGATGGTGAGGGCGAGAATGGTTCTAAATGGCAGGTTTATGTAAGTCGGAAAAGGTCTCCTTCAAAGACCACCCGACGAGCAGGACCTACGGGCTTTAGGATGATCGGTAGGAAGCCCGAAAAGAGAAACAAGAAGAAGAAAAACAAAAAGAAGGGTAAGAAGAATAAGAAGCCTGAAAGTAAGTCCGACGAAGAGTATACTCAACCCGGACGTAAAATGTTCACTCTTATGGATTATATTCCAAAAGAGTTCTTGGAGGATGACTCTCCCGGTGAAGAATTATTTCAGGAAGGTGAAGTTGTTGATGATCCTTCCGATGAAGAATTGTTTCGGGAAGGTGAAGTTGTCGATGATTCTTCCGATGAAGAATTATTTTGGGAAGGTAAAGTCGTCCAGTGTTGCATGACCTCATGGGCCGACATGGTCGAGGAAGAAGAGGTCGATGAAATTTCTCTTCGGTCGGGAAAAAAGTTGTCTTCTTCTAAACCCAATGAAAAAGAAAAGGGTAAGGAGTCACCCGTTGGTGAGACCTCAAAGACGACAAATTTTGAAGGGGCGGTTGACAAAGAAGCTTCCATACCAAGCCAAAGTGACAAGGTTGGGGCATCTAATCTAAAAGACGTTGCACCACGAGTGCCGATGTCACTTCGAAAAACTTCTTATAAAGAGAAGGTGAAGTATGATGTTATCGGTCACTTAAAGCGCATTCCAGCACGTCTAAGTGTATATGATGCTTTACAAATGTCGACCGACCTAAGGAAGGCTTTAATTCAAGATCTCATGGACCCGGAAGATTATAAAGACCAAGTTGATCATGTAGAGGTCGACGAAGTCACGTCATCTCCTCCGGTTCATTGCGCTTCTTGCATGGCATGTATAACCTTCTCCGATGAAGATCTCCAATTGGGGAGAAATGACCATAACAGGCCGTTATATGTAACGGGTATGGTCGGGGAGACAAAATTGAATAGAATCCTATTAGATTGTGGGTCCGCAGTGAACTTATTGCCTTTGCGGGCTTTGGAAGCGATGGGGTTATCCGTTGATCATCTATCGTCGACATTACTCACTATTCAGGGATTCAACCAAGTGGGGCAAAAAGCGCTAGGTGCTATCGCCTTAAAAGTGGTTCTGGATGATCTTTACAAAGATGCGCTCTTCCATGTGATCGATGCCGGAACCTCTTATAATGCGTTGCTTGGAAGACCTTGGCTCCATGCTAGCAAATCAATCGCTTCTACACTTCATCAGTGCTTAAAATACACCGATGAGAACGGGAATGAGAGGACTATCTGAGGAGATAGTGATCCTTTTCAAGGTGAAAGCGTTAACTACGCGGACGCCAAATTTTACAAGGCGGTGCATTGTAGTCCTAGCACTCATTCAGAAGCGAAAAAGGACAGTAGAAGTGAAAGTCCTCAAAAAGAAGAGATTGGCCGAAAAGAGTTGTCACCGCCTAAAATCTCTCTTGTTTGCAAGAAGGAGGTGCAAGTGACTCGTCCGAAGGTGTTGTTCAAATACACACCTAAAGACAAGCGCCAACCCGGTCCAAAGCCGTTAAGTGCCACGGAGAAGGCCATGAATTCTTTAATGACAAGTTACACTTGTCCTCTCCGCAAAATTGACCAATCGGTGCCAAAGAAGAAGTTGGTCATCCATAAGCATTTTGGAGAGAAAAGAAATGAAGACACGAGGGCAGTGTTCAAGGGCGAGTCGTCTAAGTTGCCCGATGAACAGGTCCCTTCAAAGCTTGATAAAAAAGTCAAAATTAAGGTGGCGAAACCCTTGTGGAAATGTAAAACTAAACAAAACCCCCATAGCAAGATCTCGATGGATGATTTGCAGCTTTCGCAAGAAGGCGAGTTGTTATCGGCCAAAGTCTTAGAGCCTATGACTCTTACAAGTCATGAGCAAAGTATGTTCTTGCAAGAGACAACAAACGCTCCGCGAGTCTCGGTCTTTGGAAGACTAGGAGTAAGTTCTCCGAAAGTTTCTGTGTTTGAGAGACTTGGAGAAGCTAGTGTGTCCAAGAACAAGAAGGCCAATGGCAAGAAAAATAAAAAGTGGAAGCTTAAGAAAAATAAGTCAAAAGCTCCTACTTGCAAGCCGAAAGATCCAATGGATACTCAAATAGAGGAGGTGAACATGGTGTTGGCCTCTAGCGAGAGCGAATCGGCCGAAGACTCACAGGATTTTGTTAACATAATCCAGCCGGCTCCACCGGAAATGGAGGATGGTGGTCAAGCCACGGTCGATAAACTTCAAGAGATAAATCTCGGGAGTGTCGAAAATCCTAAACCTGTTTTTGTTAGTGCTTTTCTAACAGACAAGGAAAAAGGATTATATGAGAAGCTTCTCTATGAGTATCGAGATGTGTTTGCTTGGGGGTACCAAGATATGCCTGGATTAGATCCAAAGGTGGCAATGCATAAGTTGTCCATTTCGGAAAAAGAGAAACCGGTAAAGCAAGCGCAACGCCGTTTTCGGCCCGAGTTGACTGTACAGATCAAAGTTGAAGTCAATAAGCTCATCGAGGCCGGATTCATTCGGGAGGTTCAATATCCGATATGGTTGGCTAACATTGTTCCCGTGAAGAAGAAAAATGGTCAGCTGCGCATCTGTGTTGATTTCAGGGACCTGAATGAAGCATGTCCCAAAGATGAGTTCCCTCTTCCCATAACAGAGCTCTTGGTTGATTCCACTACGGGGTTCCAAGCCTTGTCCTTTATGGATGGATTTTCGGGCTATAATCAAATCAAAATGCATCCCGAAGATGAGGAGCTAACGGCTTTCCGTACACCATTAGGCACATATTGCTATACTGGGATGCCTTTTGGGTTAAAGAATGCCGGGGCAACCTATCAAAGAGCCATGACGGTCATCTTTCATGATCTTCTTCACAACACCATTGAGTGTTATGTAGATGACCTTGTGGTGAAAACGAAGAAGAGGGAGGATCATATAAATGATCTTAAAATTATCTTCGAAAGATTGTGCAAGCACCAGTTGAAAATGAATCCTCTTAAATGCGCCTTTGGTGTAACATCGGGAAAGTTTATTGGTTTCGTTGTTCGAGGTCGAGGAATAGAAATTGATCCCGATAAAATTAAGGCGATCATGGAAATGCCAGCTCCGAGGAATCTCCATGAACTGCGAGGCTTGCAAGGCAGGCTTGCTTATATCCGGCGGTTCATTTCGAACTTAACGGGGAGATGTCAACCCTTTCTAAGGTTGATGAAAAAAGATGTTCCCTTCGTTTGGGATCAAACTTGCCAAAATGCCCTCGAGAGCATCAAGAAGTACTTGACCGATCCGCCAGTTCTTATGGCGCCAGTTCAAAGAAGGCCCTTGATTTTGTACATCGCAAGTCTTGAGCGATCATTATGGGCTATGTTGGCTCAAAATAATGATGAGGGAAAGGAAAATGCCTTGTATTACATCAGCCGGACAATGGTGGGGGCAGAACAGAATTATTCCGCTATGGAGAAGATATGTCTAGCGTTGATCTTTGCCATCCAAAAGCTACGACATTACCTTTTATCCCACCAAATCACATTAATATCCAAAGCGGATCCTCTACGATACATTTTATCAAAAACTGTGTTGTCGGGACGATTGGCCAAATGGGCTATGCTTCTAGCTCCTTTTGACATCAAATATGTGCCTCAAAAGGCAGTAAAGGGGCAAGTTATAGCTGATTTCCTAGCAGCCCATCCTACTCCGGATAATGAGGCGTTGTCGGATGATTTGCCGGATGAAGAAGTCTTTATGACGGAGGAAAAATCTTGGCAGTTATATTTCGATGGCGCTGCAACAAAAAGAGGGGCTGGTGTGGGTATCGTTTTCATTACCCCAAGTGATGGAATAGTGCCTTATTCATTTTCTCTTTTGGAGAATTGCACAAATAATGTGGCAGAATATGAGGCACTCATTATCGGCTTGGAGATAGCTCTTGAAATGCGTGTTGATCCATTGAAGGTGTTTGGTGACTCTCAATTAGTCGTTAGACAACTAAATGGGCAATACGAGGTCAAAAACGCAAACTTGATCCCTTTGCATCAAAGAGCTAAATATCTCACACATCAATTCCGCCAAGTTGAAGTGGTGCATATATCGAGGTGTGAGAATGACAAGGCAGACGCTTTGGCAAAATTAGCTTCATCGTTGACATTACCAAATGAAAGGGAAATTCAGGTTACCATCGGTGAACGCCATTTGCTTATGCCATCTTCGAAGCGAGATGAGCCAAAAGAAGAAGTGGAGGTCGCTTCCGTTTATGAAATTGAGGAAGAAATGGATTGGCGACAACCACTTGTTGAATATCTTCGTCATGGAGTCCTCCCCGATGATGCGAAAAGGAGGGTGGACATTAAAAGACGAGTGTCAAGATTCTTACTTAAGAATGATACTTTGTATCGAAGAACATTTGATGGAATCTTGCTAAGGTGTTTGTCCAAAGAAGAAGCTAAATACATTCTAGCCGAGACTCATGCAAGAGTGTGCGGAGCGCATCAAGCAGGTCCTAAATTGGCTAATCAAATCAAACGGTTAGGCTACTATTGGACTACTATGGTGAAAGATGCTATGGACTTCGCTAAAGCTTGTCACGCTTGCCAAATTCACAGCGACTTCATACATCAACCTCCTCAAATGCTACATCCTACTACTTTATCATGGCCTTTCAATGCATGGGGTCTTGATGTGGTAGGGAGCATAAAGCCATCTTCTTCCCGAGGTCACCAATATATTTTGGCGGCTACGGATTATTTCTCCAAATGGGCCGAAGCTATACCTTTGAAGGAGGTGGGAGCTAAAGAAGTCGCCAATTTCATAAGGACTCATTTGATTTATCGATATGGAGTGCCTTCGAAGATCATCTCCGATAACGCTCTTTACTTCAAGAATCAAATGTTGGTAAAGTTGAGCGAGAAATTCGGGTTTAAGCATAGCTTTTCATCTAGCTATAACCCGTCGTCAAATGGACAAGCTGAAGCATTTAATAAAGTGCTATGCAAAATTCTTAAAAAAAATGGTCTCAAAATCGAAGAGAGATTGGCATGAACGGTTACCGGAGGCACTATGGGCTTACCGGACTACAACTCGAACATCGACAGGTTGTACACCATACAACTTGGTCTTTGGGTCCGAAGCTGTTTTACCACTAGAGATACAATTGCCATCTCTTAGAGTAGCGGTTCAACTTACCGACCCCGAGGAGAATGTCAAAATTCGTTTGGCTGAGCTTGAAGCTTTAGACGAGCTTAGGCTAGCAACGCAACAAAAGCTTGAAATCTACCAGGCTCAAGTAGCTGGGGCATTCAACAAGCGGGTCAAGTTTCGCTCATTCACTATTGGTGACTTGGTTCTTACCATTCGTCGACCAATTGTCATTAATCGAAAAGCGCAAGGAAAGTTTGAATCGAAATGGGAAGGTCCTTATGTGGTGACCAAAGTTTTTCCCAAAGGGGCATATGAGCTCTCAAATACCGAAGGCGAAGTGGTATATTCATGTGTGAACGGAAAATTTGTGAAAAAGTTTTTCACATGAAGTTTGAGAGTCAGAACGTTAAGAACTACGTTAAGACTTGATCTCCAACAAGGAGTACGTAGGACGTTTGACATCAAAACATTGGTCAAATTCAGTCGCAAAAAAAAAAAAAAAAAAAAGAAAAAGAAAAGAAGCCGGGTTCGCATATGATAGTCGGATCATTTGGGAAACCCTTCCTAGAAGGTGGGCCCAGGTAGTCCGAGTGATGCGGTAAAAAAAAAAAAAAAAAAAAGAGGAAAAAAAAAGAAAAGAAGAAAAATCCCGGTACAAAGAAATGAAATGAAAAAATGGACTGGAAGCTAGTCCAAAATCGAGGCGCCCTGGAGCATATGTTAAAAAATGGGCGTCCGAAAGAACTACGAACGGCTTGATCCCTCAGAAAGAGGGTACGTAGGCAGTCTAGCTAGTCAAAAATGCTAGATGCAGCCCTAAAAACAAACACAATACCAATTGCCCTGAGTACATTTCTTGTAAGAGGGTGTCACTCTTACGGGTAGATCAGTGTTTTGGTCAAAATCATGTTGGTGTTGAGGTATTGTTTAAATAAAATGAGTTCAGGTTAGAATTTGACAAATTAGTTCTAGAGCCTGGCTTATAAGATACAAAGGATGCTATCACTCTTTATGTCGAGTTGAATATGGGTTATCGATGGATCGAAGAGTATAGAGATGAAATCTTTTGAGTACATGCAACATACATGCAGGGGCATACACTTGTCCTACCTAAGAAGCAAGGAAGGAGTCATAGCAATAAGTAGTGTTGATTTGATGTTAAGTTCTGTAGAGCTCTTGTATCTAAAAAAAAAAAAATGTTTGCATGTATTCATAAAAAATGTATGTGCAAAATCAAATAGGTGCTCAAAAGTTCCTAAAGCATAAAAAAAAAAATGATGATAAAAAAAATCCGCTAACTAAATAGAGGCAAATGAAGTAAAAGTGGCAATTAGAGTTTGGAGGTGAGCTTTCTTCGAATTGAGATCCTCCACCTTCGCCTTGCCTTCCCGCTCCAGCTTTTCTAGGCTTCGTTGTCTCTCTGTAGTGATCTGGATACGATGCTCAGCTTCAGATTTTCTCTTTGTTAGCGCCTCTTTGTTCCCAGCAAAATTATCCTTCAAGGTTCGAAGCTTCTCTTCCTCTAGCAAAACCTCCCTTTCTTGCTCTTTTATAGCAAGTTCTTGCTCTTTTATAGCAAGAGAGTCTTCCTCCACCTGAGCTAATGTCTTCTTTTCAGAGGCAAGATCCTCATTATAGTGAGAAAGAGTGGTAGATACCTCATTCAAAGCAGTAGAGTCGATAGTGCTCTCTGCTGCAGCTATAGCTTCCATCTTCTCAAAAAGATGGTTGACTTGGGAAACTATCCAAAAAACACTACCATCATCCACTTCGGCAGCCTTGGTAGTGAGCTTCAATATCTCCAAGTGTCTAAAAACTTCATCTCGAGTAGACAACAAAGTCAAAGCAGATTGAGAAGCTAGAATAGTTTTAGCAATGACTTTGATACCTTCCATGACCGATGTGCGAAGGTAGGGCGGCACCGAGTCAGGAAATAGACTATCCAAGGAAGCTGGTGCATTCTCAATGAGAGCAGATGAAGCTAGTGTATTCTCAATGGGAGCAGATGAAGCTAGTGTATTCTCAATGGGAGCAGATGAAGCTGGTGCGTTCTCAATGGGAGCAGAGTCTGGCAAATTCTGTATCGGATCCAGAGGCTGCTGTTGTAGTCCAGCAATCAAACCATCATCCGCTTCATTGGTTAATGGTGCTAGCATCTCCAAATTGGTAGAGGTCGCTCCGGTAATATCAAAATCAAGCTCCGGATCACTGTCATCGTAGTCCTCTTCATCTGAGTAGTGCTCACTCTGAAAAGTCAATTTCCTTACTACACTAACATCAAGGAAAGATGTTAAAAAAAATAGTCAAGAGCATAAAAAAAAGGGGAAATAAAAAAATGTGAGAAGTAAAAGGTTGCACCTTCGTTTCCAGCGCCTGAATCTTCCAACAACATGGGGCTTTTTTGTCTCGGCTTCTTTCTCTTAGGGTGTAACTCGCTACTCGAGGAACTGTTAGAGTTTTCACCTGTCACATTTACAGGCACTAGGGGACTTTTCTGGCTTCCTTCTGCTACCTCCGCAGACATTGAGATATGTTTCGGACCACTCTCTAACACATCTTCAGGAATTAGGAGACTTCCTAAGTCTTCCTCTGCTACCCTCGAAGGAGTTGGTGAACTGATGATAGGCAAGCCAAATAGTTCACTTGAGGAAGGTTCAGCCATATTGGGGGGCTGCAGTTCAATATCACTTGTTGCTTTTCCCAAGTTGACATCATTGTGACCTACACCATCATATAAAGTTAGGATCAGGTGACTGAAAATAGTCTAAATATAATGAGGGTATATGACTAAATAAATTGTATACCTTGGTCAAACTGCTCCGCGACCCCTGTTGCTCTTCTCGGACCAGTGCGGATAATCCTTTCGCTACGTATCACGTAGATCTTCTCCCTCTCAATGGACTTACTGTTTGTCATTATAGTTTTAACTTTATGACATGATTGAGATAAATAGGGAGCAGATGCTTTAGCCCACCAACGACAATATGTGCGAGTGCATACACCCACATGTAGCCTCGAGGGGATGTGAAATTTAGTCGCGGTCCCTTTTCTAAAAATATGTCCGTAGGCCAAAGCAATGCCTTCAAGGGATACCTCACTTTGCTGAGTAAATGAAAAGGTTAGGCTGTTTGCTGGAACTCCTTGATCAAACCCAAATTGGCGAGCAAATCTATTCGGATAATAAGGCTCTATAAAAAGAGTGGTTCCAAGACGAACAGGCAAGATTCCAGATCGAATAGTCATCAGATGCTCAAAAACTTGGTCGGGTAGTTCATCGGAATCAAAGTAGTCTTTTTCACCGATGTCCGATCCAAAATTAACGGCCCGATAAGAGACGGCCTTGACACCTCTGAACATAACTCTGGATTTATACAGATCGAAGTCCTTGGCAGGCACTCCTTTATATTGTGCAAGCAAAGGAAATTCTTCTGCGAAATCTTGGTTAGGGTGACCCTCATACAAATCGGAAAAGTACACTGCTAGCCACCCGATCACGAAGTGCATTCCAAAGCTAGGTCTAGCATTCCCTGGGTTACCTATAAAAAAAAAAACAAATAAGGGTAAATACTTTGCCCTGTAAAAGACAAAATCGTACCTGAAAGAAAAAAACAGAGAGGTAAAGCAAAAGTTATACTTGGATAGGTGGCCATCTCCCCTAATCCATGGTAGATATGCCCTAAAACAGCAGGGGCAAGAGAAACCTGCACTCCTTCAGCCATGCGAGAGGCCATCACAAAGGTCTCCGGACGAACAGACTTTTGCTCGTTGGGAAAAACAAATCTGCTAAGCAAGAGAGCGATAAAAGCTGCAAGCTCCCCTTTTTCAGAGACATCTAAAGGTAACTGCGTCTTGCTAGGAGAGGGGGGACGTTTTCTTCTCTTGGAGGAGGACTGACGACGCTCACCGTATGCGAAATGCACCTGTTTGTGTCTATAGAAATGTTTAATCCATTCAGACCAAGTTACCTGACATTGGGTCCAAGTTTGCAAAAGTTAGAGATTGAGTGATGTGTGCTAAAAGGTTCATAAATAGATATGAGAGCACGTGGAAGTGTTAGGTACCTTTGAGGTTCCGTTGTCTTGGCAGAGTTCAGCATGAATCCTTAAAAGCTCTACTATGGTACGGGGGTACAAATTCTCATCTATAAGATGCTCGTTAGGTGGTAAAAACTCCTCATACGGAACACCTAGGATAGGTAAACCACCGATCTTCTTCAAATCAAATAGAGAGATCCCTACTTCACCTCCACCATGGTGGAATGTGTTGGTCAATGGGCTCCAGAGTTCACAAAAGGCTTTCCATACATCAGCCTTATAGTTGTAAGGATATTGTGAGATAGCCACAAGACCATAAATGTCGGCACTCTTCAGGGATTGCTCAAATTTACCCATAATATGTGCGGTCCATTCCATAAGGAGTGGGATAAAGGTAGACATACCTTTAAAAATAAACTCAACGCCCCAGTTCCTCCGTTCAGTTAACAACCTCCTCAGAACAGGATAAAACTCATCCTTTGGGATGGAAGAGTCATCCCCAAGTCGAACCTTTTCTAGAAGCGTGGCTTTAAATCGCGTTCGAAGTTCCAAAAGAGGAATTATACAAGCCTCCTCTACGGTTGGGCGGAAAGACAAACCCCCTTGATTGACTTCTTCTCGTCTATATAACATGGTTAGTCCGTTGCTAGGAGGCGCAACGGTCAGCGCTGTCATAGAAAGGGTCCTAGTGTAAAAAGGACCGTCAGTAAGCTCGTCTTCATTTCGGGCTAGAGCTCTTTGTGAGCCTACTTCTCCATAGATATTCATGGCAGACATTATATCTGTCCATAATCCAACATTGAAAACAATTAGGTTGGTTCAAAAAAAAAATGAGAAGAAGATCAAGAAGTTACCTCTACCAGTGTTTCTGTAAACGATGTGTAAATGAGGCGGCTTGGTTGATACGATTCTTGCAAACAAAAGGAAAAGGTTGGGAGGTGAGCATAAGCTAAAAGCCAATATGATTGTTTCCTCAAAATCAGCATGCGAAAAACAATCAGTGCAATACTCGTCGAATTCCGAATGTGTTCCAACACCTCACACATTCAGAATTCGAGGGGCATCTGTTTGAGGGTAAATTTTCGGCATATTTGGTCAAAGAAAAATTTGTGATCAAGTATAAAATTTCAGGGAATTAGTTATAAGTTATGGGTATGATTAATTCATGAAGTTAATGTTCAAAATAAAATAAAGGATAGGGAATGCAAGAAATTGGGCCATGAATGAAAGCTGATTATTTGAGGCCCAAAGTGAGTGTGGACATGACCCATTTATTTCCATGGGGTCCATCATTTTTCATAGTAACTGTGTCAAATAACAGTTACACCCCCTTTCCCATTTCCCACGTTCTGAAGAAAAAAAGGCAAATAAATGAATTTTGTCAAAGTGGGCAGTTATTCACAAATGAAAAGAAACTGCTATTCATTCTCATATAAATAGAAAAGGGGCATCCATCCATCAGTTTTCACTGGTTCATCTTCAGCAAAAAGAGCGTCAGTTTTTTTAGTGCAGAAAGTGATAGAAAAAAAACAACAGAGAGAACTTTTACCCCTCAACCTCCTAAGAGAAGGTAGAAACACAAATCTCATCTGTTTTCCATCATTCTTTTGTTTCTTGCAGGTTAATACAATGAAGACCGGTGGGGCGTTGTAGGTTCGAAATATAAAGTTTCACCTAACGCCAAAATTCGTAGTCGGTTTGAAATCGAGAGTTTCACCGCTACATCCGATCTCATGAGATCGATTCATATAGTCGAACTACTGGCAAAATTTTACCAGGACTGTTCGCATTACACCTAAACTGGAATCGTCAAAAGAGTCTCTGGTTTTTTTCAAACTGGGTCACAAATGACCCTGCGACTCTCTTCAACAAGAAATTAAAAGAGGGAGAAAAAAGAACAAGAGGAAGAATCAGACAGTGATGAATCAAGGCTCTAAAACGAGCATTCTTAAGGCAAATTAAGAGACTAAAACTCAAAATTCCCGTCTCAAAATTGACATGTTTTGAGCCAACAGGGAAGCAAACAAATTAAAACTCAAATATACTGGATTCCATGATTCAGTTGAACCTCCTAAGGCTAAAATAAGCCAATTACACCCAAATTAATCGGCATTGCAACATTCAACAGTACGCCCAAATTGGGACCGAAAAAAAAATTAATTAAAGAAGAAGAAGAGAGGAAGGGGAAGAAGAAGAGGAAAATCAAATCTATAAACTCGTTGGACATACGGAATCTAAGTCTTCTCTTGTCAGAGGCTCCTTCGATTCGCTCCTTCGATTCTTCCTGATTCCGGGGCCGAGGGCCACTCCGTTGGCTGCTCTGGTTTCTTTCTCTTCGTTTGAGTCGCACCGGGTTTGTCCGGAAGTGCCGCTAGCGCCGGTCGACGAAGGTCTCTCCAAACCTTAGCCGGATTTGCTGATCCCGACGCAGACAAAGGGCGAGACGGTGGATTTCTGGCTGTTGAAGTACACGAACTGGTGTGGGAGTGTTTAGGGTTAAAAAAAAAATAACATCGTCAAATCAACAGAAAGGGACGTGTGAATTGGGACTGGATTTGGAACCGGACTTCGTTACCACACATGGGCTTGGTTTGATTTGCAAATTGGGCTTAAGCCCACAAAACGTAGTATATGTTCATACATATATATGTGACAATACACATCCATTTGTTGCTTTGAAAAAATACGTGTTTTGTCTAAAAAAAAATCTCTCTTTGTTTTGTTAAAAAAATACAGGGGTTGAATTAATCAAAACAAAAGCAAACCATGTCATGTATACATACACGTGCATGTTTGTAAGATTTTGGAAAAAATTATTTAATTACAAAACTAACCCACTAAATTATACGAATTATAATTGGCACAAGTTAAGAATTCGAGTTTTATAAAAAAAAATCTATAAAATTAAACTCGTCAAAAATTCTTTGCCGATTAATTCGAGTGGGTCAATCTCAAGTCGACTCCTAAACAAAAAACGGAGTCAAAAACCCTCAAATCAAGTTTCACTAAATATAAACTTGGTTTTAAATCAAGAACTACATAAGATTTGATCCCGTTCAAACGGGTATGTAGGAAGCTTGACATAAAGCTACGAGCTCGTCAAGTTCAATCACGATCCTCAAACGATCAAATTTTTTAAAACCAAATCAAACTTGGTTTCTAAACGAACTACGAGTGATTTGATCCCGTTCAAACGGGTACGTAGGTAGCTCGGCATAAAGCTTAAGCTCGTCGGGTACAATCCCCAAATCCAAATTAAATCGGTTCATTCAGAACTACGTATAGACTTGATACTCTTTTACGAGTTACGTAGGAAATTCGGTATAAAATTCTAAATACACCGAATTCAGTCACCGGTTACAAATTGAATCAAACGGTTTCTATAAAGAACTACGTAAAGACTTGACGCCGTAAAACGGCTACGTAGGTAACCCGATATTAAACCTCAAAATATGTCGGGTACAGTCGCTAATCCCTAAATTCACTTTTAAAATGAAAATGGGGTAAAAAATTAAATCTAAAATAAATACACATGATTTTCCGTGTAAGTGATAGCCGTTAAGGCGAGAAACCCTTCCAAGAAGGTGTGCTCGGTTTATTCGGGTGATACACGAGAAAATCTCATGCATATGATAGTGTGATTTATGTTAGGGCTACCCTTCCGAGAAGGTGGGTCCTAATACGATCCGATGATGCATGAAAACCTTTAAAGGGGTAAAACACACCAACCAAACACTCTGAACTACGTAAGGCTTGATTCTCTTCCAAGAGATACGTAGGCAACCCGCTAAAATACGGGTGCAGCCCAAATCACCAAAACCATTCAAATCTTGGTATCGATACGACTTCGAATCAAGAGGATAACCAAAAGGGGTCGAACTCAAATATTACAAATCAAATAAAATGTGTTGTACGATTATTGCGCATTTTTGTTCAACAGGTTTTCTTCCAAGTCTGTATATTACAAAAATACAACTCCAAATATGATCGAAACCTGATAAGAAATGTATGACAGCATGATCTTCTTTGGTAGTATGTAAGGGGCGAAAAACTCTGGTTAAAATTTTTATCTAATACCTCTTTTAGAACGTGTTGATTAGTTGATTGATCAGTTTCTAGTTTTTACTAATTTATTCAATCGAAAATGTATCAACCAACCATGGAAAGATCTCAATTGCAATCTAAGGCCCTCCTCCATCCCTCTTCAAAACCTCAAGCTCTGTTTTAGGATTGCAATACGAGATGACCATGACCGTCACCATTGGATTAACCCCCAACGAATTGGACCGGGACCGAGATATATGGTCCTGGGTTTTTTGGTCAACAGACCAGAAAGACCGGTGGGTTTTCTTCCAAGTCTGTATATTACAAAAATACAACTCCAAATATGATCGAAACTTGACAAGAAATATATGACAGCATGATCTTCTTTGGTAGTATGTAAGGGGTGAAAAACTCTTGTTAAACTTTTTATCTAATACCTCTTTTAGAACGTGTTGATTAGTTGATTGATCAATTTCTAGTTTTTATTAATTTATTCAATCGAAAATGTATCAACCAATCACGGAAAGATCTCAATTGCAATCTAAGGCCCTCCTCCATCCCTTTTCAAAACCTCAAGCTCTATTTTAGGATTGCAATACGAGATGGCCATGACCGTCACCATTGGATTAACCCCCAACGCCGTCGAGAAGACGCTACTATCCACCACAAATAGGCCCTTCACCTCCCAAGTCTCCGCCCTTGGATCCACCGCCGATGTCC